>VZRS01007677.1:95899-342707 GCA_013398055.1 Ifrita kowaldi
GGCCTTAATTTGGTTTCTTCAGCTCTTGGATTTATGTCTTTTCTTAGGAGGGGGAGGTATTTGGGCATGTTCTGTGGATATCTCTCAGTTTGTTTGCCCTTTCCAGGTCCACGTGGAGAAAAGTCTGCCCCAGCCCTGCCACCATTGCTGGTAGCCCCTGGCATCCCCTGGTCCCACCTTCAGGCAGCTGTGACAGGCAGGCAGAGCTCTCCACCCAGGCCATAATTAAGCTGGGTTTTATGGCTCTGCCACCAGCCACTCACTCCCTGCATTCCTTTCCTATGAGGTCTCTGGGCTCATGGGTGGATGGAGGGGTGGGTGAGAAATCCCCTGCAGGGTCCCATCTGTCCTGCAAATGCTGCCTCTGGATTTTCTTTCCAGCTGTTTGACATGGACCCTCTTCACCACAACCCAAAAAAAACACCAACAACCCAGCTTGGGTTTATGAGGAAAAAACAGATAAATCACTTGGATATCTGCTTTTAAATGTTGGTAGTTCTGTCGCGCTCTTGCCTTGTTTGTCTTCAGGAAATCCAGTTAGTTGGTTGTGTGTCAGCTAAAAATCTAGTCAAAGATTTTTGGAAGATGCTCTCTGTGGGTGAAGATCTTGGAGCAGACCTGGTATTTCAGCAGCACTGCTGCAGGGATGGGTCCAAAGTCCTTGGCTGTCCTTGAGCTTTTCATAGAATTGGCCAAGCCATGGGAATGCAAAGCTGTGCTTGCCTGGATTTTTTATTAATTTTTTAAATTATTTTTTTATTTTGGTTGCAAATACGGAAACCAAGGCACAGAGGCTCTCCAGGGAGCCTGGGCCAGCTGCTGGCTCCTTGTGTGCTTTGCACCCATCAGGATGTTCTTGCCGTGGCTTTCAGGTGTCCTCCAGCTGCTGAAGGACTTGGAAGGAGTGTGGATAAAAAGAAGTGCCTTGTAGGGTTGATACAAGATGAGCTGGAGAATTAACAGCTGCTCCTGTTCTTTTTCCTTGCAGCTTGTGGGCCTCAGCTTGCCAATTCCCCCACTGTGATAGTCATGGTTGGCCTCCCAGCCCGCGGCAAGACCTACATCTCCAAGAAGCTGACTCGCTACCTCAACTGGATCGGTGTCCCCACAAAAGGTGAGGCTTTCACTGGCTTCCAGGGGAAAGCAGGAGGTCTGGTCCTCAGGAGTTCCTCTGGGAGGTCAGTGCTATGGGGGGTAGTGGGGGATGTTTCTGAGATCCCACAGGCCAAATATTCATGTTTTCATGTTCTGTGCAGCCCTGGTTCCCCTTCACTTTGAAGACCAAGGGATGCCCTGAGCCTTTTGCTCTAAGGATGTAATTTCGTGGCCCCTAGCTTTCTTTAACTGCAGAAGCTGCACAGATGAGTCAAGCTCCTCATTTTGATGGTTTATTTTTTTCCCTTTCCCACCCAGTTTTCAACGTTGGGGAGTATCGCCGTGAGGCCGTGAAGCATTACAGCTCCTATGACTTCTTCCGTCCTGACAACGAGGAAGCCATGAAAGTCAGGAGGTGAGTGTGGGCACCACCTCCCTGATCCCACAGGGGTGCTGAAGCTCATGGCTGGGATCACAATTAACCACTTTGGGGGTGATGAACAGAGAAGCTGGGCTCTGGTTTGAATTTCCCCTGCCTCCCCAAGGAGGGTTCTGAGAGCTCAAAACTGAACCTGTATGGGATTGGTAACTTCAGGGTGACCAACACACCCAGAGGACATCAGGGCCACATGTCTGCCCCCTCTTTTGCAGGCAATGTGCCATGGCTGCCCTGAGGGATGTGAAGCTGTACCTGACAGAGGAGGCCGGGCAGATTGCGGTGAGCTCCGAGATGTGCTCTGGGGTTTGGCAGCAGTGCTGGCCCCAAAGGTCCTCTGCAGTCCCTTCTCTGAGGAGGGGCTCACTGGGAAACCAGGCCTTTGTGGTGCTAATCGACATCTTTCACTTTTAAAGGTTTTTGATGCCACTAATACCACACGGGAGAGGAGAGGGATGATCCTAAACTTTGCCAAAGAGAACGGATTCAAGGTTGGTGCCATGGGGCTGATGCCTGCATTGTGAAGTCCACTGTGGTATAGAGCTGGTGTATCTTCTTTCACTCATGTGTTATCCTTGTGCTGTTCCTGTGTGAGGGAGATTTCACTGCTGGGTTTGATTAAAAATAGGGAACTTCCCTCATTCCCTGTAGTGAGCCCTGGAGAAGGAAATGGTGGGAGTGGGGCTGAGGGAGAGCTCTCTCATCAAGCAGGGAGGAGGTTGGGTTGTGCAAGGAGCTGCTTGAATGTTACAAACCTTGTTGGTGGCTTCCAGCTGAGCTTTGCTTTCCTTCCCAGGTGTTCTTCATTGAATCTGTCTGCAATGATCCCAACGTAGTTGCCACCAACGTTATGGTAAGTGTGGAACTTGTGGAAGTCTCCTGCTTTTGATTTCCCTCCATTGAGAGGTAGGAATGGCATCACCTCCCCAAGCCCTGGTCCTCCTGGTGGACTTCAACCACCCTGGTATCTGCTGGAGGGACAGCACAGCATGGCACAGGCAATCCAGGGGGTTCCTGGAATGTGTTGATGATGACTTCCTTCTCCAAGTGATAGCACCTCTCCTTGTTTGCTCTCCTTGTCACTAACAAGGAGTGGCTGGTGAGGACTATGAAGCTCCAGGGCAGCCTGGGCTGCAGTAGCTGCTAAGTGAAATGTCAGGAGAGCAGATTTTGGCCTGGAGTACTGTGGGATAAACAGCCCAGGAGGGAAGAGGGGCCTGAGAAAACTGGTTAATGTTTGAGGATCGTCTTCTCCAAGTTCAGCTGTGACGCATTCCCAACAAAGGAGCAGGCATCAAAAATGCCAGGAGGGCTGTGTGGCTGAGCAAGGAGCCTGGACAAACTCAAACACAAAAAGGAAGCCTACAGAGGGAGGATGGAAGCAAGGACAGGCAGCCCAGGAGTAATACCGAGATTGCCTGAGCAGCCAGGGACTGGGTTAGGAAAGAAAAAGCCCTGACAGAACTGGGGAACTACAGGCTCAGCCTCACCTCAGTGTTTGGGAAAGATCATGGAGCAGACCATCCTGGAAACTCAGCTAAGGCATGGAAAATAAGGAGGTGATTGGTGACAGCCAACATGGCTTCACTGGAGGCCAATCCTCCAGCCAGGGGCTGGGACTGAAGAGTGTCTTTTGCTCCTGTTGGGAGCTGTTGTCCCATGTTGTCCCAGTGACCAACTTTCTGGGAGGTTGCACACAGCCTTTTCCACAACAGAATGCTCGGTTTGCCCTTTTTTTTTTTCCCTAAGATGGATTTTTTTGAGGATTTTAATCCCTTTATTTGGAAACTAGTGCTCGAAGGGCGAGAAAATGAGCTCCTAGCTGAGCGTGGGATTTTGCTCCGCGGGGAACTGCAGATGAATGGTGCTCTTAGTGCTGGGATCAGTGTGGAAAATACACTCCAGGCCTGGGATGCTGCCACATGTGCTGGTCCATTGTGTTATCCTGTTGGTTTCAGGATTGCTTGTGAAGTTACCAACGTGTAATGCTGCTGCTCAAACCCAAATCTTCAGGAAAAACATCCTGTTAGATTAGTTCAGGCAGGACTTAGTCCATGAGGCATGCAGATTTTCACATTGCCCATTTCTAGTGTTTTTCAGCCCAGTAGCTTGCAGGAAATAATGCATGGGAAGGGGTTGAATGTTGCCATCCTACTGTCCTGCTGCTGAGCTGGGATAAGCATCTTGTCTAAGCTCATGCACTTTCTATTCTCAGCTTGAATTCGAAACTGATGGGGTTTTTTTAGCCATAAGAAAGCTCAGTTTTCCTGCTCTGCTGGGTGGTGAGGTGCTACCCCAAGTCCTGGGAGAATGGGAGTGGACTGATGAGCATCTGTACTAATCATGCAATGGTTTATACCAAGTTCTCCCACTCAGTGCTTGGTTTTGGGTCTAGTTTGCTTCTCTTCTGCCCTATGATGAGTGATGACTGTAAAGAAGTCATCACTTGGTTCCAGCTAATCACTGGATCTTGGCAGCACTTTGAAATTCCAGATTAGCATTGTCTGGCTTGGAAAGCCTCCTAACCTCTCCTTGTGGTGTGGTGTCTTTCCTGTTGTAGGAAGTCAAATTGTCCAGCCCAGATTACCGGGACTGTAATTCCACCGATGCCATGGAGGATTTCATGAAGAGGATCAATTGTTACCAAGCCAGCTACCAGCCCCTCGACCCTGATGACTATGACAGGTGAGAGACCTTGACTTCTGAGCTGCCTTGAACACCTGCCTTCTCCCAGGAGAGGAGCAGTGAAGGGTGGAGCTGTATTTCACTTTGTCTTCTATCACCTGACTGCTCTAGAATGATCTATGGCCAGGCCTCACCTTGAATTCAGGCTTTTTTTCCTTGAAAATGCTGGTTTCCCCTGGTCCTGTGCCAGGGAAATGGGCACTGATGCCTTCCCAGGCGCTTCTGGGCTCAGATGAGTGGTTTTCAACCTTGTCCTGTGGGTCTAAATGCAAAGGCTTTGGGAAAGCACTTGAGTTTGAGTGGTTGAGGTGCTTTTGCCATTGTCCCTGTTAAAGGAAGGGACTGCTTGGCTCAAACCACAGGATTGAGCAAGCCCTGTGGTTTCTGCCTGGTTGTTGTGTGCCTTGGAAGAGCTTTGCTGTCCTGCCTGACTCTGCAGGCACCTCCCAGCCTTTCCACTGCTCACAAACACGTTTGTGTGCCCTGCACAGATTATCCCAGTCCTGCTGATCCCTGTGCTGGGGAGGAGCGTGTTCCCTGTTAGTCCTGTTTAATCCTCTTTACTGCTGCAAGAGGAGGGGTGCCGATTACACTGGTGCTATTCAGCTCTCCATGAATCCCCGTTACCTGTTGGCTCCCTGCTGAAAATAGCCCACAGGAAATCCTTTGAGCTGGGTGACCATGTGGACAGAGATAACTCACTGGGCTGCCTTTTGAGAATGGTGTCTCTGTCTGTCCCTAGGGAACTTTCTCTCATCAAAGTCATCGACGTTGGCCGGCGGTTCCTGGTCAACAGGGTTCAGGATCACATCCAGAGCAGGATTGTTTATTACCTGATGAACATCCACGTCCAGCCCCGCACCATTTACCTCTGTCGGCACGGGGAGAGCGAGTTCAACCTCAAGGGGAGGATTGGAGGGGACTCTGGCCTCTCCAACAGGGGCAAGAAGGTGAGGGAGAAGGACAATGCTCCCCTGTGGCTTCCAGGAGTGATTTGGCTGTAGTAGATGTTGTGCCTTGGGTTAAGTGCATGGTTGATGACATCTGGGCTACTGAAGATCCATCTGTAGCTCTTGGGGATCAATGAGTGTGTGGCTGCCCTTCCCCTCAGAGCAGACGACTGATCTGTCTGCCTGTGGAATGCAACACTTACTGGGAAGCTGTGGTCCAGGAATCAACCTCTTTTCTTTATGTCCCGCAGTTTGCAGTGGCACTGAACAAATTTGTGGAAGAGCAGAACCTGAAGGACCTCAAAGTTTGGACCAGCCAGCTAAAGAGAACAATCCAAACAGCAGAAGCTCTTCAGCTGCCCTACGAGCAGTGGAAGGCGCTCAATGAAATCGATGCTGTGAGTATCTGTGCGGCCAGAACAGCTGGATGGGGCTGGTTATGGCTTTGCATGGTGGCTGTGCTGATGCTTTTTGACTTGAGCATGTCCAGTAACCTCACACATGTCGTGTCCTGGCAGGGTGTGTGTGAAGAAATGACCTATGAAGAAATCAGGGAGCAACATCCAGAGGAATTTGCTCTGCGTGATCAGGATAAATATTACTACCGTTATCCTTCTGGGGAGGTAGGTCTGCAGGGAGGCCCTCAGAGATGTGACTTTTGCTTTAAATGTGTCCTTTTTGTCTTCCTTCTGTCCTCTACTCTTGAGCAGGGGAGCAGTGAGAGCTCCAAGAAACTAAAATTAAAAGAGATCAGGGCTCATATTTACCTTGAGCTCTTGTGAAGTCTTGGTATATTAAGATCTCACTAAGAAATATGTCATTTAACAAACAGTCCCACTGACTTTATAGCAAATTAGTAGGGAAAGGTCTCTGGAGGTTTATAGTCCAACCTCCATCATTATATCCACTCAAAGTGTTGTGCTGCCCCAATTTTCTTTCCTTTCATTTCCAAAAAAAGTAATTTTCACCTTGTTCTCAGTATCATTCCCTAAGGGTTGATGGTAATATCTCTGTTCCTGGTACTCTGCTTTCAGGGTGTGACACAATGAGGTGGGAATTGACATCAGTTCTGGATGATACTTTGGGCTGTGAATTGAGCTAATTATCCCCAAATTGAAAGTCATGCCCATAAATACTTCAGAAAAATCTTTGGAGAAATTCTCGTGACTGTGTTTCTGGCAGAAGAGTGTGTAGGGATATCAGCCACCAACTCTGGGTGTCTGGGGCTCCTTCTGGCTGCCTGTCACGGCTTTTTATGAGGCCCTTCGAAACTCTGGGGTTTCTCAGCTTGCTCCAGACTTCTTAGAACTTAGAAATCCTGTACAAAATCAAATTTCAAGATGATAGGTGCTGTCTTCAAAGCCCTTGTTGCTTACCTTAATAAACTCTCCAGGACTGAGCTGTGATTCACTGAGATGTGGATGGCTCCTTCTCTGACAGAAGAAGTTCTAGAGTAGGCTGAAGATGAGGATTTATTTGTTTTTAGGAGTTTGTTGGTTTACTCAGAGGTGTGAAATCAGGAGGTGTACCAAGACAAGGACTGTCGTTTCTTTGGGGTGTTTGCTGCTGTGATTCCATGCCTCATCTCCTTTCCCTTCTGTCCCAGTCCTACCAAGACCTGGTGCAGCGCCTGGAGCCGGTCATCATGGAGCTGGAGAGGCAGGAGAACGTCCTTGTCATCTGCCACCAGGCTGTCATGCGCTGTCTCCTGGCGTACTTCCTGGACAAGAGTGCAGGTGAGATCCCTGTCCCCGGGAAGAGGATTGGCCCTGCTGGAGGAGGGATGATGGATACAGCTCTGGGGAGGTGGTGTTTGCATCCTGGAGCCTGCATCTCTTTGGTGTGGGATGAAAGTGTCTGAGCCTGCCTTTGGAGAGGAGGTGGGATAACTCCCCTGCTTCGCTGTCTCTGCAGATGAAATGCCCTACCTGAAATGTCCCCTCCACACGGTGTTGAAGCTGACCCCGGTGGCTTATGGTGAGTGAGACCTTCCTAAACATGCTGGGGGGCTTGACTTGTACCCCCTCCTGAATCCAGGCTGCCTCTGGGAGAAAAGCAGGGATCCGTGATGGGGCACTTGGTAAGATCCTGTGCCTGCTGGGTTTGCTGATGTGTCTTGGTGCTCCTTTCTGCAGGCTGCCGGGTGGAATCCATCTCACTGAACATTGAAGCAGTCAACACCCACAGAGATCGCCCAGAGGTGAGTGTTGCTTTTCCCTGGAGCTGTCCTTTGGTGTCCCCCTCCTGTCCCCTGTGGTCAGCTGGCAGTGGGAACGCTTGGGGTGGGCATGGGGAGATCGCTTAGCTGGGTGCTTGGAAGTGCTGCTGGAAGACTGGGAGCATAAGATGGGATCTTACTCTGCAAAGTCGTGGCCAGTTGAGGGTTTTCCAAGGGAAAAGGACTGTTGCATGTTCCTGCTTCCCAGTGTGTTTGCCCAGGGAAAACTCCTCCCTGGTCTTTGACTTCCACTTGCACGGTCATCCACTTGCTCGAGCAGGGAATGGAGCTGAGGATGGAGAAGGTGCCTTCTCCCAGGTCTCCCAGTTGGCTGGCAGAGCCTGGGCTCAATGCTTGCCCTACATCTGCCTCTGAGGGTCTTTTTTTCCTGGTATGCCCGTGGCTCTCTGTCATTCTGCAGAGTGGGAGGTGGCAGTGCTGTGCTGGGGATCCTCTGTGGAGGAGACCCCTCGTGTGGAGAAAAATTCTTGTAAGGTTGGGTCTATCTGCCAAGAGCTCCACTGGAGGTCAGAGGCCAGAACAGGAGGATGCCAACTTGGAGTCAGGGCTGGGCAGCCACCCAGAGTGGGCCACAGGGACCCTGGCAGCACCCATGTCCCAAGATGCTGGGACATTTCCAACTTGTGCTTAGAGGTGGCGGAGCCCAAAGTGATGCTGAGCAGTCGGAGCTCTCCCCTTTTTTGGCCCATATCTCCCTTTCCTTTGCTTCCTGACGTTGTCAGGTGGCAGCACCTGAGCCGCCTGTCCCTTCCCACAGCTGTAGGGGGGAAGCCAGTCCTTCCCCCTGCATGGGGCCAGTGATACCCTGCTTTTTGCCATCCTCTCTGGGGATGGCAGGAAGGCCTCGGGTAGGATGGGGTGAGACACGCACCACGTGCTTGGGTGCCCCTCCTCGGCTTCGCCTCCATCCCTCCTCGCTTGAGTTGGAGCTTGGCGCGGTGCCGACCCTCGCTGGCTGCTCTGCTCCCACTTCCCAAATCTTCCTAATCAGCCTGGGCTGGCTCATCTTCCCTCTTCTTGCTTTCACTCCTCTCTCTGGGTGGAGGGACCGGCTTTGAGGAGGAGACTGATGGGCACCTCTGTGTTGTGCAGAGTCATGGCTTGATTGCTGCTGGGTGTATTTAGCTACCTGTAGTTACTTTTTTTGTCAGCTTAGACTCAGAGGAGGAGAAAATCTGTCTTGTGTCTGAGTGCAGAGCCTTTTTTCTCCCCTCCCCTTCTGCACTCTTGAACACTTTGCATCAGGGTTTTTTTTTTTTGGTGTCTAAAGCCTTTCAGTGCATCCTTTGCTCATTGACAGATTGTGGGGAAAAGCAGAGGCCACTTTAAGAAAAAGAAAACCAAAGAAACTTGCTTCTTTTTTTTTCTTTATAACTGTCGCCTTCTTCCTTTTTTTTTGCTTTATTTTTTTATATTTACTTTTATTTTCTTTGTCTCACTTTAATTTAGGAAGCAAAGAAGGGACCTAACCCGCTCATGAGACGTAATAGCGTTACCCCTCTAGCAAGCCCAGAGCCCACCAAAAAACCTCGCATCAACAGCTTTGAGGAGCATGTGGCTGTTTCTTCTGCCCTGCCAGGCTGTGTTCCTCAGGAAGTGCCCACGCAGATGCCGGGACAAGTTAGTTAAACTCTTCTTTTCTTTATTTTTTTCCTTTTCTTTTTTTTTTCTTTTTTTGTTGTTGTTCTCGTTGTTTTATTGTTCGTTGTCCTCCTGTCACTCTTGAAGCTGAGGAGCTGCTTGCACTTGTTGTAACCTGTGCTGCTGTCTGAGATGCATCTTCCTCCCACGGCTGCTCCCTGCCTTGGGTCACTGTTGATCCTCTCTTGGGTTTTGAGAACCTGAGCTCTAGGCTGCATTAATTTAGTGCCTTCACCATCCAGCATCAACCTCCTGAGGAGTCTCCTCCCTGGAGTGAGCAGGAACAAAGGGCTCGTGCCTTCCCTCTGGGTGTGCTTGGCTCTGGTGTAGACCTGGGCATGGCAATAAATCAAATGTTCTTATGCTTCTCTTAAGGAGGAGCTGCCAAGGCTCATCTTTGGCTGGAGGGGTCTCCTTCATCCGGGAGCCATAGGCAAAATGGGCCAAAATTGAGTGGAAGGCTCTTGGTGTGGTGAACCTGAGTGAAACCCCGTGGGTAGCTGCCATGGTGCTCATGTGTCCTCTCCTCTTTCAACCACCCATGAAGGGATATAGGAAGGGAGGCCTTGCTTGCTGCTCACTTCTCCAGGCACAAACCCCTTCCTAAGTTCACTAAGGAGTCCTATGTAATCTATAGGAGCCTTTGCCATGCTGCCCTTCCCACCAGCTGCCTGTTGGATCTCTCTGTATTGCCCAGCCCCTCTCTTTGTTGTCTGTGTTGTGTGATGTCCTTTCTCCCCTCCTCACCCAGACCCCGAGCAGGTTAGGAATGGCTCCGTGCTCCCCCATTGCTCTACTTGGTTGCTGCTTTGCATGAGCCTCCCAGGACAGCTGGGTCTGTCTCAGCTCCCAGAGCTCTGCTTGGGCTGGTTGAGCCTCACAACAAAACCTTTTGCCAGCTCTGGCTGCCCCTCGCTGCTGTCCACTGTCTTCTGCCCGGCGTGGCGCGGGGTTACTGACACCTCTCTCTGTTCTCTCTGTCTCTCTGCAGCCTTTACTAGGGAAGGCATGCCTGTAAGTACCTTCTTGCGTCTTATTCCCCCTTCCAACCCTTTTTTCCATGTCTCTTGCCATCCTGCTGGGTTGTTTTGTTGTTGCAAAATCCGGATGGGGTGGGGACAACTTGGAGTTGATATTTTGCTGGTTTTGGGGGGGATTTGTTTTAGGAAAAGTAGAGAGGAGAATGTGGGTGCTATTTGTATCCTAGCTTGATGAAATGTCCCAATTTTGTTGTGCAATTGAGCAAATTCTCGCTTGCACTCTGATGATGTTGCCTATGGGCAATGCTGTTGGGTTTTCCTGGAGTTGTCTCCTCTGAGGTAGCACATTGTACTGTAGTTTAGAGACCTGGGTGCTCTGTCCTTCCTGAGGGCTCTGAGTTGCGTCTGAGTCATGGCACCAGAGTGATGTCCGAGAAGCTTCTGACCTTCTTGGGAATGTGTTTTGTGGAGCTGGATGACCCTGGGATCAGCCATCTGCAGTTCTGCAAACCTGGATTTTGGGAACAGTCAGCCTAGATGTCGTGGGCAGAGTAAATGCAAATTGTCCTCCTCTACCTGGAGCATGCAAGACATCTTGAGCATTTAATGCACTAATTATGAATAGTCAAGGCTCTGGCAGTTTGGCTTAGTGCTGTTAGATCCCTTGGTAACAGGAACAGGACAGCTCTGGGATAAATACGAAGCCTTCGGACTTAGTTCATGCTACATCATTGAGTTGAGAGCAGCAGTTGTTGAGCAGTGCTCAGATGTCTTCTCAAAGACTTGGAAGACTTTGGGGCTGAACTGGTGCTGGGGTAGTGCCCAGGGGTGTTTTTGCCCTCTGAGGGCCAGTTCAAATCAGCAGGGCCAGTCCAAATTGGCCTGTGAGCATCCCTTGTCTGGAGTTTTGTGGGCTGAAGATGGGGAGTTCTGCTCTAACATGGCCAGGCCAGAGCTCAGCCCTGCCTGCATGTAGCAGCTGTTAAACCTCATATTTCTTTGCCTTTTAGAATCAGGCTTTTTGAGAAAAGGGAAGTTAGGACTGTTGCACTTGGCTTTGCTGGTGGACAGGTTGGGTGAGATCACTGTGCTCCTGCGTGAGTGTAGAGGTTGAGTTGCTCAGCATGGCCTGCATGCCTGTGCTCCTTCCCTTGCTGCTCATGGCCACTGAAGCTCCTGATGAAATGCCTGATCCTCTTGGGTTGCTCTGAAAGCATTTTAGTTTTTGTCCATCCCTCTCTCCACTTTTTTCCCATCTGTATTGTAATAAAAGGCACTGCATGCCTCAGTGCTGGCTGGGACACTGAAAACTCTGGTGTGGAGTTTGGGAGATGGACGTGTCAGATTTTGCTGGAGCAGCCAGTGATGGTTACCCACGCCAGGTGTAGGCTGGCAGCAGCAGGTTTAAAATCTCCAGCTGCTGGGAGCCTGTCTCCACCTCCTAGTGTGGGAGTTAAAGGCTGCCTTTGTGGGACCCATGAGGACATGCCAAGCTCGAGGCTTGGTGACACGCACACTGCTGGTTAGCCTTGCTTGGGCTTGTGTGATGGCACAGGGTTGACACCATCCCACCAACCCCTCCAACACTTGTTTGGTCCCTCACTGTCACCACCTGAATAGGGTTGAGGAGGTGGAAGGTGCCTCCTTCACAACTTGCACCGTAGGCCTGGGTTGGTAGTGGGAGCTTCACTGCAACAGCCCTCACTGTTGGGGTCTTGACCCCCACCCAGGAGGACCAGGGGACACCTGGAGAGGCTGGGGACATGGCTGACTACCTCAGAGTCCTCCTGGCTGTGGGATTGAGCTGGGGTCGTGGGACTACTTAGTGTGATGATTTCTTTTCCTTTTGCTTGGTTTGTGATCCAAAGTGCACTTTTTGAACAGTCACCTGATCCCCTCCCTTCTTCTCCCCTTCACTTTTCATGCTTAAAAAGAAGACCCATTTGTCACTTTCTCAAAGTTTTCTCTTTGCTAATATTTCCAAGGTAAATGGCTGTGGTGCATGTGGCTTCTCCTAACCCTCCTCCTGTCTCCTTAGATAACAGAGAGAACAGCTTAGCCTGCTCTGCCTAATAGCCTGGCTGGGATTCCTGGTGCTTTTAAGAGGCAGCTTAGGTAGTAAATGCATTAAAAGAAAAAGAAAACTCAAAAAAAAAGAGGAGAATCCTTCCTAGCTGTTTCCTAGTCCTTTTTTTCCCTACCTTGTTTCGTGTAGTTCTGTGAGTTGGGAAATGTCCTTGTGGTTCCCTGGGCTTCTCCTGGAGCAGATGCTCTCCTTGGGGTTAGTCCTGCTTGTGTTTAGCTGGTTGTCTCTGGTTTTGTGGTCCTCACCACATGCTGGTGGGTACCTGTTGTCGTTGCCCTGCACCAGGGCTGTGTCTGGAACGTCTCTTGGGCCCATGGAACCTCATGGGATGCCATCAGGGGAGTTGTGCTGCTGCTCGACCACTGGTGGTGGCTGGTCCTTGGCATGGCCAGTGGGAGCTGCCTGTTCTTGGCATTGCCAAGGATGGACAAACAACAACCTCGTCCTTGCAGGCGGGGGGGGAGACACTGCCCACCCTCAAGGGGAGCGAGAGAGAGATGTTTAATTGGGGTGCATGAATGAGCACTGTGGTCCCCTGTCACCTTGCCTTGACCAAAGAGCAGCTTCACAAGTGCAGACAGGGTGGGGCGGGAGGGTTGCCTTGGGTTCAGCTCAGTTTCTAGCGATATCTAAATTTTAACCCTGTAATTAAAGCCAGGCGATGCTTGAGGGGGTGAGTAGCGAGTCAGTCACCTGCCTCTCTCCTCGGGTGGGCAGTGTCCTCTCCTCTGCGGTGCGTGCTTTGTAGTGACCTGTGTGTGGTTTTGTTCCTCCTCGTTCACATGTTCCTAGAAGGTGCTGCTGGGCTGGGGCCTGACCCCAGCACAGCCCCCAACGCCTCTCCTTCCCATCTCGTTCCAGAACATGAACAACTCCCAGAAGCCGTCGTGACTCCGTGGGCACCGTCGCGAGGCCACCGGCGCTGCCGCCGGCGCCGCCAGCTTCTCATCCCATCGCCATTCCCGAAGCTTGCTTACAAACCGGTCCCCTCCGGCTGCGGCGAGGCCGACCCTCGGCTGGCTCTGCTCACGCTGCCCGTTCATCCGCAAAGTCCCGCGCTGCTGAGGGGGGAGGGATGCAGGAGAGCGGAGGAGGAGCCCGGCTCCCCCCCTGGGGTCACCACCAGCTCTTCAGGCTGCAGCGTTTGCTCTCCTCTCCAGCATCCTGTTAGGTCGTAGCGAGCTGTAAAGTGCTTCTGTAGCGCACAGGAGTTTAATTTTCCTCTCTTCCAGTGGTTTTGATCTTCTGTATAGATGATTGGTACCCATCCAGCTCCGGGTGGGGTGTGTATATATGTGGATGGTGCGGGGTTAGCAGAGAAATAGGGGTAAGGGGGGGTGGGTGAAGGGGTTTTGCATTTTTTTAATTATTATTAATTACTTTTGAACAAGCCCATAACATGCTGTGCTGCAGTCCCTCACCCACACTACAGCCTTGTTGCACACGCCAGCCTGGCTCACGCAGATCTGTGAGCACCAGGAAAGCAGCTCTGTGAGCACCTTCACTGCAAGAACTGCTGGGTTTAATAAAAAAAACCAAACCCATTCTTTCACTTTTTTTTAATCAACATACCTTAAAGGGGTTTGCAGAGAATGTAGATCTACTGCTAAAACTGGTTGAAACCTGCCTGCAGTGCATGAGGAACCACACCAGCAGGGGCTTGGGTGATGCTTTCATCTTGGGGAGCACCCAGGGATGGTCTGAGTTCAGGCATGGGTTGAATTTTGGGGAGGCTGAGCACTGTTTGAGGTGCTGTGCTAGTACTTCATCTCCCCTTTCCTCTTTTTTATATGGAAGTGGAGATATTGGGAAGGGTTTGGATCCCTAGACTGAGTTAGCTGCATTTTGTAGACACACAGGTTCTCATGGAGGTGGCCACAGGTCTGGCCAGGTTGCAGGAGTCCCTGTCTGACTGCAAAAAGCCACAAGAAGGGACAGTGTTGTCTGTATTTTTAAAGTTTTATATATACACACGTGTGTGTGTATGTGTATACTCAGAAACTGCTTGGTTCTTGCACTTTATTTGTGGCAGAAGCATAACTACTTTAGTTTTTCCAAGTTGTGGCCCCTTCACAGGGGAAGCTGGAATACAGGCAACTTTTTCTGTTTGTTTTTAATTGTATTTTGCATGCTGGAAAGCTGGGACTACAAAATAATAGTAGTTACAGTGTTTGAGGTGGGGGGAACAGGGTGAGGTCCTGACTGACTCCATCAGCCAACTCCCAGTGCTTTGATCCATGAGATCCCTTGTTGGCAGCCTGTCCTGGGCTGGGAGACAGCAGTTAAAGATGGCAATTAACCACTACTGCTTTGTGCAAAAGTCTGTGGATTTTGAATAATTTTTTTTTTTTAGATTCTTTTTGGTGTTGGATTTTGGCTTTTTTTTCCCCACCTATGTGCAGCATCTTCTCCGTACCGATCTCATGTTTTTTGGGCTGGAGGCAGGAGGTGAAGGCAGCCACCCCTCCTTGCAGCACTGGGTTGGGGGACTGGAAGTGGGCGACCCTTTGGAATTCATCCTTCCCATGGCTTTCCCCAGTGTCCTGTGTAGGGAACACCATCCCCAGAGATGGGATCGGAGAGGTTTTGGGGGAGAAATGATGATTTTTTTTTTTAACTTTTTTGTGAGTGTGTGGATGTTTGGGGGGTGGGTTTGGTCTGTTTTTCCTTTGGGAAAAGGCGAACCACAGTGCCTCGCGCTTCGGCCTCGCGCTCGGAGCGGCACCGACGGCGGGAGGGCACCGGGGCCCCGCTCAGCCCGTGTCCCACGGGGGTGACAGTCCTGGCAGTGCCCTGCCTGTGTGAGCTTGTGCATATGTGTATCATATTCCTGTACAGATAAAACAAAGAACACTTCCCCCCACCCTGGCTTTATTTCTTTTTTAATAGCCTCATTAAAAGCAAACTTCTCCCTGCGCTTTCGGTTTCTCTGCCTTTCAGATAAATGAATGTTTTGGGGAGGCCACTCACTTGGCTCTTTTCAGCCTCCTTCAGGGAGAGTTTTATCTCCCTCCTCCTCCTCCTGCTGCAAAAAGATAAGCCAGCAAATACAAACATGACGTCTGGCTGCCCCAAGATCAATCCTGTACACATGTGATTGCGTGGATGTTTTGGTGTGTATTTGTGTATATATATATATAAATATATATGTATAAAACAGAAAAAAAATCCCATACTGGCCCTAAACTTTCTTCCTTTATTAGTAATAGAGGTCACCTGAAATTCGAACATGGTGTTTTTACCAGCAATGGGAAAACTGGTCTCTTGATTTCCTCTCGTGCTGGAGGGGTTGGTGGGATGGTGTCAACCCTGTGCCATCACACTGCCCAAAAACTTGCTGCCGATAGTTTTTTGGTTAACAGAGCCAAAGACTGGGCAGGGATGCCACAGCCGAGGCAGGGTGGGAGAGAGGACATGTCAAACCACACTAGTGATTTCTTCTCCCCTCTTTCTTTTTCCCTCCTGGTTTGTTTTCCTTTGTGATACTTGAATTTATTTTTTTAATTTTTTTTTGATAGCAAAGCACTCTTTATTTATTTAATGTATACTGCAAAGCTTGGAGAGAAGGGTGTAGTTACTTGGGAGTACTTTTTTTTTTGTTTTTGATTTGTAGTATGTTAACTGTTCTGTATATACATCTGGAATAACTGCCTGATATAAAGCTGTGCCAGCTTAAAAACAAGGTATGCCTTTCAGAAATTTGTATATTTT
The DNA here is from genome assembly GCA_013398055.1 of Ifrita kowaldi. Lineage (NCBI taxonomy): Eukaryota > Metazoa > Chordata > Aves > Passeriformes > Cinclosomatidae > Ifrita > Ifrita kowaldi. Next base: position 111,723 of record VZRS01007677.1, read on the forward strand.
GCAGTTGCTGGACCAATAAAATATCTTGTTGAAATACAGATGTGACCTGGTTCTTCCTTGTGTTAGAAGTTATGCTCTCAGGCCGTAAGGGTCACCATCTGCCACCCTGTGCTACCTCACACACGTTCCTGTGCCTCATAAATGACAAATCTCATAAAAGAGAAAGTGTGGATGCTCCATCCCTGGAAGTGTTCAAGGCTAAGTTGAAGGGTGCTTGGAGCAACCTGGACTAGTGGAAGGTGTTTTTCAAACCATTCTATGAATTCTACAAGTGTTAACACCTACTTAGGACAAGAAAATACCCCCCCCAAGCTCAACATCAACTCAAGAGTGCTATAGCACTCCTGAATAGAAAGGTGATGTACAGGGGCTTGTCCTGCCTAGATCTAAACCGAGGCTGCAAATGAGGCAGGACTAGGCATTTGTTCAAAGCTGGTCTAGTTCTTGAAATCAAATACCTGCTAAAATGATTTGGTGCTGAATGAAGGGCTGGACAAAAGCTGTCCCCTGAGATCAGGGCTGTCTTTGCCCTGAAGGCAGGGAAACAGCAGCTGCCACCTGCAAGTAAAGTTCCCTGTAAAGTTGTGTGTGTGGAGGGGTATTAATTAATTTAATATTAATTTATTATTCCTGAGAAAAAGTGCGAGGAGGCAGGGAAAGGTGTAGTTTGACATGATTTTCTGGAGCACACCTTGTGTGGATGCTTCCAATAGGATTGGAGGCCTGTCCTGCTCCAGCAGTTGTATCTCTAAAAGCTTGTGAGGAGCAAAAGGAGCTCTAAAAGGTGGAGAGTGCTGTGTATCCCAGCTCAGCTGCGTGCCTTGGCTCCTGCTGGCTGCTGTGCAGCCCTTGCTCTGATTCCCCATGGCTGGCAGAGTCTGTCAGGCCTTGCTTTGGGCCAGAGCTTGTTGCAGGTGCACAGGGATCATCTCCCTTCTCCCGACTGCTCTGTGCTCTCACCAGGGAGGATGTTGTCTCATTTTAAGTGTGATTGAGGCATCTGCAATAATATTTTCTAGGTGGACATGCAGAGGTGTGTGATTGTGGCGATGCTCATCCCTCCACATATCCTGAGGGCAGGGAGAACCCGTGCTCTCTGGGAAAACCAGCAGCCACAGATTTCAAAAATTCTTTTTAGCTATTCTTTTTATCTCTAGCAACTTAGCCATCTCCTTGACCCAGGCAGAGACAAAACACTTGTTTTAGGGCAAAGAGAGTAGCCTTGCACACACCTCACAGGGAGTCCTGCAGGGGTGCGGGGGCTCTGATAACACCTCCAGCCGGGGTGGGCTGAGGTCACACGAAGCCACAACATCAGTGCAGCTCCCCTGCCCTCCCCGGGGCTGGCAGGGGCTGTTTGGAAGCCGTGATAAAACCTTGTCCTTGCGGGAGGAGCACGGGGAGGGAGGGAAGGTTTTGCCTCCCTGAGCATGGCTTTGGGCAGCACTTCCAAGGCTGCTCCGCAGGAAAATCCCACCCTCCAAAAAGTCTGTTCTCCTCTTCCTAAATGCACGATGGGGCTTGTGTCACACCATCCCCAAGTAAGGGAGGGGAAGCGATTCCAGTGCCATCCCAGGAAGAATCCTTTATTTTTCTTCCATGTGATGCATTTTGTAGCAGCATCCCAGAGAGGACAAATTCCTCGAGGCAGTGCAACTTTAAAAGTTATACTTGACAGCAGGAACATTTCCCTGTTCCCAGTCAAGTCCCATTTTTATTAAAATAAAAAATAATAATAAAAAAAGGAATAAACCCCCAGCTCACTGCTGGCAAACAAGGCGAGAGAACTTGTGATGGGTAAAAAAAATAAAAAGGGCAGACCAGTCACGCTGGCTGAGTCAGCTCTGATTGATGGCTCAGGAATGTGTCTGGGATTAACTAAACCACGGGCAAACCTTTACAATGCAACACGTTGGATGAAGCACAGCCGGCACCGGCTCACCTGCCTCCGGCTGGGGAGTGACTGCCCTCACGTCATGGAATTGGAGAGGATTTTTCTTCTTTTTTATCCGTCTGTGAGAAAAAAAAAATAAAAAGAAACGGCTATTTTCGGAAATTGCTTTGCAAGGGGCTCTAGTATGAGTTATTTGTGATATTTCCAGGTGTCTAGATTCCTTTTTTTGCAGTTTTGCTGCCACCAAGACATCTTGGGAAGACATATATTTATGCTGAAATATGGAAAATTTATTTTGTAGCTCTGTGTAAATCACAGTCTCGCTGCTCCATGCCTGACTCTGCCAAGTGTCAGGATTCCTTCCCCATCCCCAGGGGAGCCCGAGTTGCATTCATGGTTAAGGGAAAGCTCTACGGATGTGAATATTTGTCCCTCACATTTCCCTTGTTCGTGAATCCAGCTGTGCCCTCTTTGAGGCTGAGTGCTGTGGTGGAGAGAAAAAGTGCATCGAAACTGAATTCATTTGTCGGCAATGCTGGAAGACACTGCATCGTGTGGATGGATGAGTAGTGGTAAGAGTCAATACCAATAGGGTTGTCATAACCCCAAAATACCTGATCTAGCTGAAGATGCCCCTGCTCATTGCAGGGGGGTTGGACTAGATGACCTTTGAAGGTCCCTTCCAACCCAAACTATCCTATGATCCTATTCTAGGAAATTAATTTACAGTGCCTGCACCAAGGTTGGCTTCATCTCTCGTGTCCCACCTGGAAGAGCCCTACTCTGCGGTCCACCCCAGCACCTGTGTCTGCTCTGGGGAGGCCATGGGTGGACCCAGCAGCTCCAGCTCAGCTGATGGGGGGCTAAATGCCTTGAGAGGTCTTCTCTGGATGTTATCTCCCACAATCCCAAGGAAAACCTAATTTGCAATCTGATAAGACTGTGGCAATGTTACTGAGTCTGGTGAGCTTCAGGGCAAGCCAGATAAAACCCAGCTGATGCATCTGTCCACACAGCTTGTTGCACAGTGAGATTGTTTCTTGCTGATCTAAGACTCAGATCTAGCACGGTCTGAAGGCACGGTGACAACACAACATTCAGGATCCCCCAGGCTTTGTGAATTGCTTCTCCCTCTAGCAGAAGGTGCAGACTCTGATACTGCCCCCACTCCTGGCCAGGCACCCGAAAACATTGTCTTTATTTTAAGAGGTATCTGAGTCCTCTTTGTGCTGAAGTTGATGTTGGTGGCTCAGAGAAAAAGTTAGAGAAGTGGGTGGCAGCAGAGGTTGTGACCAAAAAACGCGGCTGAATTAGAGCTACGAAGAGAAACAGTAATTAAGACCTAACGAATAATTACCATGGGGGAGGGCAGCTCAAGAATGAGCACAGCCCCAAATCCTGATATTTCTAGCTGCAGCTCAAACCCCACAATTAAGCTGTGATTTTGGTCATTATGAGGAGGTATTTCCAGAGCTGAGTCTTGCCATTTGCTGCCTTCATCCACACAAATGACTGCCTGAGCATCAGCAGAAAGAAAACCCAGCATTTCGATAAATGCCATCCAAACCAGACTGGAGAGCCTGTGTTGGATGCCTCCACCAAATCTGGGTGCCAACCTGTGGGCAGAGCTGAAGAGAAGGGAAGGCTTTCTGGCTAGCAGGGGATGTGCTGCTTTAGAGGTTGGTGGCACCTAAAAATATCGATGTCATCCATGCGGCAGCACGGAGAAGCAAATGTCACCTTGCATTTCTCTGGTTCTTGGTCCATCTCTACCCACTCATCACCCCAGGGCATGGAACCATCAGTGACAGAGGGGGAAGGAGGCTGAGGCTTTCACACGGGTACCTGGTCACCCCATCCACTCCATGCTGCAGGCACGCTGTCCTTGGGGGTGTTTACGGGCAACTCACAGCATCACCTGCATGTCAGGGTGATGGCACCAGTGCTCACGGCTCATTTCCTTCCTGACCCTCCCACTGGTGGTGCTGCAAGGACTGTGACTTACCCTGGCAGTCCAGGGCTGCTCTTTTCCCTTTCAGACAGTATCAATGTCACCTGCTCCAATCGGTGACACCACACTGGTGCCCTGACTCACTCACTCCTCCTCCTGCCAGCCTTGATTCACCTGTGACAAGTTCAGATGTGCTCTCCTGCCACACATCCACCTTACTCTCTCTGCCTGCCTCATCCTTCGGCATTGTTTTGGTATTTCCTCCCAGTCTTTCCTATCATCCATTTGGGCACATTTTCAGAGACACTTTTACACCACCACAGTGATGTGGATGAGCCCACATTTTTGAAGTCGCTTGGGACAGGGAGGTTATTATCTGGCTATAAATTACCCAGCGAGGATATTCACCATAATTAATTTGTAATAATGACTGGGATGCCTTTCCAGACTCGCTAACTGGTTGATAGTGAATATTTCTGAGCATGGCGGCTGCACAGAGATAATTTAAGCCTCTTCTTTTGGCACAATTTTGCCTGTGATGGGGTCTGTTGCAGAGGGGAAGGAAGACCACCTGCATCCCTTGAAATCACTTGCAGGAGTCAGCAAGCCCTAGAGAGAGACAGGGAAGAAAATGAATTAAGCCAGAAGATTTGTAATAAAGGGTTTTCAAGACTCATGGTTACAGCTGGCTGAAAACCAAGGATCTCGGTTCACCAGCGATCTTCTTTTTTCAAATGTAAATAAAAATAAAAATACCTTCCTGTCCAAATGGGATGGAAACCGATATTTTTCAAAATTTCTGAAGCTCCTTTTGACCTCATGAGCTGACATATCATTTTCCCTGTTTTGCTGGAGATGTTTTTAAAGAAGCATTTTTTTGACAAAACATTCTTTTGTTGGAAAACATTGCACTGGACTAATGCTGGTGGAAGAAGCACCACTGATGGGAGAATGGGGGTGACCCTTTATCACTCATTAAAGATAAAATGGGGTTTTTATTGCCCTTATCTTGCGCAGGGCTGGACACCCACCTTGTCCGCACACCAGGTCACCCCCAGGCTCCTCCTAGGAGCCCCAGCAGAGAGGAGCAACCTCAGGAAAGCAGATGTGACTCAGAGTGGTGTCTCTGGCACCTCACTATTTTCCCTGGAAATGCTCCTGGCAGCTCTGTCAGCAGTGCCCCAGACAGGGAGAGAGGCTGGGAGGGGTAGGCTCAAGCACCAAGCCCACCCGTCTGCCCTTGGTGGTTTTATCACAGCTATTCATTACCTTCCTGTCTGCTAAGCTGATCTGAGCCTGTCTGCACCTTCCTCCCAAAGCCTCTCCTAGGAAAGCTCTGCTGTCCCTGTGCCTGCACGGGGCCGGGAAGGACGGGCTGGGAGGTGACTAAGGGCTGTGAGGGTGTCAGCCAGCCCGGGGTGGCTTTTTGCCTCGGCCATGAAGCTGATTTTCCTGCAGGAAGGCTGACTCTGCAGAGCTGGGAGGGTTAAGCTAAGCCGGGCAATCACAGGGCTGCCACGGGGTGAGCCCATGCACGTGTAGGATTTGGCTGATGGGCTGCCATTGCCATGGTTTGGTTGTGTGTCTGAGACTGTAATTTGGGTTTGCAGCTTCTTTAGGAGCCTCTTCAGTTGTTTTGGTTTTTTTTTTTTTTTTCCCACAACTGCAACCTAGCAATCTGAAACCTACTTCCCGATGGCAGTGCAATGCATTGCAAAGTGTTTCTCTTTCTGGGTGCCCTGGAGGGCTTTTGTGCTAGCCTTGGGGAGAGGATTGGGCTTCATGGCTTGTCTTTGGCACAGCCAGGAGTTTTGGAAAGCATGATGATTGCCAAGAGCATGCAGGAACCCACATAATCCCAATGTCCAGCCCATCCACTGGCTGTGGACAGAGTTCTCATGTCTGTGTGTCTCTTGCAGATTATGGATCAGAGCTGTGGAAGTGTAGAACGTCTCGGATTGGAAGGGACTCGTGAATCACTACATCCAACTCCTTGCTCCTCACAGAACCACCTAAAACTAAACCATCAGTGCTAAAAGAAACACAAGCAACGACTAATAAACACAAATTCAGTATCCAGAAAATCAGTGTCAGTGCTAAGGAGCACAAGCAAACTGTCCCTGCTCCAAAAGGGGACGTGCTTGCCCCTGTGCAAAGGGAAAGTGAAATATTGAGCAGCTGCCAGATTCCTCCATTGTTTTGCAGAGCTGATTTGAGATAAACAGCTGTGGAATCCATCTCTGGAAGAGGTCTGGGCCCAGTTTTGAAGGGTGGAGTTCAAGGCCAGGCTGCGTGGGAGTTCTGCTCTCACTCACCATCACCTCACACTTCAGCAGTCAAATGCCAGAGATCAAGATACCTCTGGATGAATAAACATTTACTGGGAGGGCTTAGGAATAAATCCACCCAAGGAAATGGACCTAATGGCTGTATTAGAATCAGGCTTGGTGTCCTCATGTGAACTGGACGTGTTTCAGACAGATCCCATTAGCTGCAACCCTCTCTGGGTTATTGTCACCTCTGCCAAGACATAGCACAACACCAAAGCCATCAAAAACTGATGTATTCCAGGGTGGAAATCCAGTAGCATCCTCTCCTAGGCAATTAACCAAAGGACCAAAGCACCTATGTGCAAAGAGCAAGTTAAATCACTGTGTATTGGTCATGCCTGCAGTAAATAAATCTGTTATGGAGGTCATTCCTGATGCTGGCTGGGATTATTTATAGCCACTGTCTGTAGGAGCTCATTCGAGCAGGCAGGGATCATAGCAGGGCTGTGGCTGCTGGGAGAAATCATCTGTGTTTAAGTCAGGCTGGGAATGCAGGCAGAGCCACGCAGGATTCTTCTGGGTGAGCTTTTTTCCTAGCTGAAAATGTTGGTTTGTCAAAAATTGAAGCTCTCTGCATCAGCATGCCAGGCTGTGTTTGTACTGGCAAACCAGCAGGGTCAGGGCAGGGGTCATCAGTGGTGTTTTGGTGTATTGCTGGTGTATGGCCTGGACTGACCAGGAGCAGTGCAATGGCTCAGGGATGCAGCCACACCGTACCCATCACCCAGTCTGGGTACCTGCATCTGCTGTGGGGGTCTGTTGTCCAAAGATACTCTCCCAGAATAAATCCAAGTGCTCAAATCAGCTCCTTATATTTGAGGCACACTGAGAGGGATCTTGACCACCTGTGGGGCACAGGATTGTGTGGATTGTAACTACGGGGTCTGTGAACACAGCTGAGGGCAGCAGGACAATGACCATGATGGATGAACTGGGTAGGACTGGGAGCAGCTGGGGCCACATGAGCATGATGCACACCATGGCCACAAACCATGCACAGCCCCAGGAAAGTCCCAACATTCAGAGGGAAACTCCACCCCCACGGCTCCGTCCCCACTGCTTGCACGTGGAAGGGGAGAGCTGTGGGAAAACACCTGGTTCTACACAGTTTTGGGGCAGAGAGATGAAATATTTTCCCTCTCAGCTGCCAGCTCTGGTTGTTGAACCACTGAAAACTGCCTGCTGTTCTGGTGTCTGAGCTGGTGTGTGTGTAAATCACCCCAAGGCATGTCTGGCCTTGATGGGCAGAAAAGTTGTATTTTTATTATTACTATTTTCATTGTTGTCTTTGTTACTATCACTGTTATTATGTCTGGGAGTGGCATGAGCTCATCTGTGCATCTTGGGAGCCACGAGGTCAGAGAGGAATCCGGAGAGTGGATTCAGGATAGATCTGTTGGAGCTCAAACCCCGTGTTTGGTTTATTTGTCCAGGAAGGGTCTGACAGAAGAGATGAACTGCCTCATTTCTCACCCTCTGTGATCCCCAGGGACACTTCACTGGTTCCTGGAGGGATAAATTTCTGTTACAGCCTCTAGGAAGAGTCACACACCCACCTGGATCTCCAGCAGTTTGAGTGATTAATGAACCTGTATGGGAAGAGATCAAAGCCAGGGCTCAGATGTGGAGCCCATTCTGCTTTCAAACATAGCCAGGGCATCTCTCAAAAGAGAGACAAGGTGGAAACAACAAGGACCCAACATCCCCCTCCTCCCCCATGGTCCCAGTTATGGATTTTCTGCAATCCTGAGACCTGCTATTAGGCAATCCCAAGCAAAGAGTGTTCCCACAGAGCACATCAACCTTGTGCTCTCACCTCACTTTGGTCACTGCCTTCTAGTTCAGGACCTGCTGGGTTTGGGGGATTGCAGCAGTAGGGATGTTGTCTGATGGGACAGATGCTGGCAGTATCACAGGGTGGCTTGGGCTGGAAGGGACCTTAAAGATCATCTTGTTCCACCCCCCTGCCGTGGACAGGGACACCTTCCACTAAAGCAGATTACTCCAAGCCACATTCAGCCTGGCCTTGGACACTTCCAGGGATGGGGAAGTCCCATTTTCTCTGGGCAACATATTCCAGTGCCTTACAACTCTTTGAGTAAAGAATTTCTTTATAACCTCTAATCCAAATCTCTCCTCTTTTAGTTTAAAACCATTCCTCCTTGTCCTATCACTATCTGCTGATGGACCAGTAGAGTCATAAAGCACAGGAGAACCTCTAACTGGTGTCCAAACTGGATATTTACCCTTTCTTTAGCTTCTTGGCATTGCATTTGTTAGTGCTGATGCTTTGATTTACAACCTGTGCCTTGCCTGGCAGGTGCTGCCACTGGCAAAATTTGCAGCTCCTTTTGCCTGGTTGACAACCAGGTTTTAATTGCTGTATTCCTAACTCTCCACCAGGTTGGAAAAACTTAACAGCAACCAGCCTAAGCCATAAAACTGCGGGACTTCAGGTGCATTCTGTCCACCCATTTCTATAAAGCCTGCAGAAGGCAGGCAGGGTTAGCTCCTCCCTGGAAGGAGGAGCCCTGGAGGCAGACAGGGGGGCTGTGGGTAGTTATTTCTCCGACAAATGCAGCCCTGTCACACGTGGTGAGTAGAAGAAGTGACTGCGATTTGCATCTTTGCCTGGCGCTGGCTCAGCCACTCAAAACCGGAGTCATGGCTGCGTTCTCACGGGGGGAGAGGGGAAGCGAAGGGGAGGAAGTCACCACATGTCACAGTCAGCCTTTTCCAGTAATTGGTGTGCGCTTAGGCAAAGCTCATGTTTAATTTACCACCAGGCAGATGGTGGAGAGCTCTCCCACTGCCTGGTCACAGGGCTTGAAGTCTCCTTTTTCTTCTCTGCTGTTGCCGCAGCAGAGACAAGTGGCAGCACTGATCTTGTGGTCCGTCCCTACGTGTGCCCTCCTGGTGAGAGGGTTTCTTCCAGTTAACTCACTGAAGTTGTGATTGAAGGGCATCCTGAGCTACATCACAAGAAGTGTGGACAGCAGGTCAAGGGAGGGGATTCTCCCTCTCTGCTCTGCTCAGGTGAGACCCCACCTGCAGAGCTGCCTCCAGATCTGGGGTCCCCAACACCAGAAGGATGTGGAGCTGCTGGAGTGAGTCCAGACGAGGCCATGGAGGGCTGGAGCCCCTCTGCTCTGGAGACAGACCGGGAGAGCTGGGGATGATCACCTGGAGAAGAGAAGGATCCAGGGAGACCTTAAAACACCTCCCGGTACCTGAAGGGGGCTTATAAAAAGGAGGGTGGTTTTTCACACAGGCAGATGGTGCTAGGACAAGGAGGAGGGCTTTAAACTAAAAGAGGGGAGATTTAGGTTAGATAAAATGAAGAAATTCTTGACTGTGAAGGTGGTGAAGCCCTGGCACAGGTTGGCCAGAAAAGTTGTGGCTGCCCCATCCCTGGAAGTGACGGCCCTACCATTGCCCCACATCTAAATTGCACGAGATGGGGTCAGGTGCTTTGGGTTACCTGGAGTGGGGCTCCTGGCACAGCTCCTTCTGGCTTTGCTCAGCAGGTGGATGTCAGAGGTCCCAAACTGCCTCCCTGACTCCAAGAACGCTGGTGCCTTTGGAAACTCAGGTCCTCAAGTCAGTAAATTACAGGACAATTAAGTCACAAGGGCAATACCCAGAGGCTGACCAAGATTCCACCCTTGGTGCACAGGGACTTCCATGGGTACAGAGCTGCAGAGAGGCCTTTGCCACGCTGAATTACCAATCCACGTGGTTTTATGCAGAGCCCAGAGGCTGCACTGGAAAGGCAGTGTGGGTGGGTGGGAGGGAAGGAGATGAGGAAGCAAACCATACCTATTGTTTAGGTGCATAAATCTAGCAAATTCCTTGCCAGCCAGTGTTTGCTTTACAGAACAAGCTGGGAACAGAGTCCATTAGGTACGCAAAGCTGCTTGATTATGAAAATAAAATCTCAGATAAGCCAAACTTACCTGTCATGAAGTCCACAACAACAAAAACAATAACAACGACAGAAAAGAAGGTTTTAGAGAGAAGCAAAACCAGCTCTCTGCTGGGAAAAATCGCCTGGTTGCTAGATCCAGGACTGTGCATCTAGTCCTATCTCATCTCCCAGACAATGCAGCGGCTCCTCGTCTCCTGCTCCTCCTCTTGCCCACGGGATGTTTTGACTCCGGCACTGAGCAAAGAGAAAGGCATATGTGACCTACATCAGGTTTTACTTCTGCTTACATCCCTGCAGCTCGAGTAAACAGCAGAGGATGTGACTGAGAGCACATACGGTGCCTTGTCAACGCCTCCTCTGCTCCAGGTCTTCTCCCTTCGCCAGAGGTGAGTTTGACTCACTCTGTATTTAAGGAGATGCTTCTCCTTTCCCCACAATGCTCATTAAACCTCCCCGATGAGCCGGTCCCCAGCCCACCTCTGCAGGTTTTCTTGTTACACAGAGCAGCGTTGTCCGACCCTGCCTACCAAACCCCACCGGAGGGCTGGGAAAGGACGGGAAACCCCCCCGGAGACCGACAAAACAAACACAAAAGGGACTCATTTAATCAGCCTGAGTGCCAGCCCCACCCTGGGGTGTGGAATAAACACTGGCAGGTATTTATTTATTGCCAGTCAGCATCCAAGTATTTGTTTCTCTGTGTCACAAGGGCACGCGCTCATTCGTGGATGATGGATGCCTTTGATCCCAGCAAACCTGGGCACACTTTCATCTGCTAAGGCAGGGGAGGAAAGGAGCTTGCAAGATTTGTTATAAATACACTGGGATTTCTAGCAATTTGACATCTAGGTGCACGAAGAGATTTCTTTTTGAATATCTGATCTTCTCTTCTGCACCACACATTTTTCTATTCCTTTCTAATCTTGCACTCAGACGTTTTTACATATTCATGTGTGTATGCCAAAGTACTTAACACACACGTATATCTATCCACCCACCTTCACCTACGTATGATACACAGTGCTGGGAATTATAATCTGGGTGCCTTGGCATTAATAATGCATAAATCAGATGTTTGCAGGAGTGAGTGCATGACAGATGATGCCATTTCAGTCTTGGCACACACACATGTGCATCTTCTCTCCATCTGTGTAGTTATGAACGTTTAGGTGTGCTTAACACCAGCATGGGCTTTTGTGGGAATGTTTCTGGGATGAATTAAGTTAGCACACAGCACTGGTTATCCCAGCCAGAGTAAACCTTAGTGGGAACAATTAATTAAAAGTCACAGAATAGTTTGGGTTTGGAAAGGACCTTAAATTCCATCTCATTCCAACCCCCTGCCGTGGGCAGGGACACCTTCCACTATCCCAGGTTGCTCCACACCCCGTCCAGCCTGGCCTTGGACACTTCCAGGGATCCAGGGGCAGCCACAGCTTCTCTGGGCAACCCATGCCAGGGCCTCATCACCCTCACAGGGAAGGATTTTTTCGTAACATATAATCTAAACCTACTCTCATCTCAAAGCTATTCCCCCTTGTCCTGTCACCATGTGCCCTTGTTCCTGCTCATAAAAAAAAATCATACTCCTGTTGTACTTGACAGAATCAATATGAATCCAGTGCAGGCATCAATGTCCTGATGATCTCAAGGTAACTGCCGTGAGAAGAATGAAATGTCCTTGTGTGACTAAAGGGGGTAAGTTCCTGGCTTGACCCCATGACCACTGAGGAGTTCCATCCAAGGTCTGATTTAATGAGGCTGCAGGTGAAACGTGGAGGTGTTGCAGCTGTGAGCAAAGCTTCCCCTCGCTGAGAGCACACGAAACCACGTGATAACTGTCTTTTGATCTGTCCCAGCTTTATTGATGTTAAGGGAAATGTCTTTAGGGTAAGCAAGGTGGAAATATTGACCATGGAGATTAGATAAGGGGTGTTTATTGAGAAACTTAATTTCCTGTCTAAAATGGTCACAATGACCTGTGATGTGATGAGTAACCATGGGCTGCTGGAGGTCAGGGAATTGGCCCGAGGGGAAGGTTTTTTCCAATGTCTACAAGGGTGTGAAAGGGAGGGGATTCCTCAGCTATCCTGAGTACTTCATGGAGCTGGGGTTTATCCTGATACAATTCTCGGGGTGTTTCTCCACTGCCCTGGTGAGACTCCTGAATTTGAGCAGGTGACTCAAAGAAGCATTAAGGGCAACGTGGGGATTCTTGTCTGGCCCAAGTCTGGCTGCTCCTGTCCTCACAGGCAATTAAGGACATATTTTATCCTTATCTACTTTTATAGCCTTTATGACACCAATTTGCCAGGAACACACAGTACTTAACTGAGGTGCCCCAGCACCTGCAGTGCCCACATTGCAGTTTGACTTCAAGGGAAAGGTGGGTGATGCCCAGCTCCCAGAGAAAGCAGAGGGTGTGATGCCCGTTTTAGACTTAGGTGACAAAATGCCCATGTGCCTTTGACTCAGTTGATTGGACAGGGAGCCAGGATCAGGCAGATCTGGGCATCTCCTCTGCTCTGAGGTACAGAAGGCACAACTCATCTTAGTCAAGCCAGAAAGTGCTTCAATATGACACATGCTCCACCTGAAGTCATCTTTCCACTGCTCCTTGCTGTGGGCACCTGGAAATGTGCATTTCTTCCACCCAGCAGTGGAATAGACAATAATTTGCATTTTTTTCAAACCTTTGTGGTCCCAGACCTGAGTCATCATACGGTACAGCCTCCTGCAACCACACCACCACGTGTACATCGTCTACAGAGCAGGCAGAAGGAATATCTTCCTCTGCTTTTTCCTTGAAACCATCAGAAAAATGGGCAGGGAAGACTGGGAGGTCACAGCAGTCTTTTTTTCAGTCAGATGGGTCACGTTCCACCTAAGATACAGTGTGTTCTATTAGATAAGAGGAAGTAGGATGGCTTCTGACCCTGGAGCTGTCACAAGTCCCCAGAGGTCTCATGGTGACAGTGCCTTGGAGCTGCCTTGCAGCACTCCTATAATTGGAGACACACTTCTGGAGCTATAAATGTAAATTGCCTCTGGAGAGATTACTGAGATCAGAGCAAGGAGCCACCAGCTGCTTTGTGGCCGTGTGGAACCCTCCAAATAGACTGGTAGTGGAAAAGGCATTACACAGGGCTGCTGTCCAAAACCAGGGATCTTCTGTGGTCCCTGGCTTGTTGCCATTTTCATACTCCCAGTTAGACCCTCTAACCATCATCCACAGCACGTGGTCCCAAAATGTCCCAGGTTTCAGCGCCAAGGTCTCCCTGTGTTCTGCTGTAAGAGGGGAGCAGAGCGGGGAAGGTTTTTTGGGAAGCCCTACAAGGTGGGAGTGGGTTGGTCAGGGCTTCTTGATGGGCTCCAAGGTCTTCAGCGCCATCTACTGCCACGCCATGTCTTGGCTCCCTTATGGTCCCTCCAGGAGTGGGTTTATAGGATGCTTTCAGGATTATCAGATTGGATAATTAGTCGCTAGATCCTGTTTTTATGGGCTGACTGCAAATTAAAAAAAAAACCAAACAAACCAAAAACCAGTGTCTGGAGATAAAAACCTGGTGCCATTTCCCTTACAAATTCATAGAAAAGGAAAAAGAAAATACCTAAGGACTGTTATCTTGAGAAGCAGCAAGTTCCAGGCAAAAGATAATGACTAGGAGCTACAGTGCTGTTCTTTCTGAACTGTGTCTACCTATAGGATGTTCTCCACTGTCAGCATGAAGTTGTGAAGATTGAGCTGATCATTCAGTGAAGGTCAGAGGGAAACAAAGATATGTTTCCCAGAGAAGCTGTGGCTGCCCCTGGATCCCTGGAAGTGTCCAAGGACAAGTTGGACAGGGCTTGGAATAACCTGGTCTAGTGGAAGGCGTCCCTGCCCATAGCAGGGGGTTGGAATTTGATCATCTTAAAAGTCCCTTCCAACCCAAACCCTTCTGTGATTCTGTAATGGAGAGGTTATCAAATATGGGTTCATTGAGTTACCTGTGAGCAGATAAAAACATCCCTCACATTAAACAGTGAAGAAATACTAGAGGGACACGTGATAGGACAGGTGTAGCTGAAGCAATGGTTCTGTCTCTATGTCATGTTCCAGTCCCAACCAACTTGAAGCAAATCAGTTGAACTCAGTGAAGATATATTGAATTTCCAGCCCGTGTATTAAGCACAGAACTTGATTGCCTGTGCTCTTCCCAGGAGAAAAAAACCTAGAGGTTCAAAACTGTTCCTAGGAAAGATCAAATTTATGGAGCAAGGCAACAAGTAATTTCTGACGTGTCCCAGGATTTCATCCTTGTGAGCAGAGCCTTGACAGCCAGCCCCAAAATCCATCTCTTCAGCCATTTAGGAGCTGGAGTTGTTCTAAGGCATTTTGTGGGTGTGTTCCTGCCCTTCACTCTCGGGTGTAGCAGTGGTTCAAGATACACACGTTCCTCTCCACCTGCTCAAGAATGTGGTTATTAATTTTATAAAACGAAGACTCAAAATGGATCCTGCTCAACTCTTCTCCTGTAGATGAAGCCAAAATCCATGCAGAAGGTTTGGCATCTCTCAGTCCTCAGCAGTCCGCAAGCGAGGCAAAGGGGAAGATGAACCACAAAGTGTGAGAGTTTTACATCATCTATAAAACCATCAGAGAGTATTAAAACAGTTTCAACATAATGGAAATGAGTATCACTCAGGTCTCCTCTGGTGTGAGCTAAGATGTTTGGGGCTCCAGAAAAGACATCAATCATTTTTAGTTGAACTTGCCCTTATTTATGGAGTACAAAGCCTTTAAGATGTAAAAATGACTGATTTCAACTCATTGACTCAATCAGTGATTGATTTTATGCTCTTGTGTTTGCCAATAGCCAAGATCAGAGAATCCTAGGATGGTTTGAGTTGGAAAGGACCTTAAAGATCATGTATTTCCAACTGCAGGGAGCCTTCCTCTAGACCAGGTAGCTCAAAGTCCCATACATTTGTTTGCAGTTAATTCTTCTGGTTAGTGAAACCATTATTAGCAATTGGTTTGACCAAATGAGAGGGGCTGTGGGATGGCTCCAAGTCACTATTTTGACAAAGTGTACACATTCAACTTTATATTCCTCTCCTGTGATCCATGAGCAGTGCAGGGAATCCTGGTGGATTGGTCATCTAATATCTTGGTTGAGAGAGCTGGGAACTGATCTCAGCACGCTCCCACACCAAGCAAACAAACAAACAAACACTTGGCTTTCCCCAGGGTCTTATATGCTGTCAGATTCTCTGAGTCCTGGAAAACTGAAGGAAGCAGCTTTAGAGGAACTTGTAGCCCAAAAGGAGGGTAGATTTTGGAGGATGAACTGAAAAGAGAGAGAGAGAGAGAGATTATTAGAGAGGTTGAGATTATTAAAACCAGTTTGCTTAGTGACACCAACAGTCATCGAGGAGTGCTTGTGGACTGGGAGTTAAATACAATGTCAAGACCTCTTGCTTGTTCTTCTGGTGAGAATCCGGATCTGATCAATCAGGATATCAGTAGATAATAGAAACAGTTGGGAAGCTCCCATTAATGAAGGTTCAGAACATAGCCTGGCATAACTGCAACCTAAAAGCTTCTGCTGAGCTCCAGCTGGTGTTGATTCACCACCAGCCTTCTGCTGCAGATGGTTGGGTAAATTAGGAACGCTGAGCATAGCAACCTGTAGGCTTTTTCCAAGGAAAACAAACAAAAAACCTCAGCGTGGTTTCTGCAGGGATGAAACTCCAAGTTGAAACATTGGCTTTGTCCCTCTTCCGAAGACCAGTCCTGGAGGCCAAGTCTAAAAGAGCACGAGAAATGCAGACTCCTCTCAACCATGCATAACCTCCTGAAAAAAAGTGGTTTTCACCAAACCCTGAGCAACATCTCTTCTAGCTAACATGCTTGTGCTGCTCCTCCTGGCATGCTGAACGTCTGGATAAAGGTACACTTATGCAAACACACCCAAATTCCTCATGGGCATTGCCCGGGTCTCCAGCTAGGAAATTTGACATGCAAAATGTGACCTTGATCACATGCTGAATGCCCCAGGGATGAGGTGTTGCAAGCAGCCTTTCTGGGATGGCTCCTAGGCATGTGATAAGATTAACTTGTGTTCTCACCTGCCTTTGGTGTACATCCGCCTTTGGCATTCCAGCGCCTTGGCTGAGGAGAGCTGGGTTTCAGGAGTTCACAACGACCTCTCTGATGCCAGACATGCCTGTGACTGAAAAGGACAGGCCTGGGGTTGAGTGATTTGACTTTCCAGTGCTTCCATTTATGTAGATATGAGTTACTGACAAGGAATCCTTGGAGATCTCTGCAGACTGCATCATGCCTTGCTTATGTAGGAGTTAATTATTCTAATTATTCTATTCTTTTTACTACCGGTGATTCAGCACAAAGGAATCTACCTGAAGTGATGGGCCGAGGAGCTTTTGTCAACGCTCCATCAGCAGGTTTTGGAGAGGAGATATCTGAGCTCTGTTTCTGAATCTGTGGCTGAGACTCCTCCAAGACCTTGGCCAGGACGTTTAAACATCTCTGTGGCTCATGTTACCTGTGTGTAAAACAGGAGGAACACTGAGAACTCTGCAAGAGGGATCAATTCCTCACTGTCTGCAGCATGACTGGAGAAGCCTTGAGTGCCAGGGAATGCAAAGATCCTTATCATTTTCAGTTTGTGGCTTCAGTTTGTGACCTCAGCACCCACGCCACGCTCTGGAGCGGCCTGTGATGGCAAGTTTGGGTTTAGCTTATGACAACCAACAGGAACAAAGGAATCCATACCTTTGGTAGAAAATGCTCCAAAATCGGGGGGGGGAAGTAAAAGCTTGGACCTCTCTGCCCTATTCAAGGCCAGGCTGGATAGGGCTTTCCACCTGGTCTACTGGAAGTTGTCCCTGCCCACGGCAGGGGGGTTGGACTAGGTAACCATACTAAAGTCCCTTCCAACCCAAACCAGTTCGAGATTGTGTTCCAAACACACAATAACAGAGATTTTTAAAGCTTTTTCTATTAATAGGCTCTAACTTGATGAACAAGTGACTCTTCCAGAGCAGCCACAGCAATCAAATTCTGCTGATGTGGTCTCTGGTCTGAGCTAAGGCTGCCTGTCGTGTTCACTCTACCAGTGGGTGGTTTCTACAGCGAATTTCTCCACTGAGAAGTTGCTTCTCTTTTATTCCAGCACAGCTTAAATTAGTCTGATGACAACTTCGGGCCACCTTCCCAGAGATGTGGCTATTTCCAGACTTATGGAAATAAACATTTCCAGGCAAAGAGTTAAAAGTGGCTCAGATTTCCTCTGTGGAAGAAAAGGAACATGTTTGATCTGTTCTTATCCACCACAGGATCATCTCTTACACCTGCTCTTCATCCTTTGCTGTCAGTGGTGCTTTGTCGCTGTTCTCCCCACGGACAACGACACCAAGTCCAGGCTCAGGGATAAATGGAAGCGCTTTAATGATCTCTTAGAAGGCTTTTATGTGTTAGTTCGCAAAGGTGTATTAAATGGCAAAAGATAATTGGGTTTTTGTCATCCACCCCCTAAGGGGATTGGTCAAGTTCCAAGACACTTCTCTCTGAGTGTTTTTCTAGTTAGAACCATAACAATTCTGCAAAACAACCTGCAGGTGCAAGAAGTTTACAAAACCGTAACATTGTTTTAAGTTACTTGCATGGGAAAGATAGAACTCTCACAAAATGCTGCAGAGAGCTGGAGAATTTCTCTGCTAAAGCTTTTTCAGCATCCATAGTGCTTTAGCAATTTTTTTCTTTATTTCCTTTTCTTTTTCCACATTCTTGTCTTTTCTGAGTTATCTGTGGAAGAACTGTAAGAGTAACAAAAGATCTCAAAGGACACAGTTTGCCGCGTCTTTCACCCCTCTTCAAGGATGACTTGGGGCTGAATTTTCTTTTCGGTGCCACTTTACACATGGATCGAATGGAATTGTGGTAACTCGCAGTGGGAAATCCCACCAAAATCATAGGGAACAAAGATGAGTCACACGTGTGCAACAACGTTACCCAACACAAAGAGTTTCCATTATTCTCACCACTCCCTCATGTTTAGAGCCTGCTAACATGGTGATGCTTGAAAACAATAGTGAACGAAAACAATTCAGGGAGAGATGTGATGTTGAAGTTGGCCAGAGCTTCCCAGGAGTTCTAAAGCACCTGAAGATTCTTGGAAGAAGATTGTAAGGGCAATAATATAATTATTATCAGTTTAAATTCTGCTTTCCAGGCACATGAAGTAGCAAGATCCCAAGGTCAGGGCAAAAGAGAGCTGCACACCACATGCACCAGTGGAACTTGATCCTTGCTGCAGGGTGAGCTGCTATTTGGACTTTGTACCATCTCAGACAACATTTCCAGTCATAGGTTGCTTGCAAGAGTTGAAAATGGAGTTTTAAAGCAAGTAAATAATTTGTCAGCCCAGGACAAAACCCCTGAGATTTCATTCTGAAATGCTCTCAAAGACACAAGGCAGAATAGCACTGTTCTTAGCAAATTAATCTCTAGGCATGGGAGCTGACCTAGACTTAGACAGCTCCTGGAATATGGGAAAATTTTATTCTCACCTTTCAGGCATTATTAGCAAAATAATGTATTTCGTGTGTGGTTTTGTTTGGTTGCTGCTTTTGCTTTCTTTTCCTTCCACATCAGAAATTTGAAGAAATAAAACCAAAAGTAAAACTGTGTTTGGCAAATGACGAGGTACATGTACCCACTCCTGGTCATGGAGCAAGGAAGGGCTTGATATGGGCTGCATTTTGGAGCTCATTGCTGAGGACTACTGGAGGAATGATTTAGGGATGCCCTTGGCCATGAAGTGCTCCAATCCCACACTGCAATTGCCTCTGGCTCCAAACTTAACTAACGAAATAATTATAAAAAAGCCTTATTTTGACTCATTGACCAGAAATGCTTTATCTTCAGCAGGAATGGTGATGTCAAATTGAATGGCTTTTGTCTCTGACTCTTCCTCTTGAGCGCTGCACAAGACCCTACAGGTGAAAATCAGGTTATTTGGTCCCAGGCACCACTGTGGTGAATGCACTGACCACCTGAGCTGAGAAGTGGTCGTTTGCAAAGCCCAAAGCTCCTTTCTCCTCTGTGTTGTCCCCCCTCGGATCTCGAGCTGTCCCAGCTCCCTGGGCTCTGTGAGATCTCCTGGGCCTAATGTTCAGGATGGGGGGAAGAGTCAGCTCCCCTCCTGGAGATAACCAGCATGTGGAAGGGTGACACCTCTACCTGACCATGTGCCTGCCAAAAGGAGTCTTCTAAGAACTCCTGAAATAAAACCCAGGTGTGACTACAGCAACAGCTGGGTGATGTTCCCATGGACCAGCCATTTCCTTGGGCCCAGCAGAGCTGAGGAGGGAGGCTTTTCCTTCCCAAAAGCTCCCATTGTCTTGGTGAGAACAGCACTGGGAATAGAGCTGGTCTTTCCCTGGTGAAACCTTTCGATCCCCCTCCCCAAGACCTCCAGGGGAACCCCTCCAGGTGAACATGTGGCTGGATGAAGCCCATGTTCCTCCTGAGGAGGAGCAAACCTGTCACCTAGAGAAATTCAGTGGGAGATCTCTTCAAGGATCAGCCATGCTGGGTCTTAGGACTTACAGCCCTGCAGAACAAGGGGAAGGCTGGAGAAAGAAAGAGAGATATGGATCTAAAGTGGATCCTGCAGCCTGGTGGTCTTAAGTTATTGCTACACAGCTGCTTTAGTTTGTGCAGGGGCTGAAGATTATTTTGCATAAGAAAATGAGACAACATAAATGAGGATTAGTCCCCAAGCTCCTGCTTTTGGGTTAGTGCCACCCAAAAAGTAAGGCTGGATTCTGCTTGGCTGGCCCTGAAGGCTAGAGAGGGAATTTTTGCAAGGACATGCAGTAATAGAACAAGGAGGGATGGCTTCAAAGTGATAGAATAGGTTTGAATTGGATAATAGGAATAAATTGTTCGCTTTGAGGGTACAGGTTGCCCAAAGAAGTTGTGGATGCCCCATCCCTGGAAGTGTCCAAGGCCAGGCTGGATGGGGCTTGGAGCAACCTGGGATAGTGGAAGATGTCCCTGCCCATGGCAGGGAGTTGGAATGAGACGATCTTTAAGGTCCCTTTCCAACAAAACCATTCTGTGGTTCTATAATGACATTTCTGCCATTATAAATGACACATAAATGTAAATTCTTCTGGGACCATGTTGCCACTACAGCAGCTGACAAGGACAACATGGTGCAAGACAAGTGACAAGGCTCATTTTCTCATGTACTTGTGGGATATTTCCACCCAAAAGGAGAGGGACACAATAACATCACCTGCTGCAGTTCAAGCCTTTGTGAGGCCTGGGAGATGTTCATAATTAGGCTCGTGACTCATGCCTTGGGTGCGAATTTCTGCTCTAACGCTCTGCTAATTAGCGCACACTTCCTGATCAATGGCGGGGTAATTAGGGGATTAGGGTTAATGGGTCAGACTCACTGAAGGCTTCCTCCTCTATGTCAGATTAGTCCTGCTGTCATTAGTTTTACCTTTCCAGGTTGCTGGATACAGACAGAGGGAAGCACCCACAGGGACAGAGATGAGGCTCCAGGGACCAAGTCGCTGTCAAGGGAGTTTTGCTTCCATCACTGTGCCAAAAATCAAACTTTAAACATACTGAAGTCTTCCAAGTGATGTTTTTCATATATCCACGGAATCTTTTGCTTCTCTGCTGCATGGCAGGCAAAAATGGTTCCTCTGCAGGATTATTCCAGTGAAGTGGTGTTAGGGGACCTATTTTGCTACAACAGGCTCTGTTCAAGTAGCAGCTTGTCTGAGAAACAGATTTTCACCACACAGGTTGGCAGTGTTCATATTTCCCTTGCAACAGGATCTGAACCAAATCTTGACATTGCCCTGACAGTTTCAGTCATTTAAAGTAATTTTTCCTGTAATTTTTCCTGTAATTTTTAAGGTTTAAAGAAGAGTTATTTGATCCTGTAATATCATAGATTCATAGTATCGTTAAGGTCGGAAAAGACCTCCAAGATCGTTAAGACCAAACTTCAAGCAGATACCATGACCACTAAACCATATTGAGAAGTGCCACATCTAGATTTTTGAACACTGACAGGGATGGTGACTCCACCTCTTCCCCGGGGAGCCCGTTCCAGATTCCTTTTCACACTTCCTCAAGATTTTTTCCCACACCGTTTAAATTCCAAAATGATTCCGTTGTCTTGAAAGTCTCAGATTTTTTTTGTTGTTGTTGTTTCCAGGAGTCACAGCCACGTTGTAGCCCCTCTTCTGGGATATTTGCAGCCAAACACTAAAACAACCAACATACCTGGCAGCAAAGTCTCAGGTCTGCCCATGAGGACGTACAACACACATGTGACTACTTTTGGGGACACAAGGAGTTTCTTATCCAGCACATCAAAGGGCTGGATTTACCCTTTGCTGCTCATGCAGCAGCACTGTCCTTCAGAGAGTTATTCCAGTAACACAGCTCAGGCAAAATCCTATTTATTTGATAGTAGTGGTCCCATTAGACATCCCCAAATAACCCAAATCTGACCATAGAAAAGGAACGGTGTTAACATCTGAGGCTTTTCTGTGCTGTGGGCTGCTCTTGTCTTTCCCTGGGACCTTCACCCCTATCCTGGTGCTGCTCTTGGAGCTGCAGCACCTTCACCTCAGTCTTTTGAAAGCACAGGGGATGAAAAAGCAAAGCTCTGTGTATCCACAGATGTTCTCCATTGCCAGGGACATATTTTCCATCACCAAATATGCCACGGACAGAATCCTGCTGCTTTCAGGGTTTTGAAAGTTATTTGCACAAATTCACTGGGACGGCATTCAGGAAAAAAGTGACCATATGTTTATCTTGTCATATTTTCCCTTAGGTCACTGCTGTCAACCAAAATACTGGGCTAGATGGCCCTTGAGTAGTCATTTTTGTGTTGTTTTCTACAAATAAGTACAACACTTGTGTTTGTACTCCCTGGTTCCAGCTCACAGTGCACAGGATGAACACAAGAGTGGGACGAGAGAGGATCGGTCCAATGTCATCCCTGAAATTAAAGGAAACAAACATGTGAGAACAGGACGAGCATGAAAACAGCTGTGCAGGATCATACTGATGGTCCACGTGAACCACTGCCAGCAGTGACTGAGCAGAATATGGGAGCCTTCTCCTAGGAGAGCCTTCCAGTAATCTGGGGCAGTGAGTCACAGAATACTCACGGGAAGGGCTGAGGTTGGAGGGGAAGTCTTGGTCTGAGCTGCTTGGAAAGTGAGGTTCATCAGCTCTGGATGTAGTTGCTGGCTGTTCTGAATCCTGTTTCTTCCACACTGGGTCTCAATTGTTCAGTGTAAAGCACTGACCTTAAACATCAACAAGGAAACTCTGCAAGAATTCATGGGGACCTGTGGGACTGAGAGCAACTGGTGTCAGGGTGGTTGTGTCCGCATTAGACACTGGAGAGGATAAATTGGGAGAGCTGAGAGGGCTCAGGGCAGAGGGCAGATTCGCCTCTGTAACCACTGAAGAGGTGTTTTGCAACCTTCAAGCCCAGTCCCAGAAATGTGGGAAGCATGTGGGAGAGGTGCTTCAACCTGCATCCATGACAGAGGGGCAGAGGTGCTGCTGACCCATTTTTTGCCAATAAACCACCATCCCTGGAGGAAATGCCAGCCCAAAATCCCTGCCCTGAAAGTTTAATATCAGCCAAAATCTCCCATTCAAACACTAGGCAAGACTTCCTCACCTGGACATGTCTGCTCTGATCCCTCAACCCCAAATTCCCCAAATAGTTTAGACATTGGGAAAGTGCCTGTTTGCATTTGCTTAGAACATTATTTCTACCTTTTATGAGCAGGGTGGCAGTTTTCACAGAGAAATAATTCCAGACAGAGTTATTAAAAGATTAAAAAACACACCCAGAAAGGAAAAAAAAAAATAGAAGAAATCCAGGCTGAGAAAACAAATATCTCCACCAGAACTCTGGGCGTTTCTCATAACATCTTGCTTATGTTATGAAGTCTGATTTTTTTTTTTTTTAGTTTGCCTTTTTTTTTTTTTTTTAATGGGGTGAGGTAGATTCAATTACTTCGCTGAAATTCATACGACCTGCTGATAAACGAGATTAAAAGTCACCTGTTGCAGCCTTGGAGTGCTGCTTCAAGAACCTCCCCAGCTCTGTAATCTCGTTGGTTCCCGTGCTGACAGGAGATGCCTGGCTCGCATTTCCAGCAGGTTCATGCCTCATTCTCGTGACAGCTCAGAACTCACCCCCTGTGGGAACACGTGTTACCTGTGGCCTGGCAGGTCCCTGGGGCTCGTGACTCCTGGCAGAGCTGAGTCACAGCCCCAGGTAGTGCTTGCAGGTGTGTCACCTTGTCCTGGAAAGAAAAGGTGATGTGGTTGCAAGTGGCTCTATTTGCATTCCGGCTGAAGAACTGAGATATCAGGGAAGTGAACCTGAAAATCCTGCAAAGAATGAAAAAAATTATATATACAAAAATAATATTAAAAAATACAGAAAAGTTGTGATTTCAAGTAAATATCGGTGGAAACTGAGCATCTGCAAAATGATGAAGGATTTTAGGTGACTTGTGCTTAAGCTGGTGCAAAATTTGCTGTGCTGAACCCACTATAAACAGTATCAACACTGCAGCTTTCCATGGAATTGTTCAAGGCCGGGAGGGATGGGGCCCTGAGCAAGCTGATCTGGTGTGTGGTATCCATGGCAGGGGGTACCAACTGGATGCTCTTTAGGGTCCCTTCCAACCCAAACCTTTCTGTGATTCTCTGACATTCACATGCTGCCCCAGCACTGCTTCACCTCGCCCGTGTAGGATGAGATATTTGCTGCTTTTAAAAGTAAAAAGTGAATGTCCAACATCAAGCAGGGAAAGCAGATGTATTTATAGAGTTACTAATGCTTGCTTGAGCCGGCAGATGCTGGGCATGTCTGAAATATCTTCACTGTTTTGTTTTTTTTTTTTAAGTTGCCGAGTCTCCTGGAGATGAAGTCACTCTCAGAGGTGACTTCAGGACACGGAAATCACCTCAAATCCCCGCTGGACTTTTGCCTTATGTCTATACCAGGTGTTGTGCAGCACAGTTTGCTTTACACATACTTCTGTCTCTTGAGGCACCCGGGACCAAAACAACGCCCTGTGATCCCCTTTCTCTCTCTTGGTCATGAAGGTCAGAATGGTTCTTTACAGCAGGCATGCTGCAGCTCAGGTCTAAATATGGTTTTAGAGGAAACTCAACATCCTCCCTCGAAAGAAAAGCCAAACAACCTCCCCCCTGCCTCCCCCGTAATTACAGTTTGACATAATGAGTGGTGTTTATTAACTTCAGCTCTCAGAGCTGATGTCACTGCTGAGTTGGGGTCCGGGAAGCCTCTGAGTCATGTGGAAGGTTGCAGAGCCAGGAAATGTCAGCAGAAGGAAAAGGAGTAAATATTAAGGTGAAAGATGTTAGAAGCTGGTGGCAGCTTCCTGTCGGAAGCTGTGGAATGCTGGTCAGTGCTCGGAGCAAATAATGGCCTTGGGTTAAATGTCAATATTCAGCTTGGCTGACAAATTAAGGCAGAATATTTCCCTGGGATGATTCCCTAAGGATGTAAAGGAAAAGGGAGGCAACATGCTCGAATGTGACCCGAGGTCCTGGACTGTAAACTGTCCTTTTTCTTCACCACTTCAGATAACTGAGAAAGCAACCTGTGCCTCAATGAGGGGATGGGGAACTCATTTCCATCTCTCTTCATTTTTCTACCAGACCCAGCCTTGCAATATGTGGGTAAGGACTGGATGATGCTGAGGGCTTTGGTCTCCCAGTGGCTTTAAAGGCTCAGGACTTGGGCTGAGAGGGTGGTCTTGGCATAAAGCAGAGCTTCAGATGGGCAGAAGCTCGCTGTGGATTATGCATGAATTCAGCAAATGATCACAGATGAAGAAGAATTTGGAAACATAATTTTTTAAAAAGCTGGGGTGCAGGCATCTTTTGATAGTCCCTGCCTGCTAAAATCCATGCAGTTTTAATTTTTCTTCCTCATTGTTACCCACTGTATTGGTGGGAGGTGTTTTGTCACTAGATAAGTAGAAGAGAAACCAATGACCCATGAGACCCTGATGCTCTGCACTAAGTATAAATTCAGACTGAGCTGCCCCTGTTCCAGGTGGCTTGGTGGGGTGTCTGAAACCACATGGGACTAAGGCAGACTGTAGCTTCTGAAAAAATTGAAGAAAACCCACAGAACCAAACCACAAACAAAACCCCAAGGCTATTTTTTAAAAAAACTTTTCTCTTATTTTAAATTCCAGTTTTCCCTCATGAGGTCATCTTAGTTACAGGGATGCAGGGCTTTGTACAGACAAGCCCTGGGCCAGGGAAGCAGAGAAGATTTGTCCTTTCCTGCATCAGTGAAGAGAAAATGTCTTCTGGTGACTTCAGGTGAAGCTGGTGTGTTTCTGCTTGATCTGGTGAAGAAATTCGAGTTTCACTTCGCTGTGGGAACTTTGCTGTGGTCTGAGTTTGCCGTCACTTGCAGCATCACGTAGTTTTTGATACAAAGCTTTCATTCGCCTGTGTTCATGCATGGCAGAGTTTAATTTGATTGCACTTCTGCAAGTGCAGCCCAGACTGGGGAAATGGAGTGTGAGCACAGGGAGAGCCCAGGACTTTGGTTCCAACACTGGATGTGCCTGGCTACAGAGCAGAAAGGACACGTTCATACTTCCCTCTGAACCCCTCTTATGTGGCAGCACACTGCAGCCTGTGACAAGGAGGAAGCTGCTGGTTTAAGTTTCCTTTCAGATGAGTCCTTTTACAGCGTGACTCATTTTGTGTCCATCTTTGTCACGTAATTTCTAACATTTTTTTTGTCTAAAATAAAAAGCTCTTCAGCAATGAAAAAGACCATCTCTTGCCTCTGAGGGATGTGTGTGTGTGCAATATAGAGGTGATGGAGTGGTGCGTGAACAAATTTAAGAGGGATGTCCCAATGCACCAGAAATCGTGAACCTTTTCTCCAGTTTCTCGAAGTTACCGAGAGAAGCTTTTTATAATCTCCAGCCTCTCAGAAATCCCAAAGCTGATGCTGTGTCTTGGTTGCATCTATTTTAAAAGGAACCCTCTGGATGTAAGTGGGTTGAGGCAGATGGGAATTGCAGGGGCTGCTATCAGACCATGCTTCCCCCTGCTCTCCTGCTGCCCTCCCTCCATCACATGTGGCTCCATCCCTCACTGAGTCCTGCAGCTGCACAGTCTAGACAACCTGCCCTTCCACAAGGTTCAGAGTGAGCGGATACAGCTGTGCCTCATGTGCCTTTCTGCTCAGCCTCATGCATTTGCATTTTTTTATCGTGAATCCTTCTTGCTTTTTGTCCTCGTTCTGCTCTTTCGAACTCCTGCTGACCTCCTGTGAGGCTTATCTCTGCCTCATGCCAACTTGTGATATGCTCTGGGAAGCTGGAACAGCTGACTCTGGATAAGGCAGTGAAGGTTGGCATAATCTCCTGCAAGTACGTCTGGAAATAAAAACTTTGGATAAAATCAGGAGAATTCAGGTGTTTGCAATTTCCCTTTTTTTGGCTAACTCTGAAGGAATCTTTGTCCTGTTTTGAAGCACAGTGAAAACTGGACATACTGGTTCTCTTCAATTCTCCATATTTGATAGAATGAAAGTGATTTTAAAATCACCCCCAAAGGTCTTTATTCCCCAAAAGGCTGGGATCAAAGCCTTTTGCAGAGTAATTCCTTCAAGGCTCGGATTAATGCTATTTACAAGATGATTAATGATTAAAAGAAAAGTTTAGCATTAAGCTTTCTGGTGCATTAATGCCACATGACTTCATATAGCTCCAATATTTTGGCCACCCTGCAATCCCAGTTTTATCTCTCGTTGCTATAGCCCAGTTGAAAAAAAAAGGGCCATGGGAGACAGCAACAGCATTTCTGGTTGTTCTATCTCTAGTAAAGAGCCTAAAAATGTGGCACACCCTGTATTGATGCATGGTGGAAAGGTGAAACCAGGGCCTGACTGATCACAACTGCTCATGTGCCCTTCTAAAAGGATCAGTCACACACAAGGGGTTTCTCAGTGCTTTTATTTAGCCTGCAGGACACACATATTTCTTACCACGTGATTTTGGAAATAAAATCAGCACCCATAAAATTGTGCTCTCTGCAAAAACAGAGAAAAAAAACCCAAACCACGGAAGACTGGGGTCTCCTTCAGCCCCACCAGGTCTTCATGCCTTTAAGTGGTGACACAATGTGCACCGATCCAAATTTAGATTCTGTTGAACTTTTTCCCCTTGTTTGTTTCCATTATGGGATGTGTCATCCTAAAACAGACACTCCAGTGTCTGTTTTAAGGAGGTGCTTGAGTGAAGACCTGTCAGGCAGGGAACAGGGTGTCCTGAAGGAGGAATTGGGATGAGGATGGAGGCGTAGAGTAGCTTTATTCCTGAAGCAAAGGCTGCGTGGATGGGAAAGGGTAGGAAATGAGAGCAGATGTGTAACCCTGTCCCGATTGGAAGGGATATGTGAATGTGATGTAGAAGGTGAATGGAAGCTTAAAAGTCAGGAGAAAATGGATATCATCTGATGTGTTTTGGGTGGAGAAATATGGGGGAGCAGGCAGGAGGGGTAATAGGGATTCACACTATTTTCATTCTGATGTCTAGGATTTATGTGTTTGCTATAGAACTATTTATATATTTTAGTGTAGGATTCTGAACTTTTACAGATATTTGCTCCAAAGTGGGACTTCCCACCTTCTTCATCTGCTCCTGACCCCCCACAGATGATGTTCCACATCTGCAAGTCCTTTGAAGATGTTTCAGGCACCCAAGGGTGTCTCAAATGGCGCTGGATTCCTCTGTGCTGTTGAAACAACCAACTGCATCAAGCTCCTGGATTTGGTCATAGCCAACTCCACAAGGCAGAAGGGACCGTAAGTGGGATTTTTGTGTGTGCTTGGAAGAGCTGATTAGTGGGATCTGGATGTGTCAAGGCAGTGAGGCCACTCAGCTATGAGTGAGAGCAGAAATAAAGGGCAGAAAGGAAGTGCTTTGGCAGTTAAAACAGTTCTCTACACTCATTCTGTGATTCCTTCCTCATTTCACTTGTTTCCTGTTTCAAGCACTGGTGCTGGTACCATGGTGGACCATGCAGAAAACTCTGTGTTTTGGGCACAGAGTTTGTGTTGGAATGACAAACCTCCCTCCTGCCAGTCTGTGAAAAAGTCAAAGGAGGACACAGTGCGGAAAACACCATCAATGGACAACTTCCCTGCTTAAAAGAGTCATCCCTGCTATTTAGTGGTTCTGTAAAACCCTGAAGGGTTGCATTAAAGTGTAAATTATAGCTGTGACACTTAGAGACCCATATGTTGTGCCATGGCTGTTGTTTGAAGGCTGGGAAATGGAGCCTGCAGGGCAGAAAAGTTGAAATCTCACATTTGGAGGGCACAGGAAGGTGAAGCAGAGATGAGTCTGGATCAGTTTATAGCTTATTCCTGCCCTGGCTGGGAATTGGGCTTTTCTATCACTGAGATGCGTTATGCAGAGTTAAAATTAAATGAATATCACACCTTTTTGAGGACCTGTGGGTGAAGATGCCAGCACAGCTTGTGGGGATTGCTGCTGGCAAGGCTTTCTGCCTTACTTTTGCACTCTCCAGCTCCAGACGAATTGCCCAAAGATGTTTAGGGATGGGACTGTAATCTCACCCCACTTCAGGACCTTGATTCATGAGCACAAACTTGCTCCAGGTATGAGACATCCATGTGGAGCTGGCAGCTACAACCCAGGATCTACAGGATCTCAAAGCTATCTTTGGGATTAACAGCTGGAGGTTGTGTTGGTTGACACTGGGTGTCCCCTTCAAGGGACTTCCCCACCATAAGGGTGGTAAGAGTGGAATTCTAAGGGCTGGATCCACAGGGATAACGAGGTGTTGTGCCTCTTTTAGCACTCAGCCACCCACATGTCTTTATGGAGGCTTTATCTGACTCACCTGCACCCAGGGAAAGTGGCTGCTCCAGCTAAAGCTGAGAGAATCAGTCAGAAAATTCTTAGGAAGCTGCCCAGGAAGCCCCAGGGATGTCTGGCACATTAGGAACACAGTGTGAAAAGGCAACCTCTGCTCTGAACTGCTGTGCGTGGGGCTTGAACATCAGCTTTGAGGAATGAGGCTCCTGACCTTTGTCTCAACCATCCCATGAATTTAAAAAAAAAGACAGAAAGTTACAGCTGTAATTTAATAAAATAAAGCTCCCTTTTTCCATTTTTTCCTCCCTCCTACCTAAATTGCTTTCCTTATTCATCTCAATTTTCCCAGACTTTTCAGCGCAGCAGCAGAGAGTAGTTTTTACATTTAACCATTTCCACTGACAGTACCTTTCTTCCAGTAAAATCACAGCACATTCCCTTTGTTTTCAGACTCATAGACAATCACATTTATCTGCTCACTGCCCTTCAATAGCAAGCAGCTTCTAATGGATTTCTGCACGAGGACTATACCCCCTACCCACTAATTGAAATTCAGTGCACAGAGTCACATCAGTGCACTGGGGTGGTGGAGAATATCAATGCACACAGCCAGGAGGGGGAACAGGCAGAGGGAATTTTCAAGTTTTCAGTGCCCAGCAGCAAATGGGAGTGGGAATTCCGGGTGCGTCAAAGCAGTGGGATGTAGTCATGTGCTTCAAACCTTCCTCATTCCAAAATGTAAATGAGATGGACGTCTGTCCTCCAGTCACTTCAGGAGTGAGGCTTGGGGGCTTGGATAAACTGAATGTTGGAAACTTCACTACTTTTCAACCTCCGGTTACAGGGAAAAAAAGCAGCCTTCAGCCAGCAGCTGGAGTGCACTAATTCCTGTGCTGGGTCTGAGGATCAGAGGCTGGGATAAAGAGCTACACCTCGTGGTTAGAGGGCCTGGATTGATGGTCAAGAGAGCTGGGCTTTGTTCCCAGCTCTGCCTTCTGGGTGACCACAGGCATCTCAGGTCACCTCCCTGTGCCACACTTCTCTCAGCCGTGAAACAGATCCTTTTCCTTTGGAAAGTCATTTGGGATGCTGCTGGAAAACACTCACAAGGACAGATGAGCTCATAAGAAAGATGATGAGAGATTTTTATGACCCCGCAGGGAAGCATGCACTGGATGGATGGGATTTGTCTCAGAGGTTAGGGACATGATTCTGCTTCCCAACAGAGGTGTCCTGGGCCATATGTGAAGCCCTACAGTACCTCCCACCTTGCAGCTGCCACTCCAAAAGGGAATAATTTTCCGAAGGTCTTATGTCTTATGTATTTGTGCTGCTTCAATGTTTCAGCTAAGTCAGAACATCTCACCTGACTCTTGGTAGCTCCAAGTGCTTGGTGGAGCAAGCCTGCACATAGAGAAGGATCTGCTGCTTAAACAGAGGTGTCTCTTGTCTCATGAGATGTCCCCACACGGGGCAGGCAGATATGACAGAGGTCCATGAGATATCCATGCCTTGGGGACCAGCAACTGGAACCTTCAGGGAAAGTGTGGGGTGGAAAGAATGACACACAATGCTTATCTTCACTCAGCTGAGTCCTGTCCCTTTGTCACCTTAGGCACTGTAGGTCTCCCATACACCCCAACACTCTGGTGCCTTAAAAAACAAATGCCTGTTTTAAAGTAATCCCTAAAAACACCAACTGGGCTGTGATTGGCATGGAATCCCCAAGGAGACCAGCCCAACCAGATTCCCTTAATGAGTCTCCTTGGAAGCTTGACTTTAAGAGATGGGTTCTCCTGGGTCAGGTGGTCCAGGCAGTGACATCTGTAATCAAAACCTCCCGTCCCCAAACTCCAGTTTAGAAGAAACCAGGTTTCTGCTCCTCTGAACTAGGAAGGTTGAGCTTAGGGAGATCTTCTGGTAGGTTTTGGGGTGAGTTTCTTCATCTCCCTGTGCCTCAGAAGGAGTTGGAAATGCTTCACTCTTTCTTATCTACTAGGAGATAAAACTCCTTGATAAGAGGAGCTATGTCTCAGATAGATAATTTGGGCTGCACTTATCAGAACTTTCTTGCAATTCCTGAAGTCCCCTCTCCTTGTACACAAAGGGCAAACATGCTGTTACTGGAAAGGACTATTTTTTAACATTTTTGTTTATTTTTGCCCTGGGAGAAGGGACCGTCTCTCACAATATTTGCAGACAGCCCTTGCTAAAATGAGACCTGATCTCAAGCACAGTCTCCAACCAGAACTACAATTCGAGTGGTGGTAATAATAATAACAAACACAGCAATAATCATGCCCAAATATAGCACTTGGCACTGCTTTTCCTGTTCAAATCCCAGTTCCTGTGACTGTCATTCTTTGCACGCTTCCAAATGCTGGCATTTGGAAATGGCAGCCGCTTCCAACAACGCCTTTTGTCCCAAAGAGATTATTTCCAGTCGAGTGCACTGCAAACTGCGATGCTGCACTTCATCCCTCCAAGGTAGGGATGGGGACAGCGTGTGACTCATGCCTCTCATATGATCCTGGAAGTTGGTGCAGGCTTCAGCTGAGCACTCTGATTTCATCTTGTGCCTTCCCCCTTTAGACAAAGAGAAGTCCACTCTCATGATTTCCTCTTTTGGCTCTACAAGCTCTCCACAGATCCTCTTTGCCCGTTTTTCTTGCAGTACTTTCCTCAAACTTGCTCCATCTCTTGCACCCACCAGGACAGGAAGCAACCTCCAAAGAGCCTGGGCAAACTGTGTTTCTCATGAAAGATGTGGATTGCCCAGCTCCCAGAAGGCCTGGAGATGCTGGATGTTGGGCTGTGTTACAGCCAGTCAAAAAAAGAGCTGCAGGCCCAGAAAAATGCCCTTATTTTCTTCCCAAATTAGTCAAAACCAGTCTGAAACATTCTCATTTCCAGAACAGCTGTCCCTCCCTTTAAACATGTCTCTGGAAAGACCTTATTTTGGTATTTCTAGTCCAAAGGAAACATTTTCAAATTCCTGGATTTAATAATGTTTCTGTTTGTTTGGGTTTGGTTTGTTTCTTGATTTTTTTTTAATTACTAGTTTTTGTTGCGGGTTGTTGTTGGTTTTTTTTTACTTTTCCACAACAATTAACCCGAATCTTTCTGAGCTGTCAGAGACCATCTGTGTTTGGGTTTAATGGTATCAGGCTCCCCTCTACCCCCAGCTAGACACTGCATTCCCCTCTTTTGCTGCATGAACATGGACACGATGCAAGTCAAGGTCTAGGGTGTACCAAGGAAAATGTTGTCCATCCTGGAACGTTGCCTCCCAGCTGATGAAAAAGGTCTAAGACACTGGAAAGCACTTTTATGAAGTCCCTGTGTAATGAAAATAGGCAGAATATGAGGTCAGCATGACCCAAGCAAAATGCTTCATTTCTGCTTAACAAAACAAAACAAATGGATTCAAGTGATCTTAAGCAGAAATGAAGTGGTTTGTTTTCATTTTCCCCAAGGGAAAAGAGTAAAACTGTGCATACATGTGGGAATTCAAATTCACAGGCAAGTTATATAAACCTCCAGCTATACAGAGACTGTATTTTCCATTAACCTAATGCACAGAAATGGGCAGAAAATCCTCAGGCTGATGGAGTGATGCAATTTCTCAGCCATGCTTGGTTTCATGAGTATTCAAGAGAAATTAATGAAAATACAAAAAAAAATATTTTAAAAAGCCTCTTTATCCAGGAAGAAGAGTGGATTGCCAGCCTCACTCACAATCTGGAATGCAATTAGGAGACGTAAAACATCATCAACAACCTCCTAGACAGGCGGGAATGTGGAAGGCCAAGGACAGCAGTGAGGAGGGAGAGGAGAGTCTAAGAGATTGAAGGAAGAACCAGGCAAAGCAACTTCTCTCCCTACACTCTTTGGACAGGATTTACTGCACAGATGAAGAGGGATGGACAATGCTAATGAAGTTTTCATCTCTTCTGCCCCGCTGTGGCTGGTGTAGCTCACACTGACAGCATGGCATGGTCACACAGACCCTGCTCTGGGCTGGATGGAGGGGACTGATGCCTTCCCAGGACTCACGGACATGAATTCCCTGTGGTGTTATGGCACTGGAGTGCCTTGGCCTTGCTGTGAGGCAAACGGAATGACAGAATCACAGAATGGTTTGGATTGGAAGGGACCTCAAAGCTAATTTTGTTTCATCCCCCTGCCATGGGCAGGGACACCTTCCACTATCCCAGGTTGCTCCAAGGCCTGTCCAACCTGACCCTGAACACTTCCAGGGTTGAGGCAACCACAGGTTCTTTGGAAAACCTGTGCCAGGGCCTCACCACCCTCACACTGTAGAATTTCTTCCTAATACCTAATCCAAACCTGCCCTCTGTCAGTTTATTGGCCACATCCAACACGCCCGTCACTGCCAGGATTTATTGTCTCCCTTATCAATTCAAGCATTTTCAGTGCCTAAAACCATTGAGCAGGATCTGGGCACGATGCTGTGAATACAGTCACCTCACTTGGGTCAAGGGAAAGCAATGGTTTGTTTTTTGTTGCTATAACTGATATTCTGGATGTCAGGTGAAATAGCTCAGGCTCACATATGCTTTTACACTTCAGCATTGAAAGACCAACCCGTCAGTGTGGGCTCTCTGACCCTTTTTGGTATGTTGGTTTGCAAATAGTCACAACCATCTGCCAGAAAGGAGCATCATGATAATCTAATCTGGCCTTCACACCTGTCAGAAACTGAGTGATTTCATCCTGTGTTTTCAATCCTGCAGCAAGGTCTTAGATCAGCATTCCTTGGCATTGCAGTTGAACCTATAGGCTAGAAGAGGAAAGTTCTCTCTTCCCAGGCATGGAAGGACCAGAGAAGAGATTTGAAGGCTTCTCCTGACCCCTAAAGTGGTATATTCCCCTTCCCAGGAGGTGAGAAGGAATTTGGGACCACAAAAGCTGAAGTAAAGGGACAGAGGTTTTCTTTTCCTTCTTTCCCAATCCCACTGCATCCATGTGGTTCACGTCCCATCCCAAGAAGCGGGATCTCCACTGAGAAGCCAATGCTGACCATGCCTGTTGGTTTTACTCACATTGGGAAGGCAGTGTCCTTACCTGCTGTCCTGGGTGAGGGAAGCCAAGGGCTGTGGGGAGCTGGCTGGAGGCAAGGGCAAGTTGGACCTGCCTTCCAAAATCTGTGGAGCTGTGGGAATCCAAGAGGGCAGTGCCTGAAATCCAGCTGTCCAGCTCCCATCTGTGCTTCCTTCCAGGGGTTCACTCATGGTGAACACTTGACTCTCCTGCAACCCCAGGAAACCACACACATCCAGGAATGATGTGTGAAACTGGAGGGGGACAACATTTACTTGACTTGCTATCCCCAGACAACAGTGTTTAGTGTTAAATTGCACTTTCAGTGTCTGCTGTGCAGATGTCACCTCGAGCTGAACACTGACAGCTTCCTTCTTCATCCCTGGAAGACATCAGGCACTTGGAAGTGTGATTCATTTGCCCTGTTTAGATTCAATAACCCTCAGTCCAAACAGTTTCTCTTCGCTGACATTGGAAACAACTGGCTCAGATGTTGGTAGAGTTGACTGTGTTTGAGCTGTTGAGCCCCATCCCTACACCTTAAACCAAGCAGGATATTTTCCTACAAAGTGTCCAGCTCAATCAGGACAGCAGAGCTGAGTCACTACCAGGCTGATGAGATGGTCACAATGACCCCCTTCAGGCTCCAGCCTTTGTGTCTGTGAATAGTCACAGCTGAGTGGCAAACTCAGGGTTTTAATGAGATCCAGGGTTGCTTTCTTGGATCTCAAAGGTCAATTGTCATCCTGCATCTCATCCACCCTGAGTCCAAGTTACACTCAATAATTGCAGAGCTGAATGATCAGACCAACAGTGGCAACATCCCTCCTAATTTGTCCCTGCTCTGTTGGATTTACTGTACATATTTACACAGGGAGGGGGGGAAACATCAAGTTCTGAGATTTTTACCTTTTTTTGTGTGTGTGTGCTTATATGTGGTTATTTTATTCCTGCTGTCAGTTTTTCTGCATTAGGAAATTCCTTGAAAAAAACCTCTTTTTCTGGTCTTATCTGTGCTGTGAGGTGTTTGATGCCACTGACTGTGTCCATAACAGTGCAGGCCCCATCAAAGGCTGCTGGATTTATCTTCCTTTTGCATCTTGTCCCGGATCTGACAGTGCCTGGTGTTATATACTTTAGTATAAGGTCAAACAAAAACCTGTAATCTTCTTTCCTCACTCATCCCTCTCTTCCCCCTTTTCCTGGCCTCTCCAGATGGGTTCAGCTCCATGCTTTGGCACAGGTGTGACTCTATGCAAGCAGATCACTTGCCTTGCCTTTCATTCCCCCAGTAAAACACAAAATTTTAAATTATCCCAGCTCAAATCTTGTTTATCACCACTGCTGACAAGTTTCCTGTTATCACAAGCTGCCATTCCCACATATATTTTTGCACTTCCATTGTTTTTTCCACAACAACCTGATCAGATGGGGATGGTTATTGCTCTGCATAAGAAACCAGCATCAGGAGTAACAGAGAAGCTCAAGGGATATTCAGGTGAATTGTTTTCCTGGATTTAGAAAGGAAACCTGGAAGCTCTTCCCTGTAGATGGAATTGCTGGATGGCTGGTTTGTTGAGACTGAAAAAAATCTTTCTTAGGGCAAGATGGGGAGTGGTTACAATGACAGAAGAGAAGACAATGGTAGAGGAAACGACATTAAGAGTGGCAGAACAAAGAAACAAGTTTTTTTCCTGCTACTTTTATTTTCCAGGCTGCTAAAGCTCCGCTTTAAATTAAGCTTAACCTTTACTTTCAGAGACAGCTGAGGAAATATATTTTCAGCTGCAAAACAGGCGGTTGCTCTCTGAGACAGACTTCCCCTTTGGGGCTGCCAAATCTCAATGCAGCTCTCAGCACTGTCCTCACTTAACCTCTCCCAGAGCCAAAAAATATCCAAATAACTGGCTGCCTCCTGCCCTGGCCATTAACGCAGCTCACACCGATCAGATGAATTAATTACAGTGCCTTTAAACAAAACCCTCCTGTGGCTGTCAGACAGCCAGCTGAGTCTCCCAGTGTTACTGGAAAGAAAGTGGGAAAGGTAAATAATTCCAATCAAAAGTCCAAGATTATTTACCAAAGGTAAATAATTCCAATCACTCTCCAAGAGTGTGAGCGTGGCTGTCCTGGGAGTCCTCTGGAGGTGGAGATCCCACAGGCAGGGGGGACCTTGCTGTCCTTGAGGGGCACATCCTTGCTGACCTTTCCTGTGCCAAAATGACCAGGACATTCCTGGATTTCTGTGGTATGGCCAGGGGTTCTCTCCTGGAATTATAGAATCACTAAGGTTGGAAAGAACCTCCAAGAGCATTGAGTGTTCTTTGTAATTATCAGTGTTAGTACACCTGAGATCACAGTGTGAGCTTTTCAGAAAATTGCTTTGCAGCACGTGGCATCTTTTAGGTAGAGATACAAGTACTAAACCCCATTTTTTTGTATCTACATGTTGTGCAGGAACGGGAAGATGAATGTAGAAATCCCCGAAAGGCTTTTAGGCAAAGTGTTAGGATAAATGCCAGTCAGAATCTCCTTTATAAAAATAAGTCAAATCTCCTGAAAAACAGCGAGATGTCCATGGACACACACACATATAGATAGATACATAGATATAGAAATAGGTAGATAGATAGACGGATAAATAGACAGACATTCACACACACACACTCTGCATGGGTGTATATATATAAATATATCTGATAGTGGTTGAATATCTGGTAATACATTTCATTTCTGATCCAATCTTTAAAGTCAGGACAATATTTTAAGCCCGTGGTGCAGTAGATTTAGCTTCAAAGCACTGGATTCCTAATAAAACTTGTGTTTGATATAAGTGATTCCTGCAGACTGATGTCTGGTGTGACCCCAGAAAGAAGCATCCAGCATATCTCATCTCATCTCATCTCATCTCATCTCATCTCATCTCATCTCATCTCATCTCATCTGGCCCTTTTTAAGGAAGAGGAGGCACTGCACTGAAACTTAAGATGAGGACCTGCCACAGAGGAACATCAGTTCTACATCTTTCAGCAGATGCTGCACTGATGACAACTTTTCCTGAGCAGAGCACAGACAGAAGGGCTTGTGTGCTCTCTTAGTGGCCCTAACAGCAAAGAACTACTTCAGACGTAGCAAAATGGGAGTGATAAACCATAACCAACACAGATAAGGTGGGAGAATATTCCCAGGCCCTTGGCACTGCTCAGGCAAAAATCCATGCGCAAAATTGTGTTTGGGATCCCTCACAAGGACTGAGGGAAACAGGCACTGTTGTCCCAAGGGATACTTCGTCCTCCAGCATCTCACTGTGATTGCTTTGGCCAATTCCACCACACTTCTCCCCTGGTTTTGCTTGGTTTTGCTTGGTTTGCAGAGGTCACCACCTGCCCATGGGACAGAAACCCTGGCAGGGCTGAGCAAGTTGCTGCCCCAATCCAGCATCCCCTGGGGAAATTAAGCTGTGAAGTGGCACAGTGCCATCTGCAGCAGATGGGCACAAACATGCTGTCACCCCTAATGCAGGCCCACGTCCCTCCCAGGGGAGCTCAGGGGGAGTGCCAGGCTTTGTCTGGGATGTCACCTTCTGTCCACCCATATGCTGGTTCTGCACTCACTGAGTTACCCCAGCTCAGAATACCCTGTGTCCTGTGTTGTCCCCCTGAGAGCCAATATTTACATCCACAGCACTGTGAAGGAAGTTGAAGGGCCAAGCAGATGGTCTCCAAGGCTGAAGGCAGCCCTGCCTCTTTCCTCAGCTCTGCTCCGATTTAATTTCCTACTGTCTTTTCTAGTCCTTCTGACTCTCTGATGTCACCTGCAGCTGGGGCCACCCTGGCTCACGGTTTCTGTAGCCATCATGGCTTGAAGAAAACAAGCAATGTGGTACTTCTGTCCCTATGTTCTTCTTTTACCCATAAAAGATCCGTATCCTTAAGGCCAAGGACATGTCCCATTCACCAGGACAGGGACTTCCGTGACAGCTTCTCAGCTAGCCTGGGGAGTGGGGAAATTGATCCTGGCACACACCAGCTTTTAAAAAGATGCTGTAGAAACTTAGGATGGGGATTGGATTATGGGATGGCTGTGGGATGGACCCTGGAAATGCTTTGTGGCTTCATGTTTCTGGAGACATTGAATTTAGGGGTTTAACTGAGCCAAGGCAAGAAGTGGGCAGATGCCGATCAGGAAAACTGGTTGTTTGGGAATGCCGAACAGGTTAAATTTGTCCAGCAGGAACTGGCGGTTACTGGATGTCTTTGATTCTCTTTCCCAGCTGCTTTCATAAAGGGTTTGTTGCTGTCTGAGTCTGCCCCAGCCTGACTGTCTGCAGCAAAGTCAACAACCCCGAGTGTGCCCCGGCGGGAGCGTCTCCGCTCGCAGGGGTGGTGGCTCTGCAATACCTGCCCTGGGCTACACGGGGTGAAATCCCCTCCTGCCTTTGCCCTCCAGCTCTGCACTCTGGCAGTGACCTGGAGTGGCTGTCACACAGCTGTGCTGAAGTCCCCTGGCTGGGTCAGGCTGCAGTGATAAATTTTTTTAGTGAATGAGGGTGCTATGAATGATCTCACAGTGTTTTGTTAATTTATTCCCCTTCTTGCAGGCTGATAACACACACACACAGACACACAAAAAAGGATGAATTGTGTATTGTTGCCTAATTCTGAATAAAACCACTGCAAATTTCACAAGATGTGCATAACATAGACTCAAGGGGTCCTTTCTAGCAGATGCCTGAAGCCAAAAGCAGACAAAAATTTTTAACAGGGTCTGATTTATGGTCTGGTTTGACAAATATTCATATGGGTGTGAAAAAGCTTCTGAAGAAGTGCCACAGAGCATTGCATCCCCTGTCATCTTCCTTGCTGCCTGCTCCCCCTCAAATTAGATTTGGTAATTCAAGTGGTTTCAGCTTCAGGCTGATTTTTCTTGCTTCAGTTAAATCTCAGGTTTCAAGCTGATGATGTTTCACACATGGCAGATCGGCACCTGTTATCTAAAGGTCCAGCAATGCTGACCATGACTGAGTTTGGCCCAGACAAGACGCTGGAATAAATCAACATGATGGGTTGGAAGGGTTGTTGCTGGGCTGTTTTACACCAGGCCGGTTTTACTCCCAGCAGGATTAATAACAGGCAATTCTCTAATGAGCCCATAAAGCTCTGCCTTGGTGTAACGTGAGATCTTTGCCCTTTGCTTCCTCGAAATCCTGCAGCACGGTTCTGTGGCTCCAAATGCCACGGGTGGCAGAAGACAATCTCAGTTTAATTGCCCAATGGTGCAGGCAGGAGCCACGCAGAGGGTGCATGCCCAGCACAGGCATCTGAGGACATGCAAGAGGAGAAGGCAAGGGAAATGTGTGGTTATAAAGCAATAGAAAGAAAGTAATGCAAAGATAAACATTTCATGCACACACAAGGCACCTTTGCTGCCTCGAGTAATATCCAAAAGGATGTCAGCTATTTCGGAGCTATTTTCTGGAGTGTTTTCCTTTTTTCTTTTTGGCCTGAAACAATGAGCATTGGAAACTCAATTTCATTATGTTTTCAAACAAAAGCAACTCAGCTCTCACAGTCTCTCACGCACTGTGTAGAATTCTCTTCCAATGTTAATGATTCCAGGATTCTCTAACAGCAGCAATAGTGGCTGACAATGTTTCCCTAAGAGAAACACCTGAAGCTTGGGTAGCAGGTGGAGATGAAAAAAAGCAAAGCTTGCCCAACAGCTTGATTTCCGTGTGTGACTAATTCTGTGCCTGTTCACAGACTGTTTTCCTGAAGAGCTGGGGAATGACTTAAAACCAAATGATGTCTTTGCAAGACCAAGTTCCCGTGTTTGTGCAGGTGAATAATAAGGTTGTCAAGGTTTTATGCACAAGTTTCAGCCCCTGAGCTCAAAGATCTTTACAAAGCAAGGGGTGAAGAACCAGGTCCTCATTTTACAGAGGGTAAAACAGAAGCATAGAGAAGTAAAATGTCAAGTCCACCCTGAAGGTCTCCTGCAGCTCATGCTCTGGCTGTGCTGCTTCTATCAAAGACCCATTTCTTCAAAACCTGAAGAAAGGAGGTTATCCAAATCCCCCCTGACCTGACTGAACTCCTTGAATCTCACTTCCAGCCTAAATATCTGAGTTTATTTATGTGAGAAAAAAAATGTTATGCCTACTCTAGGAGCACAGACCCGATGAAAGACAGACTCATTTGGAAGTCTCATCTTAAAGCCATTTGGTGACACACACATTTTACCAGAAATGTTTAATGAAGTCTTTCAGATGGACAATTGCCCTGAGC
The DNA here is from genome assembly GCA_013398055.1 of Ifrita kowaldi. NCBI lineage: Eukaryota > Metazoa > Chordata > Aves > Passeriformes > Cinclosomatidae > Ifrita > Ifrita kowaldi. The sequence continues at coordinate 152,167 of VZRS01007677.1, forward strand.
ATGTGACAGCTCACACTGAGTTGTTTTTGGATATGAATACAAGCAACAAGCCAAGATGGGCAGTCAGCAAGAGGCAGGGCCAGGAGTGGGTCACTGGGACACCCGGAGCTAGAGCTGGAGGACAAAATGGGTCTATGAAAATCAGCTCCGGACTTGCAGGAGGATGTGTGGCTACAGCCTCTCTTTTTAACCACTACCCTCTGTGCCCTACCTGAGAGCATCAAGAGAAACTCCCTCCCCAAAAGCCTCAGAGCACAAAAACCTTCACAGAAGCCACTGTCACCTATTTTTTTTCTCTGTTTGGTTGCATGACAACTTTGCTCAAATTTCTGAGAAATACTGGCTCTGTTTGAGTTTGTCTCTGGGCACAGTTCCCAACCCCCTTTGTGGTTTGGGATAGGAAGTGTTTAAAATGGACCAAGTGGAGCATCCCTGGTTTTGAAAACTTTGACTTTGTCAAATGTAACTGTTGAGTGCAGGAAACAAGGAAATCAGGATGGAAAAAAAAGGAGAAATAAGTAGCAGAAGTGTAGCCAGGATACCCCTCGTGCATTTTTCCCTGTTGATATTTTTTCCCGTGCCTGCTGAATCAGCATTTTCCATCTGCCAGCCTGTAAACAAGAGAATAAAGAGGCTGGTGACCTTGGCCAAACAAGCCCATTCCACTCTCCTGGAAGTCCTTGGATCAAGGAGAAAATCTTTGTCCATCTCAGGGCACAAAGCCCAGCTAGCCCTCCTGGAGTGCCCAGTTATTGGTAAAAGGCTTTCCAAGCATGCAGAGCTAAGACCTTTGAATCCCTCAAGAAGGGGAGTGAAGCCAAAATTTCAACAGAAGCTGCCATCCTCAGCTGTCATTGCCACAGAAAAGATTGTGTCTCAATACAAAAGAGGAAAAAAAAGCAGGACAAAGAGAAAAGGGCGTTTCGAGGCCAGAGAAGGTCTTGGAGAAGTTGCTTCTAAGTTCACCCCAGAGTAAAATGTAACACCTTGCAGAACTGAGACTCCTTGGTGCTTTGCCATGTAGGGCTGAAAAGAGCTTTTGCTTTGAATTCAGATGCAAAGTAGACCCGGAGCTGCTCAGTGCTTGCACGTGAAGACGCCACAAGCATAACCGAAGAATTGGGGTCAGGTGCCCTACTCCAGAAAATGCTGAGATAAAAAAACCCAAAATCCACCCAAGAACAACAGCAGCAACAACAACAACAACAACAACAACAACAACAACATCTTCCCAGCAGCTTTGGGCTGGCAGAGGGGGAATGAGGAGAACTTTGCCATGCTGACTCATGGGGTACAGCCTGCGTGTCGTTGACTTTGCTCTCTGTTTCCAGGGATTTCCCTTCTACCAGCAAAGGAGCAGCTGGGCCTTAGCAAAAAGGAGAAACTGATATTTTGGTCACATGTCAGTGGCAAAGAGAGTCTTGACAATGAGCTATTTTCTTCTTGCATTGAACAAGGAGCCTCAGTTACAGGGAGAAAACGATATCATCTGAACAACTCTCTGTTTCCTCCGCTGGCAGAGGCTATGAAGGGTCAGACTGGCTGGGAAGTGTCTGGACAGAATTATTTGCAACTCCCAAATCTCAGATCAAGTGCTTCTAAACTGTGGTGACCATGAGGTGCTGGAGGCTGAATAGGGAAGTGGATGTATTGTAACCTCTGTGTGACATATGATCTTGCCATATCCTACCAAATTCCCAGAGGTTTTCATAGTGAATGGCAGGGGTTCTCTGCCTCAAAACAGAGGGAAAACCTGCTGGACCAGTGTCAGTCAGCAGGGACACAGGAAATGATGGGGACCTTTCTGTTTTGGGGGTGAGAAAAGTTATGTCAGGAGTAGGCTCCCATTTGAGGGTGCCTGGAAAAACTGCTGTGAGCATCCTTGAGAACACAAGGAGGGAACTACTCTCCACTGTTTTGCATCGTCATTGGGTCAAGAAGCCCAGCGGCTCCCAGTTTCACTGGCTTATTCATCATCTGAAGGATGGGTATGAAGTGGCACCTGCTCAAGAAGCCTTTCCATGGATATGTCATCAGGACTGTGCATTAGGCAAACCTTCTTCCCTCGTAAAACTGCTTAATTGATGACACACCAATTAGTGAAAATTGTTTAGGCCTCTTTATGTTTCTGCAAAGCTGGTCAGACAAACAGGCATTAGCATTCCCAGAAGGATAGAAAATGCCCCCCCCCCCATGGCTCCTTTCGGAGGAGGGAATATATCTGTGAATGCATAAGCTTCAGTTCATGACAGATTTGCTCAGGCTCCAGGGCTGATGTGTTTGGCAGCCCCTTGAACTTGGTCCTTCACCGAGAGAACGCATCGGATGTGTCGGGGTCGGGAGGAGGTTTCACATGCTCCGATCCCTGCAGGCTCCATGAAAGCAGCGCTGTCTTCAGTCAGAGCCAATTTGTGGGACACCTTGTCAAAAGGCAGGCAGCAGAGAGCACCCACAGGCTGTTTCCAGTGATGGTCTGGAAGGCCTGAGGCCTCCTGAGAAGTGGGCAGGCACCTTTTTGTAGTGTGAGGGAGAATCGGCTGGCTGGAAGTACAGAACAAAGAAACCTTTTGGAGCAGATTCTGAGACCAAAGTTCTGTGGCTCCATAGTGATCTCAAGTGGAAGCCACATGGGCTGTCCAGCTGGTGTTCATGGCCCAGCCTAAGCTCCCCAAAGCCATCACACAGTCAGGTCTCATTACCCCAGTGGAGGGACTGTGAGTGGATGCACGCATGGCTCCCTCCGGTGAATTTGGTGGGCAGCAGATCCACTTCCCTGGAGACTCCCGGTCCGTGCCCCGGGGCAGGGAAGGTCGGTGATGTGTCACCTCCTGGTGTTCATGCTCTGGGGTTCAGCTGGGGGCCTATGGACGTGTGTGTTCGTGCCCCCATCTAGTGGCTGTCCCCAAGGCTGCACCGTCCTCTCCTCTTCCTCAGGTGACATGCAGCTCCGAGGGGAGCACTGTGACTCTGCTGTTGATGTTTTTGGGGTTCTATTTGGCTTGGGACTGTGCTCTTTTGCAACTAGGCTTTGTAGCACATTCCCTTGTGCTAAATTACTCGTGCACAATATTTCCTGGGGGGCAAAAACCCAAATTCTGGTAAGATGAAATGCCTGTAAGTGCGACAGGATTGTGTCTCTCACTCCTTTCCATGTTCCCAACTCACGATCTGGCACTGAGCAATTTGTCCTTGCATGGAGCCCATCACCTCAGAGAGAGCTTCAAAGAGGGGAAGAAAATATTTTGGTGATGATAAATCAGGTTTTCCCTCACCCTCATGCTTATGACTTGCTTTTGTGTAAGCAAAGTTCACTTTGCAATGTGGTTACCTAAAAGAAAAAAAGTGATAAAATCATTGAATGGTTTGGGCTGGAAGAGACCTTAAAGACCACCAAGTTCCAACCCTCCTGCCATAGCCAGGTTGCTCCAAACCCTGTCCAACCTGGCGTTGGACACTTCCGGGGATGGGGAAGCCGCAGCTTCTCTGGGCAACCTGTGCTAGGGCCTCACCACCCTCACAGGGAACAATTTCTTCATGATTTCTTCCCTAAATCTCTTCCCTTTAAAAAAAGTTTAAATTTGTTCCTTTCTTTCATGTCACTGCCTGTGTAAGAAGACTCCTTTCCTCTTTTTTATAAACCCCCAAAAGTCCCCTAAAATCACCACCAGCAACAAAACAAAGGACGGTGTGTCCAGATGTGAGCTGCTTCCCCAGGCACGGGGTGAGCCTTCAGACAGTGCCTGAAGTGAAAGTGGAAGTTGTGTGTAAACATTTGGCTGCTCTGTCAGAGGCTGGGAAACAACACGATGTGATTTTAGTGCTGAGTGTAACTGGATTCTCCCAGTGAGCCCGAGACACTCCAGCAGTCATGTGTCTTTCCCACAAGCTGCATCATGTATCAGCTCCAGTGGTGATATAAAGGGATCTCTATTTTCTGTAGGTATTTTTACAGCTCCTGTTACAGCATTATCTCAGCTCTTTACAGCCTTTATTGTATCTCCCCCCACTCTTCAGGCAGGTAGTTAGAGTTATTTCTGGCAAAATTGAAGTGTACGGAGAGATGTAATGAAGATCCCAGAGGAAATAACCAGCAAAGAATGTAGGGAATTGAACTTAGATCTCTGCTTACCACTGAACTGCCTTATCTTAAACCCTAAACAAAAGCCACAGAACCTCTTCAGCAAGGGCGAGTTCCTAAAGATCTTAAATGTGTGAATGGATATCGTCCTTAGGGCTTTCTGGTTGGTTTTTCATAGCGTGCCTTGGCTGCTCTTGCAGGCATAAAGTAATTTTCAACAGGAGAAAACCATTATCTTTCAGCTATGCCTGCCCGATTTAGCAAGTGCAATCCCTTGTGAAGAAAAACCACTTGTCAGGACACCTGGACTGGGGACTGCCAGCTCTGCCAGTCAAACACAGCGGCACAGCCAAGGCTCAGGAGCTGGAGGTGGGGTTGGTGTTCACTTTGATTTTTTATCTAACAGCTCTTTCAGGCATTTTATTCCACTTGCAACACCCCATCTCTAGCTGAAATGCTTGATTCCTTGAAATTCAAGGTCAGATCTGTATTTCAGATTGCTCCTATTGCTTGTCTCTGTATCTCTTCCAGTTTTGCTTGTCTTTTTGGAGAACAAGCATTGTGTTTCATTCCACATTCCAAATGTGAAGAAGGGCCTGGATGTCTGTGGTACCCTGATCTTTCCAGTTACATGCTGACTTTCATTCCCATTCTTCCAATGTCCTTCTTCACCACCCACCTTGAGCTGTCCCCAGACTTCTCCTCCATCTCTCTGGGTTCTCACATGGCAAAGTGGAGAAGTGGGTAGTTTCTGATATACAACCTTCTCAGGCCTTTTTCTGCCCAAAATAACAGCAGCACTGAGTAAAGTCTTCCAGAATTAAGTTCTTCAGTCAACACCTTCCTGGAGGCACAGAGGAGAGCAGGATGATCTCGTGAATCTTTTTTGCTCTGCTCCAAACCAAATGTCACTGACTGGGGAGCTGTCTTGGCAAAAACTCTCCAACCCAAGGGCTAATAAACAAGCCCTCTTGGATGAAGTATGGTTTACAGTTGGGCTGGAAGAGAGAGGAAGAAAGTTTTCTTTCCAAGCCCTGCAGCGATCCCAGATTTGATAAACCCACTCTTTTCCTTCCTTCTTCTTCCCTCACCTCCCAGGGGTACAGCTCCAGTATTTATGAATGCAAATGCTTCTTGGGTCAAAAGCAGGTCAGAAGATGCTGTGCAAGCAGGATAAAACATTCTCTGTTTCAGCAGGGCACATGCTGCTGATGTCTGAAGAGGCCTCCTAGAAACAGAGACTAGACAGGAGTAAGGGAATAAAAGTAGGTATTTATTTTAAAGGCCTTCAAAGGTGCCCCTGGGGAGCCAGAGGCTGCTGCCCAGATGGGCCCCGAGATGGACCCCAGGTCACGAGTTCTTCACACTTTGATAGGTTTGGTTCATTTGCATATCAGGGTTAATTCTCCAATTAAAGCTTCAGTTAATGATGGAATTCCCCTCAGCTTTACTCCCTTAGAGGCTTTTGATTTATACTTTTGGGCCTAGGATGGTCTGGGTGTCCTTGGAGAGCAGGCCCAGAGAGGCTTTGTTATGTCTGAGAGAGCAGAAATTAACAGGCTACGAGAAACCTCAGAGTTACACACTGGGCAGTGCAGGATTTGAAAAATATAAAAGTTAAACCTAAGGCATCACTGCAACACAGAAATGCTGCCCATGCCCCTTAAGCACTCTGCTCTCACTCCCCTGCCCTGTCCTGCCCTGTGGAAGGTTCAGCTTTCTGAGTTCATGAAGGCTGAAACGATCAATATTATCCTGATCTGCTGAGCTCTGGGTCTGCGTTTCTAAAAATGGATGGGATTATGTAATTTTTTTGGCGGGGAGGGAAGTAAAGGATGGAAAATCACCATCAAAAGCTAAGGCTGTTCTCATCGGCTGCAGGTCACTGCTAAGGCAGAGAAGTTTCTCAGGAAATGCACAAACTCAAGACCTCTGTGGCAACAAGCACTTAGTGCCCATGGATTTTGGAAGAGAAAACATGATCCTTGGCTTCCCCAGGCACAGTGCCTGTGCAGACTGTGGGCTAGGCTGAGCTCTTTGGCACCTTGTTCACCTGCCTAAAAGCCTCTTGAAGCCACTAGGGAGAGTTTTGACCCTTATTCCCTGTGTTTGCCAACTGAGTGTAGCAGAGCAAGATCTGATCCTTGGCAGGGAGCAGCCTGAGCCTCCCCTTCCATCCCTCTTGGTGTCCTCAGCAGTGCCAGTTATTCAAGCAGGTTCCTGTGATGTGTGAATGGTGCTGTGAGCTCTAGAGGACACTTTAGTTTGGCTTTCATTGAAGCATGAACCCAGAGAAATCCCTCCAGATCCATGCCAGCATTCCTGCCTCCATGGACAGTGCATCCCTGCGTCGCTCCATGCTTCTGCCTGCCTGAGGGACATTGGCATCTTATTAACTAATTGGGCCTCATGACAGTCCTGTGCTGCGTCTGTTCCAGGCCAGGGGGAGGGGAAAGCTGATTTCCATCATTGCCTGGGGAGTTGATGGGGAGCACAGATCCACCCTGCCCAGCTGGCAGGCGCCCAGCCCTCTCCTGTCTGCCCGTGGTGCCTTCAGAGATCCCCCATAAACAAGGTTGTTTATGAATGCTTGTCGTGCTCAGCCCCCTGCACAGGAAATACAGGCAGAATCTGAGCATGATCACAGAATATTTATACACTAGTTACTCCTTTAACCTTGGTCACCATCTGTAAGTTCTGATCCTATTTATACACTGGCTGTCATGTTAAGTAGAGTTGTACTGACCCAGCTGGCCTCCTTCCTGCAGATAATGAGATGATCTAACTTATCATCCTGCTTCCTGCTTGTAAGACTAAAAAACGCATTTAAACACTGGCAGCTGGGAGGGTAGGGTTAATTGTCACCCTCACTGATGCTCTAAGAACCAGCTTGCAGGTAACCTAAGAAATCTAAATCATCCCTTCCCTGTTTGTTTTCTGCTGAGCAATAGCTGACACGGGTCACGCTGCTCAGTGAACAGTGGAGGACACGTTCAGTGGAGAAGAGAGATGACTCCTGAGATTGTGAAGTCACCTCTGGACCAAATTCAACTCTTGATGTCAGTGGAAAAGCATTTCCAGCCTGGGTTGCACATGCACTGCCCTGCACTAAAGTGCTCTGTGTGTAAATGAGCCTGGAGTTGCACTGGTTGCTTAGAAAAAGACAATATGGAAATAATACAGAAGACCTTGTAGAACTGATTAGATCATCCTTCTCAAAGGTAAGGCTAGCAGGGGAAGGTCACTCTCCAAAGCAAGTAGTTGGTCCTGTCACTTTCACTTCATCACAGCTCTTCCTTCCCCAGCACAACACTGACCCATCCTTGAAGAGCTGCTCATCCTGTGCATGGAGGAGAAAGACATTCTGGGGGAGAAGAAGCTGAAGACCTAGTCCTGGTGTGTGAGGAGGCCAAATTGCACTTTCCCAAGCATCAATCATCTGTCAGCTTCCAACAGTTTGCCATCACAGCTTGACAGCTCACTTATCTGATGGAACACATCAGAATGTAATCCACAGTCTCGCAGGCATAGATTAACTTCACTAAGAGCGCTCATGGCCTTTACAAAGAAAAGGACAGCCTAACGAAATTCAGTGGATGTATTTCTACTAAAACCCATGTGCCTGCAACTGTCTGGGTTAGAGCACGCACAGCCTGGCTGCAATTGCCCTCCAAGTGAGGTCATTTGAAACGGTACAGCAAACATTGCTAATGCTGCTGCATCATGCTGGGCTGTCAGACAGATCCCAGGGCTTTAATGCAATGCTATATATGTATTTATACAGTTGCCCATACTTATTTAATTAGGAGATGCAAATGCTGGTGAGAGACAAAGCAGAAAATGCCAACAAAGGCAGACCATGCTTCCGTTCACATGGAGGTGATCGCTGCTGGCGGGATACAGCTGCATCAGCGGCTTCTTTCGGGGCTCTATCTGCCTCTGTTAAACCCTATTGATTAGCAGTAAATTGTCTGGAGTGATGTCATTTTCCAGGGGAAGCAGAGGGGTAAGGGTGGAGGGTTGGAGTTGTTCCTAAGCGGGCAGCTCTGTGGTGGGGATGTGCTCACAGAATCACAGAATCTTTAAGATTGGAGAAGACCTCTTATATCATTGAGCCCAACCATTAACCCAACACTAAACCACATCCCCAAGTGCTACATCTACACATCTCTTAAATCCCTCTAGGGATGGTGACTCCATCACTTCCCTGGGAAACCTGTTCCAGTGCCTGGCAACCCTTTTGGTGAAGAAGTTTTCCCTAATATCCAGTATAAACTCCAGCTGGCACAACTTGAAGCTGTTTCCATCTGAGGGAACTGGGGTTGTTTAGCTTGGAGAAAAGGAGACTCAGAGGCGACCTTATCACTCTCTACAACTTCTTGAAAGGTGGTTGTAGTGAGGTGGGAGTTGGTCTCTTTTCCAGGCAACAACTGACAGAACGAGAGGACACAGTCTTAAGTTGCGCCAAGGAAAATATAGGTTGGATATTAGGAAAAAGTTTTTTACAGAAAGAGTGAGAAAATATTGGAATGGTCTACCCTGGGAGGTGGTAGAATCACCATCCCTGGACGTGTTTAAAAAGAGATTGGATGTGGCACTCGGTGCCATGGTTTAGTTTAGTTGAGGTGTTGGGACATGGGTTGGACTCGATGATCTTGAAGGTCTCTTCCAACCTGGTGATTCTGTGATTCTGTGATTCCTCCTGATGTATCATTCGTTACTTGTGAAAAAAGCCTGACCCTCACCTGTCTACAACCTCCTTTCAGGTACTTGTAGAGGGTGATAAGGTCCCTCCTGAGCCTCCTTTCCTCCAGACTGAACAACCCCAGTTCCCTCAGCTGCTCCTCATAAGACATGTACTCCAGACCCTCAAGGCATGAGACAGCAATACATGGTCTGGAAAAGCTCATGATCTCAGAAAAAACTTGGGAAATGTTGGGAAAGGCTGCCTGGCACAGGACAACATGGAGGTGACTGTCCCTCCTTGGTCTGGTTCAAATTTCCTGGTGCTGCAGCTTTGGGTGGGCAGGGGCACGAAGGGGATGAATGTAGTGTCCTTTGCAAAGCACAGAGTGGGTGTGTGGGATGGGGCTGCAGGGAGCAGCTTGGATGAAATGAGCTTTGGAACAGCTGATCCTGATCATAGAATCATAGGATCAAAGTATCAGAGAACCATAGAATGGTTTGGATTGAAAGGGACCTTAAAGATCATCTAGTTCCAACCCCCTGCCATGGGCAGAAGCACCTTCCTCTAGGTCAGGTGGCTCCCTGTCTTCTCTTGGCGGGGTGTGCCCAGTCACCTGGAACATGTAGTGATAGGAAATGTCCAAAATTTGGATAAGGAGGGCTTGACATTTTTGCTGTTTGCTGTGAAAATGGGAAAGAAAGGAAGAACTCAACTGCAGCACCTTGTCAGGATGTCCAGATGCCATCACACATCATGTTCCATAGCAGGTTAAGTCTGTCCCAGTCCATACGGGGAGGCATCACTCCCCCAGCAATGGTGTAGAGACAGATGCTCCAGGGATAGTGCCCAGATGTGCAACAGGGATCTGGTGGACAAGATGGAGGTTGACATAAAACAACCTGATTAACATGTAGGACATTCCCTGTGCTCCCATTTGCCATAGCTTTCCTCAGAAAACTGCTCTCATGCCATTAGGAGCAGAGTGCTTGAGGGATGGGACTGATTGCAAGGCTGTGCACATGCTCCAGGCTATGGAAAGGGGTTTGGCATAGATGAACTTCAAGGTCCCTTCCAACCCAGGCCATTCTGTGATTCTATGAATTTCATAATAGAAAAAAGAAGAAGCAAACCAAAAACCCAACATGGAAACAACCTGAAAGCCCTGCTGAGTTTACTTTCATCTTGTACAAAAAATAAAACTACTGCCTGTCACCATATTAATTTGGGTCTGAAGAAGAATCTGGACTGAAACCTTCAAATTAAAAATATCATCCCTCTATCTGTTGATCTTGAAGGCTAACCTGTCCCACAGCTGTAGGATGTTCATATTCTGCTGAATGGCACAGCTCAAAGTGGAAAGACTAAATATTCGTGATTCTACTATCTCAGGGACATGTCCTCATGGCATTTAGAATAAATATTGCTGACGTTATACAGAAGTGCTTCATACACCAAAATCAGTGTGGCTGCAGCAGAATGGCATTTCAGCTAGAATTCTAGTGTAGGCAAGTCCTTGGTGCAGAGGCTTAAACTAGGATTCAACTCTGGTTGAATTTCCAGCCAGCCTGACATTTTTCACTCCTTTATTTTTCTTGTAAAATGTGTAAACCCTGAGGTTAATATGTTTGCTTCTCCAATCTCAGCGAACTTAATGTTATTCTCTTGAAACTGTTGGATCCTGAAGTGTTCATGTGTACTAAATCCCCAGAGAGTTTTACTTTGAAGCAATGGTGCTGGGATAATATTTTGTACCCAAGAGAAGATTAGGAGAAGACTCATTTTTCTGCCAAAATTAAAGTTTATCAGAATTGCTACACAGACTTAGAACAGAGTGAAACTTTTTGGAAGATTTTCTTAGCTTTGGCTTTGGCAAACCCTGCTGTTTTGAGCTGCCTCCTATTCCCCAAAGAACCCTGAAAGTGAAAGAGAAAATTGTTTCCAAATAAGAATAATTAAAGCTTGCATAACACAGTCTTGCATTCAGTTACAAAGTCAAAGAAATCAATCAGGGCATCTAGCTTGTACAAACAATGTCTTAAATTGCATGGAGGAATGTTTCGTGATACCCCCAATTTCAAAAAATATCCGGCTGCACTTTGTTCTGAGTTTGAAAGTTCAAAAGATTCACAAAACCTAAACAATACTCATACTTTGTCTCACTCCCTCTTGCTAAAGACCTGCCCTGAAAACCAATTCCTAAAGTTTTGGGCTGAGAAAATACAGGTAAAACCATCAGTTTTGCCATTGAATTTCTCTGTGCTTGCGTCAAAGTCTTTTGTAAGTAAATAATTCTGCACTCTGACACACTGGTTTCTTTTCTCTCTTTATTTATTTCATCTTTTTCAGGCTGTACATGCTTTAGGTGATGGATATATGTGTTTCAAGTGTTTTCTTTGTAGTTGACTAGCATGTAGGGAGGCAGGGATCTCTAACTGCAATACTCTCAATAAACAAATCATGAACAATTCAGCAGTGGTTAGTTCTTTGGGGCAGGACACTGTAATACAGCCCACCCTAAATAACTCTGTCTAGACATGTTTTGGGAATAGGGGCTAATATAATAATTCTGGGGAATTGTTTTAATGAAAGCAAAGGCATGCAGAGCAATGCCCTCCTACTCTGAAGAGCATCTGCCAACACCCTGGGATGCTGCACGGTCATGGCAATCATTGAAAAGATGGAACAGGCTGGCAGCAGTGCCAGCAAATTCCATCCTGTTGAGAAGGAGGGGTTGCAGTCTTGGTAAGAGCTGGATCAGATGAACAGAAGGGCTGCTTTTCAATAGCTGCTGCCCAAGGGCTGGTACAGTGTAGCTCTTCCACTTGAACATATCGAAACCCAGCAGCCCGCAAACATTTTTCTGGTGAAGGAGATCAGCCCAGGGCAGGGTGTGCTGCTAGGAATGAAATGCAGGTCCTTGTTCTTCAGATACAAGTTATGGTGTGGTGTGCCAGCAGATCTGACAGCAGTTTCCATGGTTATCCACAATCTGGGATGCCTGGAGCACCTGTCTTGTCCTCACTGCCTGTTTAGAAACCAAGTGACCATTTCCGACTAACTGGATGTCCCTTGGGAAAAGTGTAGCTCTGTTCTTAGGCACAGGGGATCGTTCTTGGGGCTGTCCTGTGCAGGGCCAGGAGTTGGACTCAATGGTCTTTGTGGGTCCCTTCCAACTCAGGACATTCAGTGATTCTATGTAGTTTCACCTCTCCAGATTTAACCTCTATTGTAAGGCACGAGAATCATGTCTGGGTGCCGCAGCCAAGTTATCTTCAGTTACCCTTATCAGAGCTGCTGGAATGCAAGCAGTACTAAATTGGGAAAGAAGACGTTGGAAGACAGAATAACAAGACAGCAAGAAAGTAGATAAAGAGGTACTGTACCATCCTGGACTAGAACCAATCAGGTTTTCTGAAAGGTGCATGCAGGGCGCATGGACAATACGGAGGTCGGGTCACGCGTGGTCGCGTGAACCACAGCTGCAGAAATGCATAAGAATGGAGTAATGTAAGCAATAAATGGATTCTTGCGTAATCAAATTGAGTCGTTGTTCAAGGGTCCCGTGTTCCCGCAAACCTCCACGCATTTCTGAGTAAGAGAATATCAAGGTGTTTTCCTTGGTGCTGCCGTTTCAAGGAGGGAGGAACACTGGGCTCTTGCACAGTCATGTTGGAATAGCGTAACACAGCCTACCATAAAGATCATCTAATCTGGTTTAAAAACAGCTTCTATGTTTACAGGGGTGATGAATCCACCTGTTGTGTCCACAGAACACTGAGGGACCTGCAAATCCCAAGGCCAACGGCAAGGCAGGAGAAATTTCCATTTACCTTTTTTTCCTTCCTTTCTGTGGAGCTCAGACACCACAGGGGTGTTCCATGCTGTTCTTTCCACCTCACAAAGCCAACACGGGGATCAGATTCTTCTCAGCGATCCAGGCACCCAATGCAGGCATGCAGACGTGTCTCCTTGTGACTTAGGAGCCCAAAGGAGATTTAATTAAAATAGCCAACAGAATCTGGGCAGGGATCCAACCAGTCACATGCAGGTGCCTGACACAGAGGGAGTTATGTCACTGCCCAGATTATTGACCATGATATTCGATTCAATTTTCCAAACACAGATGTGTAGCAGACAAATTGCGTGCTGGAAGTGTTTCACTGGCTGTGGAGGGAGTCTGACCCTGGTGGTTTTTATGCAGAAGACATCTGTCAGGGTCTTGATGAGCTCATCACAGTAAGGAGGTGACAGGAGCAAACAATCTCCATTGCATTATTTTGACAAATGTACAGGACAGACGGATTCTTGTCCCTCTCTTCAGATTACGACAGCAAGAGGTTCATCTTCATTCTGCTGCTTAGACAATTAGGGATAAATATCTCCAGTTCTCTTGCCTGTAGCGTCTTCCTCTAAATCCAAGGAGGAAAAAAAAAAGGATTTTGAACATCCCCAGGGAATATTTTCAAGAGACAAAGTGAGTTTGAGTGGGGAAATCGTCTCTGCCAGTGCTCCATTTTCAAAGAGTTTTATGAATTTCTGCGGTTTGTGTTTACTTCCAGAAGATGTTAAGGCACTGACCTGATCCAACATGAATAAGACCCAGGTCCTGTAGACACAGGATGGTGTTCAGTACCATTCATGGTTTGCTTGAAGCCCTGGTCACCACCAACACACCTTTGTTTCTTGTTGGGACATGGGGTTCAGTGTGACACCAAGAGCATGAGACTCAGGCCTGGGCAACAGGGGAACCAGGGCTACGGGGCACACAGCCCATCCCCACAGCCAGGGATCCTTCCCAGTCCTTCTCATGACCTTCTTAAACTATCCAGAATCCTTCCAGGACAGAGGGAGCTTTGTGGGCACAAGCTGGATAGATGGGGAAACCCAAAAGGGGGAGTTGAAGGTAAGACAAGAGTGTGAACCCTATAGAAATCCCTCCTAAGGGCAGAAGAAACCCTCTGCCACAGCCAGGAGTGCCAATAATGTGGGACAGGCCCGTGTCCATCGCCTTCCATCAACATTTCCCACATGGGAAGCACTTTGCACTGAAGGTTTCCTGCAGTGTACTCTGTGTGCGGAGCCAAACACGGGAATTTATTTTGCTTTGGGGCCATGGCTCAGCTTGAGAATAAATTGCTTTTGGGTGGACACAGGAAGGGAGCAGGGTACATTGTGTCCTCCTGAGCTCTCCCTCGCCTTCCAGGCTGGGCTCAGGCAAGAACAATAAACAAGATCCAGCCCCAGTGCCCCTCCTGCCTGAATTCCCATGGCACGTGTTGCTCTCACGTGGCTCCTACCTGAGACTGAGGAGCTTCGGAGCGAGTTACAATAGCTCCAGTCAGTGCCTCCCCTCTGCCCCTACACCCTGTGATCTTATCTGAGGGCAAGAACCACAACTGAGAGCTCTTTCTTGCAGAGGGGAAAACATCAGAGATGTTACGAAATGAGTTCCTGGCACTTGCCTCGCTCCGTGGTGGGTGGAATGATTGAAAAACACCAGTGCTTTCCCTCTCTTACCTGGCTCCTCTCCCTACCAGCATCCAAAACCTCGCTGGAGGGCATTGAAAAGCCTCCCAGATGGAAATGCCTGAGTGTTTTGCAGACTTGTAGCTCCTTCAAAGTTGTCTCCATGCTCGGGCCCTGGCCCTACTCATCTGCCAACAGGGCAAAGCACACGTCTGCCAGCTTTGCCCATGAGCGCAGCGAAGCTCAGTTCCCTCTGCCCGGTCCCAACATGTTGCAGGTCAGATTAAAAGCTACAGAAGCCTGATGCTGCCTTTTAAATGCAGAGATGTGGGTTGATTACCAGGGAGTGGTCACTTCACTCCGGCTTTCTTGTCAGGGATGAGGGGAGAGAGGGAGGAATACACCAGAGAAGGGCAATTCGCTCTGCCAGCGTCTCCCTGTACACAAAACAGAAGCATCTCAGGTATGCAAGCTGAAGCAGACACTCAGGCAACAGTTGCAGCTCTTATCCCAGGAAATCTAAATTTTTTCCCTGGAATTTGTGAGGCTAGTGACACTGACACATTCGTGGGAACTGCCTCGTTTTTGAAGCCTGTCAAAATCCCACATTTTTCCAGCTGCACCCCCTGTTTCTACCTGTGAGGATGCTGGACAGCTGAGGTGAGTCTTTCCACCCCAATAGCTTTGGGATACTACAGACTGTTCAAACTGAACCTGGCAGAGAGAAAAAGGCTGCAAAAGTACTGGTTCCAAGGAGTATAAAGAAAGAAGGTAGCCCAAACGAAGACAGAGAATGTTGCAATTCCCCCACTGAAGGAAGGTCTATGCCATGAAATCATTCCTTACAAGGCACCAAAGAATTCAAATTAAAACCTGAGGTAGAGGGAAAGCCCCACTGGAAGCTCACAGGCATTGAAAAGCCGACCACGAGCTTCCAATCAACAAATCCAGGCAGGTTCTGCCATCCAGGAACAGCTTGTTTAGCGCTGGTTAGAATAAAATGGATTTAGAAATAATAAATAAACTTTCCCTCCTGCCCCACCCAGCTTAGGCTCTGCTAGAGGCTGAGATGGTTTTACATTTTCGTGGATGCCTTTCACAATAACCTGAAGGCTCTGGGCTGCAGCTGCTCAGTCTTGTGGAAATGTTGCCGAGGTTTTTGTGATGACAAACACAGTATTATTAAAATGTCTTTCTGTGATTTGCCTGCCCATTAATAATAAGGTGTTGTGCTTACACAATGATTCACTTTTCGACCACTTCAAGGAAATAATATTCAAAATTATGGCTTCTGTCAGTGTGGGGGAGAGGAAGGAGTCTGTTCTTCTTTTGGAGAGAATAGATGAAAACTTGGGAGGAGCAGGTCTGGAGGAGAATGCTGAAGGAATTTATGGAGTCTTGAAGATGAAGCATGAACGCATGCCAGAGGAGGTTTTAATCCGTATAAACTAAAAAGATCTGCAGGGCTTAAACTGTTGCATGGGAAAGGAGAAGAAGCCAAGAGCTCAGGGTCCCTGGCAGGAGAAGGAGGGTCTTCCAGATCTGGACATTGAAGATATAGGCTAATAAAGTCATTTAATAGGCAATTAAATGACGAATCCCTGGAATTTAATGAAGAACCTCAGCTCTTCCATTGAACAGGAGACAGTAAAACAACTCTGGGAGAAGACTGGTGGTCTGAGGGTTGACTGCAGCCAGGTTGTGGAGAAATTCAAGCACCTGGATGTGCAACAAACAAGTTCTTTAGCCTTGGCTTTTGTTTATTTTTTTTTTGTTTGGTTGGGTTTCTTTGTTGTTTCTTCTTCTTCTTCTTCTTCTTCTTCTTCTTCTTCTTCTTCTTCTTCTTCTTCTTCTTCTTCTTCTCCTTCTTCTTCTTCTTCTTCTTCCCCCTCCCCCCAGTCTGAGAATCATTCTAATCTTTATCAAGGACTAATGTTGCTGATGTTATTAATGACACACAGACACTGAGAGCAGAGGAATTTCCAGCAGTCCAGGAGAAGTCTTGCTCAAGGATGTAACACAGGGCATTTTGCTTCTTAAACTAAAACACATTACAGTGGATGGAGTGAAGGGGGGTTACAGCTCCCATTGTAAATGTCTGGTAAATGAAGCCCTTGGAGAAGTGGGTAATGATCCCAGTCCTGGAAATTTCTTCATTCTTTCTGCCCCTGCTTATTCATCTCTTTTGTCCCAGTCCTCTCCTGGATGAAGTTTTGGGAGAAGTGGCAGGACAACTCCTTTTCTGGGCTCTCCTGTCTGGAAAAGAACATTATTGAGGATGTAGCTCCATCTACTGCCATAAAGGGAAATGTCAGTCCTCCACCAGCATCTGTCTTGGTCCCTTCTGCTGGTGCATTAAACAAAGAGAACTCAGTATTGAAATGTCCCACTCAGCCTTTTTTCGAATAAAAACAACCTTAATCTATAAGAAGCAAATTGTCATTTCTCAACATTCAAAATTCCAATGAAAATGATTCTTTTGATGTAGAAAATAACAATATGCAGACTTTTTTGGGTGCCTAGACCTACAAAAGCCATTTTACCTGCAATAATTATCCAAAACTGAAGAAGGCTCTGAAAAATTTGGCTTGAAACACTGTGGCTTAACCTTGTGTTGGCCGTGGTCAGTGGGATGGGTTTGCTTTCTGTGGGTCAGTTTTCCTCTGGGTTCTGTCAGTGAAAGGGCAAGGTCTTAGTGCAAACCACTGGTTTGGTTCTCCTTGTGGTCAATATGGAGAAGATGACAATTCCAGCAGGCAACTCATCCTCCTCTTGGATCCCTGGCTCAGGATTTCATGGCTCCATTTTTTAATTATTTTTTTCCCCCAAATATGAGAATCATTCTAATCTTTATCAAGGAGCAATTAATACCAGTGATGTTATTAATGACACAAAGACACTGAGAGCAGAGGAGATCCCAGCAGTCCAGGAGGAGCCTTGCTCAAGGATATAACCCAGGGATTTTGCTTCTAACATGAAAACAGATTCTTGGATGATTTCTAACAATTAGCTGATGTTTATTTGCCTGGTCCCCCATTTCCCAGCTCAGTTTTTCACTTGAAAAGGTGTTGCTGTACCCTGATAGTGGTTTCACATCACACCAGAAGAGCTTCTAGGAGATGTAATGCTTTCAAAAAGGGTTATGTGGGAGTAGGACAAAGGAGTACAGGATCCAAGTGTGGTTGTAAGAAGTCCTGCTGGGAATAAAAGGCACCTAAAAATATTAAAAACCTGCTGAAAATCTAACCCTTTATGCCACATTCTCTGAAATAGTCAGAAAAAGGCAACCATGGATTTCAGACTCCTGAGAGACACACGCCACGGCCCCGTTTGGACTCAGCAGTGCCCACTGGTAATACTTGTATTGATTTCAACAAAAGCAGGAGCCAGTCTCGTTTTGCAGAATCCAGGGACAGTGCATTGGTCACCAGAGACAATGACAGCCTTTCTATTGACTTCACTGGGCTCAGGCTAGGGCTGTGAAAGCTGGTCTTGTGCTGCACAGAAAGGGAATGGCTTTGGGACTGCATAGCTCCAGGGATTAGTGATAAACAAAGAGCCTTTAAATTCTAGGTCAGTGCTCTGAAGCCCTGCCAAGCTTCTGGCCAGTGAATGCTGCTGCCATTTGTACAGAGGCAGCTGATGAATGAGTTTGACAGTTCTTGGTGTGGTCCTGAACAGAAAATGTCCATATCAGTGCAAGGCCAGCATTCTGTGCCTTCCTTTAGGAGTCAAGGGGACTTGTGAGGTGCAACATTTTGCTGCTGGCAGTGCTCCCAGGTGTGTGGTACCTGCTGACAGGGAGCACAGAAGTGCTTAGCTTTTGAAGAAAGATGCCTCCACCCATTTGTCTGGCCACTGATGTGGTCTGCAGCATGTTCCTGCTTCGCCTCTGGTGATAAACAGATTAAATGACCAGTGGACCTAAATTAAAGGACCTAAATTCCTGACAATCCATGTTGTCTCCTCCTGAACAACCCCCATTGCTCTCTGTCTCCACTCCAGCAGGTAGAACCTGAGCTGTGTGTACATCCTTGCAGGCCTAGGTGTGTTCTGGATCCCTGAGCTTGATATCCAAATCTCTTTGAGTTGATATTCACTTTTCCCTGCTCAGACATGTTGTGAACTTCCCTGATTTAGGTCTGTTTCATAGGATCATTGGATAATTCCTCTGGGCTTGTAGTCTGCTCATCCTCCTCACTGGGAAGGGTTGGACATAGTGGTAGGACATGATGTGCAGTTGTGGTGTTGAGAGGAATCCAGGCTGTTTGCCTGGAATTGCTTTTTGGCAACTGAAAGTTCACATGAATACTTTTCCCACTTACTTTGCACTGGTTTCCATCCCATCCAGTATTTACCCTTTCTGGTACCATCTATATGTCTTAAAAACAATCCAGAGTTTTGGGCTAGTGAGCTGTGTGTGAGTCTGCCTGTGAGTGACTTTCCCCACCACATCCCCATTCATACCCTATTTCTTTATAAGTATGGGATGGCCCAGAAATAGGGACAGAAAGGAGAATGCTCGTGTGACAGCAGAAAGGCCTTTCCAGGAGGGGCAGGGCTCTCCAAACAAGTGATCCTGAAGATAAATCAGCACTAAGAAACTGATTGGTTGCCACAAAGATGAAGGTAATTGCAGGGAAGGGATGGCTAAGTGGGGATCTGAAGAAGGATGAGGATTTGACCACAGGATTCAAGGCCCACCCACCAAATTGGTGAACATCTGAGCCATCCTGCAATTTTCTATTGCTTGGTTTATTCACCTCTAACCACCCAGCCATCAATGCTGTCAAACTGCAGGTGAAGCTCAGAGCCCAGACTGAAAAATTACAGGCTGAAAATTTACAGCCATTTTCAGGGGAGGACTGGCTTTTTGTAAAATGTGTCTACGCCTTCTAGGAGGAAACCTGGAGACTGCTAGGAATGGCTCCAAACCAGTTTGAGGGGTCTGAGAGGAGAGGGTTGGTTTGGTTCAGGGTTAGAAATATCAATAATGGCTTGTGGGTTTTCCCTGTGCCACTGACACCTACATGGGCTGCAATTCGGATGCTCCCAGGATGGCAACCTGAGACACCTCTGCTGGAACTGGATTTCGGTGGTCCTTGTGGGTTCCTTCCAGCTCAGGATATTCAGAATATTCCAAGATCCAGTGGCATGGCTGTGTGAGGGGGAAACAATTCAGGTTTTGATGGGAAAAAAACCCCCAAACCTGTGAAAATGTTAAAGCCACATCTGTACAAACCATAGCCCCTGGTCCTGCCACAGCACCATGAAGATGGGAAAGACAGAGATCTAAATTATCTACTCTGGATAGGGAAGCCAAGAAACGAGGGGTGGGACAGGGCTAATGCAGTACAAGTCACTCAGAGTCCAAAATCACAGAGCAGCTCTCTCCCTCCTCATGGAAAGAACATCTACATTATGTTTTTTAATGTGTGGGAAAGTCTCCCCAGTGAGGAAAGAAATCCCCCTTTAGCCTCATTTCCTTTGGAAAGAGACTTATCCAGTGCTGTGGGTCCCACCAAGAACCATTGAACCACTTGGCTGGTTCCAATCACAGTCAGCAGCGAGAGAGATGTCTCCCAGGAATTGACATGCCCATGGATTTTGCAAGCAAGGGGCTGGCTGGAAAGAAGAATCTCTATGGGAGCCTCTAAAGAAGGGGAGACAAAGTCACCGGGCACAAAAAGCCCCATGCAAGAGCAATGAACATAAAAAAGTGGTTCATAAATGTCTCAGTCACATGCCTACAGGGTTTAGCCACAGAAGCCAAGTGAGGAAGGATTTTGACTTTATGAGGAATTGGTTTCCTCATTTTCATTAAGATTTGTTAGTCTGGCACATCTTTCTTGGAGGGAGGCTCACATAATCACACGGCTCTGGGATCAGTGAGTTGCCATCTGCTCCATCTCCCCAGTAGATGATGCCCCTTTTCCCCGGGTTCTTTTTGATGTTGGCTCAGTGTTGTCCAGTGGCTCAAGTCTCACATACATCAGTCAGAGCTTTTCCTTAGAGAGGGGCAAAGAGCTGGGAACTTGCAATGTATCTGCAGACTGAGAAGTCTTTCCCAAATGCTGACTGGGGTGGGAACACTGCAGACACAGCAGCTCTGAATTTGGTTACAGTATAATCCCAGATAGTGCATTTTTTTGTTGCTAGTTTTTGCTCAGCTTGTGTCGCATTTGCCATCTGGCACTTTCTGCCCAGACTAATGAGGATTTTCATAGAATCAGAGCAACATTTAGTTTGGAAAAGATCTCTAACATCATGGAATCCAACCATTAACCCAGCACTGCCAAGTCTGACACTAATCCGTGTCCCTAAGTGCTGCATCTACACATCTTTTAAATCCCTTCAGGGATGGTGACTCCACCACTGCCCTGAGCAACTCATTCCAATGCTTGGCAAGCCTTTCAGTGAAGGAATTTTTTCTAATATCAAATCTTAACCTCCTCTGGTGCAATTTGAGGCACATGCTGGGTTTAGATGTACTTCATTTGGGTTATTGATCCCACCACGGTTTTTGGGGAAGAAGCCCAAATTTCTACGTGACCAGTCTCAGGCATTTCTAATAACCCTCATTTTAAATCCCAAGGATTAGAAGCAGTGTAAGGCTACAAGCAAGGCTGGCAGCTGGTGGGTGGCAGCACCATCTTGTGTTCACTTCTGGAGATGGGACTGAGACTTTTTTCTTCACTGAACAGATTCTCAATCTCTTTGGCAGCTTTCCTGAGGAAAATAATAACTATTGGCAAACCCTGGATCAACATAAGACAGACAAAAAGTCTAGACCAGGCTTGATCTCCATCCCACGCAGTATGTTTGAGTAGTATTTTTTTTTTGTTTGTTTTTGCACATTAAAGGTGTGTGCCACTCGTATCCCAGAAGGTGCTCCAGCTTTGTGCTCATTCCTGTCATAAACGGTCTGGCAAGCCACTACAACCACCCTTTAAAACCAGACATCTGATTATTTTTCCCACCCTGTAAAGTTTCAATGCATAGAAACTTTGCATTATCTAGTCTGTTGGGCTATATCTGGACTTGATTATTGTGTTATTAAATCCAACCAGCAATTCCCTCCCAGAAAGTTCTCTTGAAACTATGAAAGAGTTTCAGCCTGTTTTCAAAAAGCAGGGCACTGCCAGGTTAAATCTTGCCCAGTCAACCTACCTGTACAAAAAGTTGCTCACAGCACCATTTGTATTTGTCATTCTGTGTAATTCCTACCATGCTGCCACCTCAGTGCCCAGTTTCTGACCTAGACCTGCACTAGACATTTTCAAGAGAAACCAGGTGGATTTGGCCAGATTTGAAGCAGTGACAGATTTGCTGGTTGCAAAGTACATGTGTGTCATAACTGCTCTTGTGAAAACTGTGAGATCAGAGGCCATGGTTTTGAGGCAGGGGTGAGATTAACCACCATTTACTCGTTTATGTGATCTGCTTTGAGGGATAATGAGGAATTCCCACTGTGGACCAGGTCTCCCTGGATGTAACTACACCACTACAGGTATACACCCCACGTATAATTATGCAGCTAAAACTGGTCAAGGGTGCTGGAAATATTTTTGGCCACTGCCCATGTGTGTGAAATATTAGAACATCCTCTGGCAGAAATTTGGCTTATTTCTACTAAGTTATCTCCAAACCATTCCCACATCTGGCAATTAGTCCAGTCCAGGGACCATTCCCAGCTGGCAGTTTGTTCACAGTACCACAGAGTCATGCCCTGACATTCAAGGTGGTCCCAGTACATGGGAGCATCTCCTGGCACACTTATTTCACTCAGTAGTGTGAATGGGTTTCACCCCAGTGCACTGGGAAGATGGGAAGTTTAATAATCCAGATGGAAAACAGGAGAGGAGAGGTTGATACAGGGACAGGGAAGATGCAAACAAATACCATGAGTGGGAAGAAGGTTTTGCACTGGCGTTTCCTGCCCTGTTGCCCACCAGGCCATACCGGTGTGGGAAAAGATAATACAGCTGGAGAACTTTTGGAAAAGCCTCCCCTTTCCTTTCCAGCCACAGGGTTTGGGCACTGTGTTTAATGACATGGGGACCTCAAGGAGAGGGATAAAGGAGCTTGGAAAGATATAAGATGTGATATAAATTATCATATTTGCCAGCCATGCAGCTCTTGCACAGGCAGCACAGAGGAGGCTCAGAGAGAAAAAAGTCAATTGTGGCCCTCCCTGAGTGCATCATCAGAGAATCATAGAACCATTTAGGCTGAACAAGACCTCACTGAGGCCAACCACTTAATCAGAAAAGAGTTCAGAGGGGTGTGAGTGCCCTGTTCTGCTGCCCTGAGCAGGGGTAGCAGCTTTTTCTCCCTCTGAGCCCCTCAGAGGGGGCCTGGGATGGTGCATAATTCCCACCCAGTGGATCTGAGATGAGACCAACCTCGCTCATCCAGCCTGAGGCTTCTCTGCAGGGAATCATGAGAGGGTTGGGAATTATTGGTGAGGCCTCTCAGCAGCAGGAAATGAGCTGTGGTTACCAGCTGATTTTATTGTTACCAACAAATGGCTGTCAGATAAAAATGACTTCCTTTCATACCCGACCTCAACTGGATTCAGCAGCTGTACAAGTGAAGCGGATGCATAGAACAGACTCAGACAACTTCAGCACTCAGGAATCATGGTTCCAGGCATAAAAATGCCCCAGATTTAATACAGCATAGCAATTACTGTCAAATCTGTGCAGTGGATATTCACTCTAATTTCCAGACACGCTCACAACTGATAGATATTCTTCTGCATTTACCTTCTATGCATATTTTAGCAAACGAGTTTGCTGGCAGAAATCTCCACTCAAACAGCTAATTAAAGCAACTCATTTGGAGAGCAGATTTCAAATTTACAAGAATCAAACAGGCACGCTGGAAATGTGCTCTAAGCACAACACTCACCCAGGTGGGCACAATAAAAATGCTGTGAGTGACCTTGATGGGGCTCACAGTCTCACAAGGATGGGCACAAATCAGCAGGCTTGGTCACCCAGAGATACAAAATATCTTCTTTAATTCCTTGTTTTCTCAGGAAAAAGCTTTGCTAAAAAGCTCTAGCAGAAGGTCATGATCTTAGAGCTATTTTCAACTCAAGGGCGTCAGATCCCAATTAATGCGGTCCCCACTTAGAGTCAGACTGAGTTTGGGACAGAGGAGTGTTGCTCGTGGAAGAATTACCAATAATTCAAGGGAATTGTGTAATAACTGACCATCAGGTGGGATTCAAGTCTGAAGAAAAATCTCCATCTGCTGATTCCAAGAACAAGGGAAAAGAGGGAAAGAAGCTATTTGAGATTACTGTCCTTGTGCTCCCTGTGTAGCTCGTGCTGTCCTCCACTTTAGAGCAGTTTGGGAAGGATCAGCTTCTTTCAGAAAAGCTCTTCTCTTCTCCCTTCAGGATTCTGAGAACCTTTGAGGCTCTGAGGGGTCAAAAGCAGAGATATGGAGTAATCTGGCAGCACAAACATGGTTCTTGACTTGCCGTGAACCGGCACATTTTAATCACATCTGTCTGGTTGTGTCCATAGCAAGAAATTGCACAAGGCCTGGATTGCAAAGGTTCAGTAACCAGAATGACTTTAAAAAAAACCCCAAAAAACCAAACTCTCACTGGCTGAGGTTCTTCCAGACATCCAAAACTTCCACCATCCAAAACTTAGCATGGGTCAAAGGGCAGTTCAAAAGTCAGTTTTGATGGGACCTTTCTTGGAGGAGAAAGAGTTGCACTTGATGGAGATGAACAAGTTGTTGTCTGGGACCTCAGGGCCATAGGAAGAGCCCTGACCATGGTGGCTTTCCTTGTAGGCACTCTCCTTTTTCTGTTTATTAATTTTGTTTTCAGTAGATCCAGAAGCTGGATGGAGCACAATGAAAAAGATAAGCAGAGAAGGGATCAGAGAACAGGATTGTTAAGTCTTATTTAACTAGAAAAGGAGGAGGAAGAAAATGAAGGCTGAAATTCCACCTTTACTCAAATTGGTTTCAACGCAGTGTCTGGTGTGGTACTTCTATGGGTGCATTGAGTCATGTCAAGTCTGCTGAGTTCTTAAGTCTGGGTTATGTCTTAAATTCAGCTCAGGTGCCTGAACTTTAATTGGTTTTTCCTCTTGACCGTACAGGATGGCAGAATCTGTTGACTTGTGTGGCCATAATCACTTACTGGAGGTATCAAATAGCCATGTTGATTGAGTTAGTGTTTAACTTTAGGAGAAAGGTAATCATCCAGGTGATTGATGTTAGGCTCAGGATCAGGCTGCTGTCCTGAACTGGAGTCAGATTTCCACCCCTCTCCTGGCTGCTCTCTGTTATTCCTTCTTTCCTTTGTCAGGAAAGCACTGACACAAGAGTATTTTGAGGAGAAAAAGGTGACTGCAGATGGGTGTTGCTGGATCTGTCCTTTTCTATGCAACGGGTTTAAGAGCCAGTACAGTAGCACCAAATATGGTTGACAGTAGTCCCCCTGAAGCCTTTCTCTGAAATTTTACTGGAAATTGGTTGATTATGAGCCAGCTCTGTCTTGGGGAGCCTTCTTTCATGCCATTGTTTGCGTTTGAACTTGTCTCTTCTTTATTTTTGAATCTAACTCAAGTATACACAAGGGTGATCAACTTGCAATGTGGTTTTCTGTTTCAGAGGAAAAAAAAACCAATTCTGTGAACTATGAAAAAAAGAAAAGGCTGGTGCCATTGCCATGGGAATAAGCTGTTGTAGTTACAAGGAAGAGGGGTTCTGAGAAAATGGGACATTTCTCTGGCACACAAGACCTAAAAAGTTCATAAGAAGTTTTCTGCAAGGCCTTCCTTTGCTAGCAAGATCAGACTGGCAATGAGATAATCTCTGCAGTTTTAGCTTGTTTTATACTTTTTAAAAATTTATTTTACCCTGTTCTCAATCTGAGGAGAAACTGTTCAGGAGAGACAAAATCCACAGATCAAAGTACCAAGCCTAAATCACTATCCACCAGGAGAAGATTACAGTGGACATGAGTCTTGGATTTAGATTTATCTCTGTGCTCAGGCAGGGCTGCAAATAAAACCGAAGGGTTTTAGTAAGTAAACACCAGGAATTCATTAGATGAAAACAAAACATGCAGTTATTCCTGGAAATAGAGCATTCCCTTTAACCAAAAGAGATGTTAGTTCCAGGTTTTGGCTAAATAGGACGGCCTAAAAGTGAAGAGTGTTACGGACCCATAACCACCAAACAAAGGGAAGATTTACAGTGAGACCATCACCCAACCAGGCTAATTAAATGCAAATAAAGACAGATGTTGCAAAAGAATAAGCTACAAAGATCAGTGATGAGATGGCTGCTCAAAGCACTCCTCAAATAGCTGTGACTGACAAATGAGTTGGTGAAAATTAAAAGTCTATGCACAGACAATTCTTAATCAGAAGGCACTGTGATCTTTTTTTTTTTTTTCCACTATTTTGAATTTTTAGCTGGCTCCAGAGCTCCAATATCCAGATGCTGGATGTACAGCTCTGGAGCTTCTGTCTTTGCATACATCAATTACTGTGTATGGAAAAGTGAAAAACATAACTTCTTAAGTTCCAGTTATGTCTAGAGAGTCCATCCAAGTCTCCCCTGAGTTTTTATAGAGGTACAGACAGGGAGAGAGGAGATCTGTGCCAGAGAGCTTGGTGTAGTTACACTCTGCCATGTCATCTATGGTGAGTTCAGGTTTCCAGTTTCTCAAAGGAAGTTAAGCATCTCAATATTCTGAACATACAAAGCAGTGAGTTACAGCTGATATTGAAATGACACCTAATTACATGAAACCTGACTTTCTAAGTAGACAGCATCTCTGAAGGCTTTGAAACACCACTGGGAAACACAGAACACATGGATTTGGGAGAACTTGGGCTGTCTTGAGGAAATTTGATCCTATTCTAGCTGGGGGCCTGGATATCTAGAGTGTTCAGTGATGGGTTTTGTGCTTCCATTCTCTAAGCACTGCTGGAAACACATCTGCAACAAGCTAGCCATGCACGGGGAAGGCAAGACACGTAGGAGAAGGGTTGAAGAAGTCAGATGGCATTTTGAGCTCTCGTATGTGATTCCTTCCTTGAGCTAAAATCTGGCTGTGCTCCTTGTGCACCCAAAAGTTGTCAGTTCTGTTTCTTTTCCACCACTGCACATGCTTTTTTGCTAGTCTGATTTTCTCTGCATCTTCAGAATTTGTTTACAGACATCCACACTTAACGAGATTAAAAGGAAATACTGAATAATTCTTTCAAACGAAGAATTGAACTGCAGTGACCTTTATGTTAATAAAAGTGCCCCTTTCCTCTGTGCAAACACTTTAGCCCTCGCAAAGCAGGGAATTCACTGCATCTGTTGAATTCACAAGTGGCTTTTTTTTTTGTTTCTGTTTGTTTTGTTTTAAATAACTGCCTAATAGCTGGAACCAGCATTGTGTTCCTCCTGCTGACTCACTAGTTTGCAAAAGCCCTGCGATGAGTGTGACATCTTTAAACACCACAGAATATACAGTTCCCTTTCAGCCATGCATAATCTGCAACGATTCAACTCCTGTAAAAGAACCATGTGGGGAAAAGTATCCCAGCTGAATACATCACCCTCCATACCTCCAGCCTCTGTGCCTTGCACCCGACGTGCTGCTGCGCCATTCAAATGCTACTCACTATGGAAATCCCTGAAAAGATTCTGCCTTTGCTTCAAAAATCGTGCAATGGACATGGAATTTGGCTGAGGCAAAAGAGTCTGTGCTCATTAAAGCAGATAATTCCAGTTCTTGCCTCTGCTAGGGTGTGGAGTGTACTACACCAACTACAAAGCCCTTATACAGGGGGTGTGGTTCCGGGGGACCTGGACAGGCTGGGGAGGTGGCTCTGTGCAAACCTTGTGAAGCTCAAAAAGGCCGAGTGCAAGGTCCTGCACCTGGGTCGAGGCAATCCCAAGCACAAACACAGACTGGGGGGAGAACGGATTGAGAGCAGCCCTGAGGTGAAGGACTTGGGGTGTTGGTGGATGAGAGGCTCAGAATGTCTGGGCAATGTGCACTCACAGCCTGAAAGCTCAGCCACATCCTGGGCTGCACCTCAACTGTGACCAGCAGGTCAGGGGAGGGGATTCTGCCCCTCTGCTCTGCCCTGGTGAGACCCCATCCTCAGTGCTACTTCCAGCTCTGGAGCCCCCAGCTCAGGAAGGACGTGGAGCTGCTGGAGTGAGTCCAGAGAAGGCCATGAAGATGCTCCAAGGGCTGGAGCCCCTCTGCTCTGGAGCCAGGCTGAGAGAGCTGGGGGTGTTCACCTGCAGAAGAGAAGGCTCCAGGGAGACCTCAGAGAGCCATCCAGGGCCTAAAGGGGTTCCAGGAAAGCTGGAAAGAGACTTGGGACAAGGGATGGAGGGACAGGACAAGATGGAATGGCTTTAAACTGAAAGAGAACAGGTTTACATCAGATACTAGAAAGATATTCCACCCTGTGAGGGTGGTGAGGCCCTGGCACAGGATGCCCAGAGAAGCTGTGGCTACCCCATTCCTGGAAATGTCCAAGGCCAGGTTGGATGGAACTTGGAGCAATCTGGACTGGTGGAAGGTGTCCCTGCCCACTGAAGAGAGTGGAAAAAAATGATCTTTAAGGTCCTTTTCAACATGACTCTTAAGATTTTACATAGGGAACTTTTTCTAGGGGAGCACATTGTTTGGAGTTATCAAAGAGTGAAAGGCAAAAAATCCATACACTAAAAAATCCCTAAATTGCTGCCTGGCAAAAAGCACCGAGATCTGTGTGCAAGGATGGGTATTCAGGGACAGCAGAGGCTAATTTTGTGATTCTTCTATTTGCTCTCTGCTTTAGAGCAAGTCTCCTCTGTGCTCAGCATCAGCTCCATGTCTGGAAAATGAGGACAGAATTGGATCAATTTTTTTTTGTGCACTTAGACCAAACTCTCCTCTCCAAGGTGGTAATTTCTCATCTGTGCATCTACAGAACTGAACACAAGAGGGCTTTTCTTCTGGGTGAGATTTCAAGATACCGCTGCAAAATAAAGAATTTGTGAGTTTTCTTGTGTTTATGTGCAAAACCTTTTTATTTGCTTTTTGGAGACTGTTTGAATGTTTACTTGTAAGAATGTCTGCAGAAAGTTAAGTTGTCAGGAGAATTGGTGAGAATAAATATTCATGAGAATACTCTCATTTCAAACACTTTTGCGGCCATCTGTAAAAGCTTTTTTATTATTCAAACAATGCTGAGCTTTTTGCAGATAATTTGCCAACAAAAAAAAAGGAAACGACTTTTTTTTTCCTTCTTTTTTTTTATTTTTGAGAGGCAGCTGATGCTGTAGTGGCAAAATCATAATTTCTGATGTGTGATTTAATATCCAACAGTGACACAAATAGCCAAGAAGGAATAATGAGAACACCACTGATGTGCTATCAGAGAGATAAAAATATGTTTAAACGAACTATTTTGAGCAGAGAACAAATTAGTAAAAATACCACCTGTTTGTGAATAATTAAGGCAAACAAACAAAATATTCTCAATATATCAAATAACTTGTTTATAGCAGCAATTCTCTTTAATGTTGCTGTGATGCCTTAGTGTTGTTACACAGCAACCTTCTGCTCATAAGGAAAATTCTTCACTGTGGGAATTTTCTTCTTTTTTTTGATGTGAATCAGGAGTAACAAAACCGCAACAACTTTTCCTTTACTGGTCTTTTTATCTAATATCTGTGTTTTTCATAATCATATCAGCAGATAATCTCCAAAGTGCTCTGGCTCTGTATTAATCACACCTGCTTTTTAAGGAAGACTGATAATCTTTTTCACAGGAAAAGAAGTGTGCAGAGGTAAAATTTGCCCTTTGCTAAAGGCAAACATGGAAAATACGATTAGACCCAAATCTCTTCCATATTGCCATTGCCACAGAATTATATTTTCTGTTGATATTCTATTCCGTCTCCACATTAAGTTTGGAGCTGAAAGAGAGGGAAAATGAGGAGGATCCCTCTTTTCTTAGATTTTCCCTGCACAAGGACTTCTCACCGTGGTTGGGAAGATGATGGTGTAACATGAGTTCTATCGATCTGACCCAGCTATGAGTTTTCTCCTCATATATTTTCCCATTCCACAAATGTTTTTTGCTAAAAAGGACTAAAACATTTGGTGTGCTGTTAAACTCCACACTATCCTTCAGCAGTGATTTCCTCAAGTTAATTATTCTTGCCGGCAGTTTGTTTCAAAATCTTTAATTGATTTGTCTTTTTGGTTATGGGGCTGTGTAAGGATTTTTGCTTCCCTGCAGTGCTGTGTATTCCAGTGTGCCCATATCTCAGATTCCTGGGCTGTCACTTCTGCTGAAAGTCCTGGGGCCTGATATTTAATTTATCTTTGCATTGGGAGGTTGAATCTGTTTTAAAAGTCTTTGGGATCTCTCACTTTTTCTTGAAATGAGGATTTTTTCAAAGCACCTTGAATCTGTAAGAAATTTCACCTGAAAACATCCCAAGGGAATCTGTTCAGGGCATTCCAATTTTTCCAAAATCAGTCACTGAAAACCTTGAACAAGCCACAGGTGCAAAGGAGAGAGTTCCCTCCTGGCTCATTGCACCAGGGTGGGAAGAAAGCAGGGAGACATTTCATGGTGCCCAACTCCACATCGTGGGTGAAATTCAGGGCTCAGGAGATGAAGGCAGTGAGATTCCAGCATTTCCTTGTGCAGCAGCACTGATGAACACTTGAGGGAAGCAATGTCCTTCCAGAGAAGGCATCTCCAGCGTTCCAGGGGACAGGGCCAGCCCTGCCATCAGTGTGGGTGCCCCACGTTCTTGTGCACCTCCTTGGGTGAAATAGGTCAATGTGACAACAACAGGGAATGGGTCCACAGGAAAATCCTGTTTTCTCCCTAACAAATAACTTGCAAGACCTTTTTTTTTCTCCCTTCCCCCCCACTTTTTTTGTTTTGTAAAAATATCCTGTTCCTCATCTTGAGCTATTATTACAATTTTGAACACTTCTCCTGTAGTGACTCAGTCTCTGCTGCAGACTTTATCCTCATTCTGATTGATCAGCAGAGACATGGATCAGGAAAACATGGCATTTGCATGAGGGGTAATAGCAGCCCAAGCTCAAAATGAATTTTATTTCTCCAAATCTCCTCTTTGATACATAACCTTAGAATTTTAATCTGTTTTTTGTATCTACCATGATAATCAGCAGTCACAACCAGCTGGGTACTGTGTGGTTTGTGGATGGAGGAACAGATGGATTTTAAGCACGGACTTCACAAAGCTCTCAATTCTGAAGGACTTTGTACATATCAAACCTGAACCAAAATCAATAAGGATACATCTCATCCATGGCTTTATACCATGCCCTGCCTTAGACCCCAATTTGGATGTCACACACAGCAGTGAGTTTGGGCCCAGACTCTGAATTTATGATGAAAAATAAATTTCCCTCCCCACTCTGAACAAAACTGGCTCACACTCTGCAGCTCCTGTCCTCCTGCTCTCTCTCCCTCATCAATTCTCTTTTCCCTTTCACACATCAGCTGCAAACATCTCATTTGGCTGGGATGCTGAAGGCAGGCTCATCTCTGGCAGTTCCAGACTGTTGATTCAATCAGCTCTTACATCAGCACTAACATAAGTAAGTGGAAAAGGCTCTTGAATTTCATCACCTTGCTAAAAAACTCGGATGGATTTCTGGGAGGATTATTCGATTTGCTTCACTAGGTTTTATAAAGGTTTGTACACAGCATTTAAACTATTATTATTTACTTTTAACAAGCTATTTATGTCCTACTCTCAACTGCCTAATCAATACTGCTCTCCCATCTGTTCCGAGATCCTGACATCAGCAAATTTCAATTCTCTGCTGAATGAGTAAAAAGGAAGGAATAATTTAAACACAGTGAGTGAATGAGAGAAAAAGAGCCCGACAGAGGCTGAGATGAACTAAATCTCCATGTGCAAAGATGGCCAGACATGCAGGAATTGTGGGTCCAAGTCCTCAACTTGCAAAGGACTTTGCTGAGAGCATTGAAGAAAGATTCAGAGTAGGTAAAACTGATTTCTTTCGCTCACAGGAAGAATATTTTGATACTCACTAAAGCTACTTGAATGAATTTTATTTGAAGTTAATTTATGGAGGCCTCTGGATTTTTTTTTTTTTCACTTTGCCCTGCAGCAGAGCCAGAGGCTTCACCTGGGCTTTTCCAAGTGCACAACTGGCACAAAGTAACTTCTGAAATAATTCTGGAGAGATGAAATCCCCCCTCTACAGGCTGAAAGGTGAGAGGAGGATGAATATCTGCAGATGCAGAAGAGCAGAGGGGTGATTCAAAGGGAAAAGGTCTCAGCCCATTGCTGCCCTGCCACTGCCAAGGACTCAGGAGATACCTGCAATGTTTTACAGTGGTGTAAATCTGGAATAATAACTCTCAATTTTTTGGATGAGGTCACCTCAGGATGGGCTGATTTCTCCTTAGTTGGAGATGGCAGACCTAGGAAGTGAGGGATCAGGGTAATATTTTCAGCCTGTTGGTGTCACCACCAGGAACTTAGCCAGGGTATCACAGAAATCACAACTGGGTTTACTTCACAGCATTTTTGGTGCTCGCTATCCAGATAATAAATACTTAGCACTCCAAGGGCGGGCCATAAGAGGGTTCTAAGTTTCTCTGACAGTAATAGTTAGTCCTTAGTGACTGTAGAGGGAGCTGAGGTTGTGCTTACTCAGGTACGAACACCTACACTATACAGACTCCAGTACAGGTATAAATCACAGACCTGATTTCTACAGCCCTTTAATGTTACCTGGGCTGCAAATGTGTCACTGACACAATATTGGCTCAGTCCTGGTGTTGGTCTTACAGGCAGCTGGAGAGTGTTTCATTGGACTTGTTTGTTGATCCCCTGTTTGGGATGGGATCGATCTCCCTCTCCATGTGCCTCTGCTGATCACGTGGGGAACCTCCCTGTCTTGTTGAGCTGGACCCTTGGAGTACCTGGCAGTGCTGGATTAATGGCTGGAATCCATGGCATTAGAGGTCTTTTTCAGCCTAAACAATCCTACGATTCCATGATCCCTATAGCTAAAGTCAGATGAAAGAAATAAGGCTTGTCCTATCATGGAAAACAGATTCTAAACTTAAAATCAAACTCAGGTCTACAGACCATGAAAAAAGAGGGATCCTTACCATATTAAGCAAGGTTTATGTTGTTTGCAGAGCCACACTCAAATAACACTTTCCAGACCTCTCCTCTGTAGCAGAAGAAGCACAAGATTAATCCAAAATCTCTAATCAAATGAACAGGCAGATGTTTGGGGCTGATTCCCTGGTGTAAATCAGGCATTGTGCCAGGGACACTGAGCTACATCTGTGATAAGGCATGGTGGAAAGCTGCCTCCACTGGAGTGCTGAGTTATTTCTTCGGAAAACGAAGAGCTTGGTCAGAGTTTCACCTCTCTTCAGTGTCAGTGTTTGGCTGAGCACTGGTGGCAAGGAGGAAATGTGCATTTCAGACAGTGACTCCACAGCAACCAGTCTTTATTATTTCTTTATACCAAGAAGAAATGCACATTTTCTCCTGCAGTGGCCCTCTGCAGCCCCAGCCTTGAATTTTTCTAGTCACCTTCTCAGCTATGTCTAGGCATAAAATTTTGGAAGACTTTGGAAGCATGAGATCTTAATCTCCCATATGCTCCTGTGCTGATAAAAAACCCCATCACAGCTCCCCAGAGCTCCATTGGGGACTCTTCATTTGGAACATGGGAAGTGCTGGAAGGTGGCTGCAGCTGCTAAAAGTAGTGGCTTGAGCTGATACAGCTGTCTCCCTTCAGTGGTTATTCCATGTAAATCTGTGCAAGTGTTGCTGATTCCCAACAAGGCATTTAATTGAAATATTAAGGCACTTAGTCCTCATTTCAGAAGGTTCAAGCCCTGCTTTTGGCTGTTTTTTTCAGCCAAAGCTGCTGTAGTCTTTTGTGGAGGCTTTCTATTCATTCATTTCTTTTCAGTACACCCAAAGAAAGGGAAGCAAGTCTGTGATTCGGTGTAGAGACAGCCCAGCATAAAGAAACAACTCTTCCCATCTGAATTCCAGGGTCACTGGATCTCCTGAAGAACCAAACCACATTATTAAGCTTTAAGACCTTTAAAGAAAGGTCACTTGGTGTCACTGCTGGCTTCTGCCTCACTATCTCAAAAATGCCACTGTGCCCAGGGATTTATTATCCCTATGATAATTGCGTGCTCCATCTCCCCCATTTCGTCAGGTTTTTTCACTCTTTCCATTCTGCCCAGAATGACCAGAACTGAGTTGATTTGCTGGGTGGATTATTTTTCCTTTTGAATGAGCGTTGCTATTTTGTCCCTTTTTCTCCACTGCTTTGGCCCCACGACATTTTTGGGCAGGAAGAGTGGAGGCAATGAGAGGTTATGTCTTGCAATTGCACCCTGGTGGAAAATACCAATAACTTAAAATAAATATGCTCACTGAGATATCACATTATCCCGCTGAGCTCATGAACAGCAGAGATAAAATGGCTTTCTTAGAACTGATTTTTCTTTCTCCACCAGCTGAATGGAATATCAAAATACACAATCTAAAGTAACTGTTAGAAAAAAGGTTACACACGATGCTATCAACAGAAGGGAGCTGAAAATTAAATGGAAATGATTACCGGAGAACTCATTTCCTTTGCTACTGGGAGGCTAACAACAATAATAAAATAGAATTTAGAAGTGAAAGCTGAGATTCTTTCTTTGATGTCTGAATATTTTCAGTTTATGTTCCTTTAAAATAAAAGGGCACATCATAAATTAAATGTGATACTTAATTTTTATTTTCTCTCTACTCAAGCAGCATGTTTTCCTCTAGGTGATTATTAAAATAATGATTCACCTCCCCAGCTGCTCTGCACTGGCAGAGGAGCAGCATGAGTTGAGTGATCGCTGGGTCCCAGATAGGCAGAATCCAGTTGACTCCTGGAACAGAGATTAAGGTTTTTTTTTTTTAATTTAACATGTGAAAATGCAGAATGAGAAAGAGCTGATGCCCTTAAGCTTCGTCTTAACTGAGTATCTCCTACGGTGTATCTCCTGTGACCGGATCACAGAATCACAGAATGGTTTGGGTTGGAAAGGACCTTAAAGCCAGTTTCATTCCACCCCTTGCCATTCCACCTTCCACCATCCCAGGGTGCTCCAAGCCCTGTCCAACCTGACCTTGAACACTTCCAAGGATGGGGCAGCCACAGCTTCTCTGGGCACCTGTGCCAGGGCCTCCCCACCCTCTGACTAAAAAAAATAAAATTCTTCCTAACATCTGATCTAAACTTACCTTCTTTTAGCTTAGAAGTGTTTCCCCTCAAGAGCAAAGACAGTTCTCAAAAGATCATAAATGCTGAGCTTTCTGTCTCTCCCATTGTCATGGCTTTATTACAGGAGAAGGAATTGCCAGTGAAAATAGGAATGCAGTGTCCTCTGGTCCCCCTTAACGAGGATGTACCAGAAGGATGGAGGATTTCCTTCATGAAGTTTCTTTAGCAACTGCAGAAATCACGTTAATAACTAATTTGTGATGTTTCTTCTTTCCAGGTGCCTGCTGGAGGGTGAACTCCAGGTCTGATTCTGCTGCTTATAGAGAGGTGTCCATGGCTGTTGGGGATGGGGTAAGTCACAGGTCGTAGGAGAGACCCATATTCAGCAGAAGTCCTTCAGGATAACCCAAGGTGTCTCAGAGATGCTACCTGACTAAAAGTGAGCAGTTAAACTGCATTCCTCTGATACAGACAGCCTAATTAAAATATTTTAATTGGGACCTGAATCCAGATTCAAAGCAGAAACATCTGGATTTCCAGGGGAGATGTCAGAGCAGGAGCGCCAGCTCTGTGTTACCTGGGAGGCCAGATCAGAGCCATTCTCGTCTCAGGCTGTCCCATTCTCTGAAATCTCCAAAAGTTCTGTGCTTTGCCTACAAAAGCAACTCTGGGATGGTACCAGTGGCTTTGAAGGAAAACAGCAGAGCTCTAATGGAAACCAATGGATGAAGGGAAGTGTTACACAACATTACACCAACCTGCATCCCTCTTTTCTTCCTTACTTGCCTTTTCTGCACTTGCTTCACCTTCCACAACTCGATGCTGGTTTTTTCTTTGTTTCACTTCTCATCTATTTTTCAGTTCTATCTTTGAGTACATTGAGGATATATACATTGAGGGGATGTAAAGGATAAAGGACTCCAAGGTGGCTGTTACCAACGGTGGAATAGACCCCACTACACTGGGTACAGTCACTGGGCTGCACCCAGTGCCAGTTACAGAAGAGCCAAAAATAACACTTATTTCCTGTACTTCAGCAGCTCTGCATGTGCTGTGTTGGCTGCTGTGATGTACCAGAGATAAAACTTCTGTGTAAGCAGGGAAGGTAGAAAAGCTTCCCGAGGCCTGCACCGAGACCTCCGCTGGGTGCACACCACAAGACACACTTTGGGCCACACATGGATGATGATCAGGTGGCTGCAGGTGATGTGGTATCCCAGGAGTGAGAGACCAGGTTAGGTCCCAGCTGGGATCTCTCTCCTGGGTTTTAGATACTTAAGGTACAAATATAATTACAAATAGAAGAGCATTTCGACTCCCAGGACTCACACTTTGGAGTTGTGCTGTCAGACAGGGACTTTTGGTGACATCTCTGCACTGCAAGAATGGGCAAAGCTGTCTTTCCTTTCAGCAGAGGCTGAAGGGAGCATGGTGGGGTGCAGGACAGAGCTTGGTTGTCTTCTGAATGCTGAGCAGCTGTGAGACCAACCCACCTCCTCCTGGAAGTCTTTGCAGGAGTGCTGAAATCAGGGCTGTCATTTACAGGTGACTCCCGCTCATCCTGATTTGGTGGATGCCGACAAGCAGGAATTCATACATCCATCAGGTGAGGCAGCAAGACTGAGCAAGGAGCACTTGGGTGCTTTGGAGACTCCCAAAACTTGAGTTGAAGCAGGTGGTGCTGGAGGTCAGACCCTGATGTTTGCTGGCGCCATGGTCCTGCAATAGTGCTGTGATCCTGGGCTCTGCTGGTGCAGGATCGAGCTGTCAGGAAATGAATCACCAAACCTGGCAAGTGCCATCTACTATGTAATAAAATGAACATTTTTATGGGGGAGGGGAGAGAAAAAAAAGGGAAAGATGGGAATGGAGGTGCCAGGTTCAGCCAGGGCAAAGGAACATCTCTGTAAGTACCTGGGCTCCTGCTCATTTCTGCGTGGGTGTTTGGCTTTCAGCCCTCCCTGGTTGTTATCTCACAATCGCTGTCACCACAGGAAAGCATTTGCTGCTTCCCACGTCACCCTTCACACCCCACGGGCACAGCTGGGAGGCTGCTCAGGCTGTGGCACCGGTGGGACACACGTGAGCACATTCGTGGTGGCTCGTACCCACCTCTCCCCATGCCCCGGCCCCCATCCTCAATGGGTTTATCGGGTTTTTAAGATGAAGACGCCTTGCAGAGAGAAGCAGGTGCTTCTTCTTGTGGTTTGCATCACAAGCTTCACACTAATCCTGATTAAACGCTGTGCCTGCTCTAGCAGTTACCCAACGGGTTCCTTCACAAATCACTCTTACGTGTGGCTGCATGGGACCAGAGCTGGAGTGCAGAGAGCCCAGCCTCTCCTCAGAGAGATGTTAAAGCCTGTTCCTCTTCACGGACTTAACCACAAGAGGTGAACCAGCACCCTCCTTCCTTAGTCTACGCTCTTGGGTTGTCCCTGCATTGGTGTCAGGCCCAAACTGCTGTGCTGCTGCAAAGAGAACATCCCTCACCGTCATTTAGGGATACTGCCAGTCTTCAAATGCTTAGAAATGCAATCCTAGTCTGGATCAGGCTGGCCAGACTCCATCAGAGTCATGGACACACTCAGGTCCTCGCAGGACTTGGCTGACCCAGCCTCATTCGGGTGTCAAAGGGAGATGTCCTGAATCACCTGCTTTTAGTAGAGACCCCTGCACATCTCCTCTGCAACCCCTCTGAAATACCAGACCCCATTCAGAGCTGTGTCACCTCCTGGCAGTGAAAAGGAACATTTCGCTCTCTTCTTCTGCACAGCACCAAATCCTTGGTTTAGCTATTGCCCTGTGGAGTAGTTACAGTTGTTCAAGTGCTTGCTGCTGCTGCTGTGTATTTATGGGCTGAAATTTCCCTGGGGAACGTTCCCCAGACACCACAGAGTTATTTCAATGGCTTTTCTAAGCACCTCTGTTCTTTGTCCCTATTTAATCACTTCAATGCCCATTTCCCAATTATACACAACGTTTTATTAAACTGTACAAACAGCACTGGCATTTAAAAAATCCATGTTAACTGTTCTAATTAAACACGATGACCAGCTCCACAAACCGCGAGCACAGACGCCCCCTCCGGCGTTTCATACAGCACAAACAAGGATTTCATCAGAGTCACTGGACTGAAACCTTTCTCAGGGTGTTCTGCTCTTCTTGTCCACTTCAGGCACTTCAGCTCTTGCTCCTGCTGGATTCTGGGCCTGCAGTCACTGCCAGTGATACCCCAGCGCTGCCTTCAGGGCCGCATACATCCTGTTGGGAGGTCCAAATTGACAGCCCGGACCAGCAGAGCCAGGAAGGCACCTCTGATGGAAACCTGATTTTGGGACAACTCACCTTCTAGAGCTTTTCTTCTCCATGGACATGAGGTTGATGCAACAAAGCTCCAAATACATGTTCTTCAAATAGACCCCAACACCAACCTGAGTGACTGCCTAAGCCTAAGTTGTTACAAAATCTTCTTTTTAGGCTCTGACTTGATTTTGACCCAGCTTTTAACAGGTGTCTCAGTGACAAGCAGTAACTGGGTGCTTTCACAAATCTCCAACCTCAGAAGACAGTGCACCTTTATTTAAAAGGATCCCATCATGAAAGGATCACAGAAAAGACTTCTTTTAAACCCACCTACATACCCACAGACTGCAAAGGGGTAGAACACAGAAAAATGTCACAAGGCGAAGGTGAGGGCCACCCTCACCTGATGTGCCTCCTGCCCTGTGACCATCATGTGCAGCTCACTGACCTGTGTCAAAGAGCTGGGACATCATTCAGAGAAAGTAAATCAGCCTCTGAAGGACCAGTTAGTACCTTTCAAGTGAAATACCCCAATTCTGTGACTTCTACAATCCTTAAACAACGGTTTGAGGAAACATGTTGCACTTTCCTCATGTGGTTTTAGGTTAAAATGTCAGAAAGCCCCATCGAGATCTTGCCCTGAGTTCGGTGTGTGAGAGGACACTTAAAGCTTTAGAACAGGGTTTTCGAAGCATTCTGCAACTTCCCATCCTTCCTGCTCAGGCACCAAGTGTAAACCACTGGTTTTCTGTACTGATCTTGGCACTTCCTTTGGTAACGATCCATTGAGATGTACAGATGGTGGAATGGGCACCTGAAAGTGTCTCTGTCCCAGGGAGAAAAACTGAGTCCTAACACCTGTGAACAGCATTTTTAAAGGGTGTAGGGAGCAAAGTTCTGCTTCAAAACTGAGCACATATGGGAAATTCTGCCTATGGACGAGAGGAGGTTACCAAAGCATCCAATCTGAGTCTTCCCTGATATCCTCAGGCCTCGAGCAAACCACTTTTCCTTCAGAATAAGGTGGGTCTGGGTCAGAGTTGCAGAAATGGGCACTGAAATCACCAGATATACTTATTTTTCCTTACAGAGAAACCTGTTGGCTGCGTGTACAAGTAGTGGGGAACCGGTTTTGGCACCTCCTCATTTTCAGACGCTCTCAACTTCAAGAACATTGGGAAGAGAAAGAAGAGATACCAAAAGACACCACAAAGAAACTTTATCATCAGTGAAGAGTGGGCTGGCATCTGCTATGGACTGGAGTAAGTCAGAAGCCTCCAGGCATGGTACAAACTTCCACTGAGGTGCTTTTTTTTCTGGAGGGGTCTTGATAAAAATAACCATGCACAGTCTTCAGCTGACAAAGTGCTACTCAAACCATTACAGAGAATTCCTTCAGTAAGGCAGATCTCAGGAAAAAATCTTCTCCATTTTAGGGTTCACAAAAGAGAAGTTGCTGAACATATTTTGGTCCATGCTGTTAATCAGTGCTCTGTCGGCGCAGGACAGTCTGGGTTTTTCATTTAGGAATTCCTTGTCGAAGTTGCTACAGTCACTTGGAGATTTCTTCAAGAAAAGGAAAAAAAAATTGATGTCAAACCACTAATAGTCAGATCTTCATTACAATGGTACTGGCCCTATCAGGCTGCTTCCTATGGGCTCAGCTCAACCTTCAGCTGGGAGCTAGTAAATATAAATATTATAAAGGAGGCACTGAGCTTGTGAACCAGGAATTCTGCCAGGCAGGGATGTTACAGCTTTGTAACATGGCAGACTGAACCCATCAACTGAGTAACACTTGTGAAAGGCTGTAAAACAAAAGTACGATGTGCTTGTCAAATTAAATTCTATTATTGCTATTATTAGGACTTTAATAATTTAATTAGACTGTTATTAATAGAATGATTCTGATTTAGCC
Organism: Ifrita kowaldi; assembly: GCA_013398055.1. NCBI lineage: Eukaryota > Metazoa > Chordata > Aves > Passeriformes > Cinclosomatidae > Ifrita > Ifrita kowaldi. The sequence continues at coordinate 191,930 of VZRS01007677.1, forward strand.
AAACACCTGGTTCCTGAACTGTTTTACCTTCTGCAGTGCAATGAAAGATAATCCTTTCAGAAGGGGCTGCAGTTACGTGGTGAAAGGAAGGTGTTACCCTGCTGAAGTAACTGAGAAAGAGATGAGAAATTTACGGTTTCTCAGGTGTAGGTGTGCCAGACCTGGGCTTGCAGCCACCACAAAGGAGTAGTTGTGAGGATCAGGCCAAGCAACCAGCAGAAATGCACAGTTTAGAAGACCTGAGATGTGTGGAACTGAAAGATCCATCCTTACCACTCTTGGTTTGAAAGGAGGCTCCATCCTTCTCTCTTCCAAAGCTTCCCAGTTGATTTCCCGGAAAAAGGCGTGCTGGCGGATGTTCCCTCTTGCTCCCAGTCTCCTCTCAGGCTCTCTTACAAAAAGCTGGAATGTTGATTCCATAGGTTAAATTCTCTGCTGATAATACAGGCATTAAGCAGGGTGGAATGTGTAATTATCCAGAGTCAGTGCCATAATGGAGAACATGTTGGGATTTTTCTTCCCAAACAAGTAAGTTTATTGATTGGTATAAAGATGATAATTATCTCTAATCCTGACAGAAATACAGGCTGTTTGTGCAGAAAGATGGCAGCAGGTGCCCCAAAAAGAGATATTCAACATCTCAATCTGCTGCAGCCCTTAGTTTGAAGTATCTTTTCCAGGAGGTAACATGCCTGGCACCTTAGGGACTGCTCTGCAAATAAACTGGGCTCTGCTGGTGTCTGGTACCCTCTGAGGAGCCACCATCACAACTCAGGAGAAGAAAGACACACAAATCTCCTCATGACCTAGGTCAGGTGTGGTTTGATGCCCACAGAAAAGACAGTGACTCTCCCTGGACCTATGACACTAAATCTGTTTCTCTCTACAACAGCTGAAGATAAACAAATCGAAGACAGTAATTCTGGCAGAAAGACTTGTTTGATGGATGGTGATTCTTACCTTCACCAGGATGTCCTTTGCATCCTTGTCCAGCCAGCGAGGGTAGAAGGGGTTATCCATACGGATGGACTGGAAAAGCTCCTCTTCATCTTGCCCATGGAAAGGGGATTGTCCAATGAGCATCTCATACAGGAGGACACCAAAGGACCACCAGTCAACAGAGGTGTTGTACTTCTGTCCCAGCAGTATCTGCCCAGAAAGAGGAGCAACAAAGGCAGAAATAAAATGTCTGACACGAGTTTTTCAACTTCAGATGGGTGGCCAGACCATGGCCTTGCAAAAGCTGCTCTGCAGAGTGGGATAGCAGAGGTGCTTCCTTCTGTCTGCAGCAGGAGCCGGAAATCTGCCAGTGGTGAGGGGCCTGTGGCTCCTGGAGCAACAAGGCACAGCCACACCTGGGTGCCAGAACAATTCCTGGCACTACAGACAACAGGCTGCATGTAACTCCTAAGTTGCTTGAACAAATCCTTGGCTACCAGAGAGATCTCAAATATAAAAGGTGAGACAAGTTGTCTTTAGCCTGCTCTCCAAGGGTTCACTTCAGGCTTGCGAAGCCCAAGATGACAAAAGGCTAGGCATTAGCATTTTGGGATTGATTCAAGTCACACAAGTTGAGTTTTAGAACTACAAATGTGGCAGCATAAGGGTACTTTAGGACCACCACTCAGTTAAAAGGGTGTGACTCTACCCCAGAAAAATCTTCCCCAGGAAAGACATGAAAGAGGTTGCTGATCTGTCCTCTTGAGACCAACTGAGTTTTAGGTAGAGGAACAGGAATTTGTCCTCAGTCAGTCCCTTGATTTATGCCTTTCAGTGTCACCTATAAAGTGACATCCAGCTGCAGTGACAACCTTGCCAGGGTCTAAAGGACCATCACCAAGTTCTCAAACTTCCTTTCTGGAGAAGCAAAATTAATCTCACCTGCCTTCAGATATCTGTTGTGGAGATACCTAGAGCTGAACCAGTTATCACTAGCTCCTTTTATAGCCAAGGAAGGGAATTAGCCCTATTATAAACATCCAGATAAATATCTACCTGCTGTAAAATACAACTCCTCTTAGTCTCCTTTGGTTCTCAAAGAGCCTCAAAAACTTGCTCATATACAGATTTGTATATTGCACGTATCTAAAGGTTCACATGATCACCGTGTTGTGTAGAATTCTTATCAGAATTTTAGAGCTGTAGAGGGGAAAACTTCATTTCAAGGCACAATCTTTACTCTTGAGCCCACATCTTGGTTGCAATGGGATGCTTTATACTGTATCTGTCTCCAAACAAGGAGATGCAAAAAGGAGTGAGAGAGATTTGAATATACGATGTAATATATGCAGTGAGTTCCACTCAGAGCCAAAAACCAAAAAACAATCAGCAAGACCCCTTAGTATATTTTTTCTGGATCATTCACAGACAAAATCATCCCAACCTCTCCTTCTGAAAGGAGAAATTATTTTTACAAGGCTTTATCTTTTAAACTCTAAAGTATCTGGAAATTGGAATTAAAGTGTTTTATGGCAGTCAGAAAGAAAAACGTTTATTTTGTTTGAAATTCTCTGGGAAAAAAATAAACTCAGCAATTTAATTTCAGGCAGTCTTTTTTTGTGTCAGGTATTTTTTGAAATGAAAAGAAGTTGCTTGTCTACTGGCCCCAAACCCCCTTATTTGCACGGCTGTGGCCAAGGTGCTGGGTCTGTAACAAATTACGGTGGTAGCAGCTGCAGTGAAATACTGACAGAGTCCAGTGCTCCTGCCTGTGGCAGGAGAGATGATCCATAAACTCTAGAAGTGCTTTCGATTTAGAGGTAAAATGTTTTATATGCACTCGTTGAATCTCTAAAATAAATACGGTGCAGAAATAAAACTCTGAGCTGTTTTAGTTTTTCTCTTTTCTATAAAATAAAATCACAGATAAAGGATCAACATTTGGCTATCTTTTTTTTTAAAATAAGCGAAAAATAGCATTTTTTTCTTAAATAAAGGCATATTGGAGTGGAATAAAAGACAATTGTAGCTTGATTGCAGAGTACACTTACATCCATTCTTAGGCAACAGAAATCCAACTGATTTGAAGAGACCCTTGAGCCAGCAGTGGTGTAACCTTGGCCACAATGGAGCCCCTAGTGCACAGTGAAGGACCAATGAATTATAGTAGAGGGAAAAAAACCCCTAAAGGCTTTGACAGCTCTTTGGGAAGTACCAATATCCATCATGAAAACTCTAAAATTACAAAATGGGATCTTGAAAGGTAAATAAATGGATTGCAGACTTATGTCAGACATGATGCATGGATGACTTGTAGGTTTTTCTCTGAGCTAAGAAACATTTTCTTTGGCCACCTAATTAATCAAAGCCTCTCCATAGTAAGCTCTATCATTGTGTGAAGTCATCAGGTTAAGGAAACTTTCTCTTTTCTGGAGGGATCTAGTTCAAAACACCTACATTTTCTAGGGAAAAAAAAAACAAGTTTCTTTCTGGTTAGAAATGGACGGAAATAAGGGAAGGGCACAGTCAGCATTCCTCGTGCTGTGTCTGTCCCTGAATTGCAGGACCTCTTGGAGTTTCTTCTGCCATGGCTCAAACTGAATTTCCATTAAGCATTCTGTTTTTTGGTTTAAGCCAAGCTCCACTTGTTTCCCAGAGCCATTTGCACAAAAACAATGAATTAGCCACAAAAATAAGCCATACCAGACAGCAGCACAGACTCTGAGTCAAGCTGAAATCCAGTTCCTGGCCTGGAACTGCTCCAAGCCAGGTTATTACCCTTTGCAGCGTCTACCACTGCACAACAGTCATGTCTTAAGATGTATTTCCTGTCCCCCAGCACTTGCTGATCTCCCTGCGCCCCACACCTACCTCAGGAGCAATATAGTCAGGAGTCCCACAGAAAGTGCTTGTCTTCGCATCTCCAAACATGTTCTCCTTGCACATCCCAAAGTCAGCAATTTTGATGTGCCCCTCATTGTCCAGGAGGACGTTGTCCAGCTTCAAGTCTCTGTGGAGGAAGAGAAGGAAACCCCCTTCTTTAAAGTGTTTCAGAAGCACACCAGTTATTTCAGCAGGTTACACTTATTCTCTGCCTCTGTGCAGGGCCTGCATGCTGGAAATACAAAGGAAGGCTGAGGGATGAATGAGCTACTCTCTTGGGCTTCAGCATCTCTCTTCCTCATTTCTCTTGTCCCAGCACTGATTCATCTGCTGGAGAAGACACAGAATCACGGAATGACAGGATGGTTTGACTTGGAAGGGACCTTAAAGAACACCCAGTTCCAATCCCCTCCCATGGGCAGGGACACCTCCCACTAGACCAGGTTCCTCCAAGCCTCATCCAGCCTGGACTTGAACACTTCCAGGGACCACATCACCCAAGACAGCTTCTAGACACTCTTTCCTTCAAGGATGCAGAATAGTGAAGCTAAGACAGGCTTTGTGCCAGCTCGTGCTTCAGCCATAAGACAGGAGAGAGAACGAGAGCAAGCAGTGACCAGGTAATTCTCACTCTCTCCTTTCCTGGCAATCTCAATATTGTCTCTGAAGCTGCTGCCAGATCTCCCTCCTAGAGCAGATGTTGCAAGAGGTAAGGACCCACAAGCCCTGCAGAGGGTTAGAATAATCCCAGGCATCAGCAGAACACCCACCACTGCTGGACTGCACCATCTGAAACCTGGGATTTACAAAGCCTTTCACACTCAGCTGCCAGGCTGTTGTCTGAGGTCTCAGGCTTTGAGCTACTCCGGGAAGCAAAGAGCCCAGAGAGAGGAAGAAAACAGAAGTGCACAGAGAAGGAAATAAAAGCAAGCGAGATGACAAATCATGACCACTGATGAGAACAAAGAGGTCCTCAAGTGGGAACTAACTACAAAAGGAGAGAAAAGCTTGTAAAGAAGAAAAGAAAAAGGCAGAAAGAAACGAAGACTGGCATGGTTTCTATGTCAATTTTCTTAACTCTGACCCAGAAGTTTTGTTTTTCACAGAGATAATGACTCAGGTAGACGTTTGGATCAGCAATGCTGAACTTAACCGGGGATGTGGGTAGAATTTGGGTGACCTGGTCTGTGAGCACACACATTCCTGAACTGCCTGGCTTGTGCTATCAATCACCATTCCTCCTCAGTTCCAAAGCACCCAGACACATTTGCTTGTACTCACAGCTGAGGGTGTAACTGTTCTTTTTCAACCTCTGCTAATTCACGGCCTACACACATTTTGGCCAAAATGCCAAGATGGATGGGGCCTGATCCAGCGGGTGGCATCCCTGCCCATGGCGAGGGGGCTGGAACTAGGTGATCTTTAAGGTTCCTTCCAACCCAAACCAGTCTGTGAATCTGTGATTCTGTGATTTTCCACATCTCAGGCAAGAGGCCTCACCATGGGGCTGCTGCACAGCCACCCTCCTGCTGACAACTGCTTTACAACATGGGTTTCTTTTCAGAAAAGTTCCTCAAAGAACGTAATTTCTAATGCTTGATGCTCCTCAGATGACGGCCTGCAATTGCAGGAAAGATGATTCTTCAGCCTCCCTCTGTGCAAAGCTCCTTGTCTTGCTTGGGCCAGGTCCCCAACAGCGTGGGGGACATTGTAGTGTTTACACACTAAATTGTTGCCATGGGGCAATTGTTCGCTGCTGCAAGAATATGGCCCAAGACAAAATGGGAGTCATCAATCAAAGAGAAATACAGAGAACACCGAGACATTTGCCTTCCAAGTGGCAGACACTCATATTGTCACAATTTCTGGCTGGAATGACTTATTTTAGTTACAACGTTGAGATCAATCTCAGGCTGCCAGCACTGCTTTTATTCATCCGGTAGATCGAAGCAAAACAAAGAAACCCATCACCTACAGTTTGCTTTCATTATTTTGATGAGTCTCAAACTCACTGGCTCCAGGAACTGGAGTTTCTGCCAAAAAACGCCTCGGCTCATTCATTAAAAATTTAAGCCAGCGTTTCCAAACGTGGGTGCGTGAGACAGAACAGCTGTATTCATTATTCTTACAACATCGTAAGAGATATAGTTTCAAAAATGATTTCTATTCACTTTCCTAAGTGCTTAGTTTGCTCTGACAGAGAGACTGATGACTCTGTGTTCTCAGCTGACCTCATGGTCATTGTCTTCAGTGAAAAAGGGAAAAGAGAGTAGGACTGGTTAAACCTTTTCTCTCAACGCTTGATACCCAGAGCAATATCACCAGCTCCTGGGAATGAGATACTTCTTCCTATCCACATGTTACCCAAGGCCCAGATGTCCCAATTTTCCCTCAAGTCCCAAGGCTCCAGACTCTGAACACCCCTCGCCTTTCAGGAGGAAATGGGTCCCAAACCCCAACACAGCACTGGCGCAGTGATTCCAAGTAAAAATGTGAATTATAAATAAAATGCCAGCATTAGCAGTCCTGCCATAAACTCATCATGTCCTGCAGACATTTTAGATCAGATTTTCTGAGAAGACTGGCTAAAAACAACAGACATGGCCAAGTGATTTGGGCACTTCAGAAAATTTTTCCCTTCACTCATCAAGAATAGTAATTAAGGCCAGAAAGTTGCTGAGGCACCAGAGATCATCTTAGCTTAATACCACTGATATTGATCTCATGTTTATGCAATCACCATCACTGGTCAATGAAGACTATAAATGGCTCCCACATGAGTAAGGAATCAAAGCTTGTGCTTTAAAGGGAAAATGGACTGTGAGCAAGCCATCCACTTTCAGCATTTGCTCTAACGTTCACACATGACAAACACAGAAATAAGCTCATTTTGGGTTCAGCAAACATCGTTTGCTGTAGGGATCTTTCTCATTTGTTTGTGACAAGTTATTTGTTTTCTGCTTTTAAAGAAGGCTGCAGTGTAGTAACTGAATTCTGCCATGAAGGTGAGCTTGACCAGAGCTCCCCAGAAATTCAGTTCCTCCTTTCGGCCATGGGAAATCAGACTGGGGCCTAATTTCTGGTAGAAATGGGTACTTCCCATTAACATTTTAACACAGGTTTGATGAACCTAAAAATGCCCTCTGCTCACTACAAGAAGAACTTGACAGACAACTCAGATCTACGATGGTGAGATGAATCCCATCTCCCCATTGAACCGTGCACAGCAGACCTGTTAATAGTCCAAAATTAAGATATATCACTGTCTCCCTGCTGTTATTACGTGACTTGAGCTTGTCACTACCGTCCCAAGGTAACCAGCACAGTAGATGTACCAAATTTCTCATGTCTAACTTGACCTTATAGACCTGGATATGTTGGAAGTTTAAACAGGTTGCCTGTACTGGGTGCTGTGTGAATGACTCAGTGTAACTGCACTCAAGGGTTTGTTTTAATGTTAACTGAAATAGGACCGAGTTCTGAAAGAGGGATCAAAACTGCCTTTTCTATACTGTCTTTTCAAATTAAAACACCCAAACTCTGTAAAAGGGAAATCTGCAGAGAAATTCAATGCCAGTAAGCACAGCCAAGAAACAGCCTCTCTGTTGCCCTCAGTGCTTGCAGGGGAAAGCAGAAAAGGTTTAGCATTTAGCATATTAATTACACTACAGAATAAAATTACCTGTATATTATGCCCTTGGAATGGAGGAACTGGAGCCCACAAATGATTTCAGCAGCATAAAACCTGAGTGGCAGAAGGCACAAGTTACAACAGGAGCTTCCCAAAGGTGTTTTCAACTGGACCCAAAAAGATGGAAACTTTGTCTCCACAAGAGCCAAAATTTCATTAGGTTCCCAGAAGGTCTGGAGTTGTCTCCAGAAGGCTTGGGGTGACTGTGTGTTACTGATGGGTGATGTGAGATTCCCAAAGCCAGGTGGGAGTCTGGGATGGGGAGCACAGACAGACTCCTTGGCCTTGTCAAACTGCCCTCTTCCCTGCTCAGATTTAGGACCTGCTTTCCACAAAACCCCAGAATTCTGGAATCATTTAGGTTGGAAAACCCCGTTGTGATCATCGAGTCCAATCATTAACCCAGCACTGCCAAACCCACCACTAAACCATGTCCCCAAGTGCCACATCCACATTTCCTGAACACTTTACAGGGACAGTGATTCCACCACTTCCCTGAACAGCCTGTCCCAATGCCCAACCACAATTTCACTGAAGAAATTTTTTCTAATTTTGAAAGCTTATCCGTAATTTGGGCCTTTCTCTGGAGCTGTTTTGAGCTTAAAGTCTTTGTTCTCAGCACATTTTTCCCCATAGGACACCACGACAACCCGCTGCGAAGAGGCAGCAGCAGTGTGAAGAATTAAAGTGCTCTCCCAGAAGGGAATGAAACCAGAGCATCATATTCCCCTCCAACGTGGCACAGCTCTGCTCCCTCAGTCTTCAATGCATTGGCCCTTAATTCTGGACATTCAAATGCTTTTGAAAAAAATCATCACTGATTTAAATGACCGCATGGGGATTTTTTTATTAAATTATTAAATAAAAAGTAATTCCTATAGTAGTTTCAATATTGACTTTCAAAACACCTTTTGCTTGCAAAAGGATTAAAAGCACCTTTCATTTATTCTAATTCTTCTATTTACTTTGATCAAAGCTAAATACATTTTTAATTCTCCTTTGGTGTATTAATTTTTTGTTTAAATTTACCTTTTGTGCTTTTGATAGGTTTTCCCCCCACCCCCTTGAACTTTAAAGGGAAAAAAGGGAAAATCCCATTACTTCTAACAAACAACAGCTTCACCTCTGACCACTGGGCTGGGAACCTCAGCTTAAGCAGGTCCTGCAGCTTGGCTACAGAGTGTTGTAAAGAAGCAAGGTCGTGTCTGAGTGAAACCAACTGTGTGGATGGAGTCTAAAAGTCTTCTGTGGGAGGGAAAAGAGGCTGGGAAGTGACTCACTCCAAGTCCTTCACGGAGGCAGGGGGATGACCTGCACATCTTTGTTGAGTTTGGAGAGAGCTGGGATAAACACTGACTTTGCTTCCAGCACCAGCATCATCCCCACTTTGCAGCAGGTGAAGAGAGGTCAAATAATCTGCCCAAGGTTTGCTCTGCAGGGCAGTAGCAGAGCTGGGAAAAAAATCAAGTTCCCAGTTTGCTTCTCTCTAGTTTGCACCCTGCAGGCCCAAAGGCAAAGATAAACATCTTACGTTGCTCTGGGAAGGTCGAACTTATGGCAGCTCTGGATATGGAACATAAGGTCTCCTCCATTGAGGTATTCCATCACAAAAAAGAGGTTTTCCTAGAGAATGAGACAAAGTGAGAATAAATAAGGGGTGGTGAAGAGCAAGGTGAAAATTTATATTTGTTTAAAAAAAAAAAAAAATCGAACTGCTTAGAAAGCACCCAAAAAGAGGAAGGAACGTATTACTGTGAGGGTTTTGGAAAGAGAGCAGCTTCGTTTTCAGACTCCTCATTTCTCTTCTTGGTTCCCTAAGCCCATACTCACCCTCCCTGCTCTGATTTGTATAAACACCATTACCAAACATTGCAAAGCCACTTAATAACCAGCTGGGGCTGTAGATTTTTACCAGCAGAGCTCCAGGCTCGCAGAAAGGGGTCAGTAACTCTACAGAGTTACTGTCTGTACCGCAGAAGAACAGATGGACAAGCTTCTCAGGGGACTAGTGGAAAAGGCAGAAATCAATTCTGAGTCTCCCCTGGTCCCCATTCCAGTACCGTACCCATCCAGTGCTGTGACCTGAAGCTGGTGTCACCTGCATTCCTGCACATCTTCCGTGGAGCCACATGGGTCTGACTTTTTCAAGTTATCAGAGACATCGGCCAGACACAGCAATTTGTTTTAAGCACGTGCTTGATTTTAAGCTTGAAAGCTGTTCTGTGTAGCTTGCTGGTGGGGAAAGTAATGAATTAATCATATTTCTGGATACCCACTGAGCACTTGCATGTCAGAGAAGCCTGGAAAAAAGCCCAGTCCTTGTCTCCAGTTGCATGCAACCATCAACTGTTCAACCAGGGCAGTGAAAAACTCTCCTCATGCAACACAGAAATGATGGAATCTCTCTCTGTAACGAGCAGAACAGACCACTGAGGTTTCCTTTCCAGTCCTTGATACAGAATCATGGAATCACAGAAGGGTTTGGGTTGGAAGGGACCTTAAAGACCACCCAGTTCCAACCCCCTGCCATGGGCAGGGACACCTCCCACTAGACCAGGTTGCTCATGTACATGACACTGATCCTCTCACAGCTTCATCAGCCAAAACTTCACCACCAGAACCCTGCAGAAGCTGGTTTAGATTGATCCCTTCCATGCTGGATTGTCTCCACAAAGCAGAAAGGGCACCTTTTTCTGGAGCAAGAGGATCTGAACACTGAGTTATGCTCCCAGTTTACACATCTGTTTTGGGAATCTCACCTTTTGTGCATAAATGAAGGAATAAAACAAAATGGGTGCAGTGTTTTTTTCCCCCTCAAAAGCTGCTCTCTGTTCTGTACACACCTGAAGTCAGTCAGCTCTAGGCTGTATGAAAAAGTTTATGAATATCTTCCTTTTCCTGTTGCCTATTTCCCATTACATTTTTTCTGGGGGGGAAATAGAGTTATTTTCACTTATATTTTTAACAGTTGAAGACTTTTTATCCGTAAGATCTAATGTAAGTATCTCTGGCAGCAAGCCAAGAGCTGGCTATGTTAAAAAACCACAAAAGTGCTTGTTCCTTTCAAACAACAGCTGTCTGCTCTAATTTGTGCAATTTCTTTAGCCAGATCCTCTTAATTACAGCACTCTTATTTAAATGGACTCACTGGAAACCCCACCTGTCATCCAACACGCTCAAAGCCCGATCTGGTCTCCTGGGGAAAGAATACAAATTCCATCACTAAACCAAATGGGTGCAGGCTTTCAGTTTGAAGTCCTTGCATCTGCAGGGGGCTGTGCATGTAAATGAGTTCCAGCAAGCAAAAAGGCCAAAGGAAGATGGGAAATTTAGTGAAGAAATGTATGAATCTTGGAAGCAACGTGAGCTCAGGAGCCCATTCAGGAAAATACTTGAACAGATGCTCTTTGGGAAGGTACACAGGGAGGTGATGGGGTTTAGCCAACAACACATCAGCAATCACATGTGTCCTGCTGGGACTGGAGAAACCTCATGGGTCTTGAAACGAGCCAGACTCAGTTTTATATGGGCTGGAAAGGAGAAAATCTCTCAGTCTCCCTAAAAAGTCCACTGATTTTGGCTACACCTCATCAAACATCTCTAACTGTAACTTGAAATCCATATTTATTCAGCAGAACGAGCAGTCATGCTCCACTTGCTCGTGGATTTGAGCAACCATCTGATGTTTAACTGAACCAGGGACTCTGACTTGCAGCAGGGGACTTTGGCAGCATCCTTGAGGGAAGAGAAGGTGGAACAACCCCTCAGATTAATCTACATCCAACTATACAAACCCTGTTGCTCAACTGCCTTAAGCTATGAAGCTGGAGAATACAAACTTAGGCAGGTTTAGTGCTGAAGTTTATGATATATCAGGTGCTATAGAGTGGTAAATAAACACTCTTGGAAGGACAGACAGGACCACTCTGCCTTTCCTCCTCTGGGGCCTGGATGTTCCCCTTGCTTCTTGGCAAGTGCAGATGTCTGGAATAGCTCGCAGAGGAAAATTGCTTGAGATCAGCCCTACGTCATTATGAATAGTGAGGTGTAACCAAGCAGGGCAAAGTGCAACAAGTTACTGGAGTCAGCTTCCTAAACCTGGTATCTACAGAGCCACAGAACATATTAAAAATGGGAAGTGGCAAAACTCATTCTTGAAACCACCAAAAATTCAAGAGACTGCTAGAGGTCAAAGGGTTAGAGTGGCGCAGAGGATGTTCTTGCACACAGGCTCCAACTTCACTTCCTCTTGTCCTGGGAAGGTTAACTGATGGCTCCTGCCTGCTGCTGAGAGGATCTGGAGTCTGTCAGCACTTGGAGCAGGCAAGGGGGGTTAAAGGGGTAATATCTGGTTGAAAATGTCCCTGCTCACTGCAGGGCAGTTGGACTAGATGACCTTTAAAGGTCCCTTCTAACCCAAACCATTCTGTGATTCTCTCATTCTCAAGACTCTGCCATGCCCTTCTCCTCTGCAATGGTCCTCCCTGTGGATGTTAAGCAAACCAGCAGGAATGTTGTTCCTCAGTGGTGAGACTCACACAGCTCTGCAGGCTTGCAAAGAGTGCTCTGCCCCTCTGCCTTGCAGACAGGTGACAGACAACTTGCTGACCACCCATGGGAGCATCCCTGGAGAGCAAAGGCTCAAGACAAACTTGTGGTCATGATTCTGGACTCACACGACAGAACAGAAATGGTGTGGTCTCATGGCAGAGCTCGGGACAGTCTTTTACAACCACAGAGCTCAAGGAGAACTGGAAAGGCACTTACTGCACTCCGGGATGGACACTGCACCAGGGTAGTTATAAAATTATACAAAAATTCTGAGTTGGAAGGGACCAACAAGGATCATCAAAGCCCAACCCCTGGCCCTGCACAGGACACCCCTGAGAATCACACCATGTGCCTGAGAGTGTTGTCCAAACACTTCCTGACGTAGTTGGCACCGGTTGTCTTGAGAACATCCATGCATCAGCCATTCCCTACTTCCAGGCCATCTTCCAGGGGCTTTCTCCACTGCAGCACAGGGAACAGGACAAACCTTCCTGTGGGACGGTGAAGTGCTGCTCCCACAGCAGACAGAGCCCTACAACACGATGTACAGCACACCAACACGGCAGCCGTGTGTCCTGCACAAAATAACACAGTTCCTGCACACAAAACAACCCAGTTCCCCAGCCGAGCCAGTCCTGCCAGGTGCTGAAAGCCTGGATTACTGCAAGAACTCCATTTCCTGCCCTTTCAATCCCTCAGTGCCTGTGCTGAGCTGAGCTCCTCCCCAGGGAGCCACCCGCTCCCTCTGCCTGTCCAGGACATGGCAGAGATGGAGTTAAACCAACCTGCTCCTGCTCTGCTGTGACTGCTGTGAGAATGAATAATCACTATCAGAGATGCTTTCAACTTTATAAACAATGAGTATAAAGCATTTAAATTGATCTTTTGAAGGTACATCCTTTAATAGGCTCTTAGAATCCTTTAACCAGCTGGAAGCCCTCCAGAGCACTTTTCTGCAGAGATTTTCAGATTTTGTTTTCTTTGCATTTTGAAAGCACTTGCATACATACCAATACACGATTTAACACCATTTACTGAGGAGCAAAAATTCTTCTTCCCAGGGCTTCCAGGAGGATGAATGTCAGAATAATTACTGCTGCAGGACAGGCTTTACCTGTGCTTAGAGCATTTATCCTAATGAATGGCTGCACGTGGAGAAGGCTCCAGATTAAGTGACCTAATCCTGCTGCATTCCCACTGAATTATGCTGTCCCTGGCCAAAAGAGAAAGGCTGGACATGATGCAATTCCTGCAGCTGACTCTTGTCTCACCTTTTCATGCAGCTCAGCACAGTCTGGGTGCTGATCCACGCTTTGGATCTATTTTATTTCATGGGATAGTTGGCGGCCAAAAGCCTCTCAGCCCTTTCCAACACATCACTCAGTGCTGCAATCCCATCAGAGCATCCCATCCAGTGGGAAAGAGGGCAATGCAGTCCTCACTGGGTCTACTGCCATGAGGAACAGTTAACACAGGGTTACTCCTGGCTAGGAGGTGACTACAGGCGTTCACCTGCACTGGAATTTGCACCAGAGCAATCACAGGTTTAATTTTGTTCTCTGGTTTAAAGACTTTTTTCCCCCTCTTGTGTAGTATCAGCCTATCTTTTGGAGATGGCAGCATTTCTTACAGCTGCCCAATAATCCAGTCCAGCCCCTGATCTCACTATTTACTCCTCATTCTATCTTTCCACTGTCAGCATTTTTAACTGCATGTTAAGCTGCTCATTCGGGATGCTCAGCGTGGTGTGCCCATCTGCTTGGTACAAAGCATGGGAATATATTTATACACATAAATAAAACACATCTGCAGAGATAAAGGTGCAGACTGGGCTGGCAATAGCTCCTTCCAGTCAAGCTCTGAGATCCCAAGACCTTTACTCACATTCAGAGCAGACAGAGTCCACCCCTCACTGATAAGCTGCGGTACTATCAGCCCATGTCTTGCAAGAGGAAGTGGTTTTCCCTATCAGCGTCCAACAGAATCTTGGAGAGGGACTGATTTTCTCAAGGCTAGAAAAGGATTTGTCTGAAGGTTTGAAAAAAAAAAATTCACCAGACCAAAAACTAAACAAGAAGTAGACAAATTCGTGAAATGTAAATATTTTAGCAGTTGAAAAACAGGCAAAAAATTTTAATGTCTTTATTTTAAGAAATCTTTTTTGTTTTTTTCATGAGGAAGTGCAGCTAGACTGCAGATTTTTAGAAATCTCAGGCAATGCTGAATGCATTTTGGGCTGATTTTCCTCAGGCTGGACAATGGGAAGGCAATGACAATATGTGCATGTGAATATGGCAATCATGTATCACTTAAAAAAACCCAATCCGGTTGTGAGCTGCCCTCCTCTTCTCCTGGCCAATGCCTTTCCCCTGTTCACACCACATGGGCTGACACCACCTAGAAGAGTCTTGCAAAAACTTCATGTACTTGATATTAAAATTACAGCTGCTCACACCTTCTCTGGCACAACCTTGCAGAAATCCCAAAGCTCTGCTGAGATGCTGCTATTTCTGCTAAACCATGTTGAAATTTTGGCCAGGATTTAATGAGACCTTGCCAGTTTTCCACTTGTTGATTGCAAGAGGCAAAATCCTCAAATCTTTCCTCAACTTCCCCATCAGCTGGTTCAAGTTTTGCCTTGAATCAGATTTTTTCCAATATTATGAGGATGGACAGATATTTTCAAGCTGATGTATCACCCCCAAAAAGGGGGAAGATGGAACTAGGCTGTTCAGGAGGTCCATGGCACAATGAGGCAGTAGAGCTGAACATCCAGAAGGTGTGAAACGCCCATGTGCCAACCCCATGCTCCAATCCAGGGCAAAGAAATCAGCCCTGCCCCTCAACAGCCAGTCAGAGACAGAAATAAAACTGAAATTGCACTTGGAAAAAAAAAAATTATTTCAGGAATTTAAGTAACCTCTGAGGAGGTATTTGGATGAGAAATCTGAAAATACTCATGGTAAACAGAGCGTAAGAATTTTCAAATTAGGACCACACTCCTGTTTTACAATTCTTTTCTCTTTCCTGCCAGTGTATGAGATTTTTCAGTCAGTATTAAGCCCATGAAGGTAACAGAGCATCTGAAAAAGGCTCACCACCAGGAGAAAACATATAATGCAACAGTAAAGCAGAAAATAAACATTTCTGTAATATTTTCTTTTAAACTGCAGTAACGATTACTTCTCTTTTGGGCTGAGATAGTCTCCTCTGGTGCTATTTTGTGCTACAAGTCAAAATGCCTCAAGATTTAATTTGCATTTAGGTAAAGGCTGTTAATAAAACTTGGTCAATGGAGTAAAGAAGCAGTTAGAAATAAAAGTGACTTTCAAAAAGGGAAAGCCTATTTTTATGGTAGAAGATCAGTGAAATGCAAAGAAGAATAAAACATAAGCACTGGGGCGCTAGTCACTGTTTTGGCATTACTGATTTTAGGATTTCACAGAATTATAAACGTTTTTCCTCCTCTTTAACATAACAGCGCCCCTTCAAATCTAATACAGCAGAATGGCTCTCTGAGCTTATTGCTAAAATTGACACTATGTAATTATGTCAGCTGAGTATCTGGATACAGAGGTAACTGCAGTAAAATAGAACAGTCAAATTCAGAAAGAGATTAGAGAAAAAAACCAAACACCATGAGCTTGCATTTATTCTCATGCAGTAAACCAAGGAAAGTATTTTGAGTATTGGAAACTCTGATCATTCAGACCCCATAGGAGTGAAGAGGAGCTTTAGGTGCCTGGTGCCAATTAAAACCTGTTCAGCTCTATACAACTGAGCACTCATTTCCTGGGTGGAGGTTAGGAAGAAACTCATCCCAGAGCTCAGAGAACTGTCAACAGATTACAGGACTTTTTGTTTTCCTTTCTGGAAACGTGTGGACTACTGAGGTCCTTGTTTTGGTGTAGGAATATTTGTGGTTTTTACACTCAGCACCTGGAGCAGCTCAGGTAAGCCAAAGCATGAGGGATTCAGAAAGGCATTGGCACATATGTTTCTGTTTGAAACTACGTATCTATCCAGTGAAACTTTAAAAAACAAAAAAATGTCGAATTTTCAATATTAAAATCCATAGAGGGACTCTACACAGAGGTGCTGTGGCTTCTGCCCATGGCAGGGGGGTTGGAAATAGATGATCTTTAAGGTGCCTTCCAACCCAAACCATTCCATGATCCTAAAAATGACTGCTATAAAAGACATTCTGACTGAACCATGCTGTCCTTTGAGCTGTGAAAGACCATCCATGGCTTCTCACAGCTCCCCTGCTCTGGGTGACTTTCATGCATTGAGTGATTGCTGCTGGCTTGTGAAGGTCAGAGGAGAAAAAACAGCAGCTGAAAATCAATCAGAGCCCAGAGCAGCTTTGGCCTGGGCAGCCCCATTCCAGCTTCTCTTTTTGTGAACTTGGGGCCAAGATGGGGAGATCACACAGCTTCAAGTGCAGCGAGGGCTTGGGATGAGATGGATGGAGATCCTTTCTCCGTGACAGGAGGGCAATCGTGTGCTGCTGCCCGTAAGCGCAGAAATAAATTGCCAGGGTTTTTGAGCCTGGCATTATGAATTTTTCAGGCGCTCACTGCTTTTCCATCCTTCAGGTTTCCCATGGCTTCCAGGCTGGAAGCACCCTCTTAAAAGGTCAGTAAATCCCACCTGGATCCTGACACGACTCCATTTGGTCTCTCCTCTTTTTGCTGCGGTCCCATGAGGGAAGTGGACACTTGCAGGCCTGCACTGCCTGAACCCAGAGCTTCAGACTCTCCCTGCTATGTCCATCCTGAACCTGATCTATAGTTTCCAGACCAGGCTGGCCTCAGTCAGCATCCCTCTGGAGATACAGGCAGCATTCCCTGGAGTAAAGGCCCCCTCACAGAGCTGTGACTGCTGTGAGTGTTTTATCTCTTCAATTAAACCCCGATTTTCTTTTGCTTTTGGAGTTGTGGCATTATTATTTTTCTCTGAAAACCAGCTCCCCTCAAGCAGGGAGTTAATTCCTTTCCTTGCCAGTCGAGGATCCATTCCCAAGACATACTATCCTCACTGACAATCCCAAAGGGGTTAAACATGAATGCCTGGGCTCAGTGTCACATCACCTACAGCAACTCCCAGATGTTCCCTGGTATAAATGGAACCATTTAAGCAGGTGCCACACCCCACAGACAATTGGGATGTACCACAGGGGTTATATTTGTTTCTCCTGACCCTGCAGAAGAGCCTCTCACTGAGCAGGTCCTAACCTCACACTGAGCAGCGGCTTGTGCCACTAAACCCCGAGGCTGAGCAGAGACTGGGAGCATCCTAAAAAAAGCTCTGAACAAGCATCCACAAGACAGTGCTGCTCTGAATTTGAGCTAAGAGGTATCAATCATCTCTCAGGAGTGGTTTGAGTATGTTGGACAAACAAGACCAACTCTCAAACCTCCACTGTTTCTTTCTACACCTTGTGTGTGCTTTGGTGTTAAGACTGATGGTTGTGGCTGTGGGAAAAGCTCTGGAAAGCCAAGCAGCTGGTGGATGTTGGCATGTAGGGCCATGAAAATATTACTTAAATGTCACTTCAGTTTTGGTTTGGAGTCACAAATGAGATTTCAGGTGATGCTCTGTGCTGCCTCTCTGAACTGCAGAACCACCAGTCCCTGATGCCATTTAACAGTAACTGGGGGCAAAGAAGTGAATGACAGCATGTTTATCCTCCAAAACCAGGGATTCTTGAGTTGGCTTTGATCCAGCCTAGCTGCAGCACAATGCTTCATGGTCTCAGAGGTTCAGAAAACACATCCTTACTCTGGCTGCAGGTGTGGCCTTTGCACATCCTTGGCCCAGGGTACCAGGATGCAGATTTTAACAGCAGATTTTACCTCAATGACTCTGGGATGCCATAATCCTCAAATACACCATCCCACCCCCAGATTAATGTGGGGAAAGCAGATTAAATTTCTACAGCCACTTCCCAAGTGCTTAACCTTCCCTTGGCACCACTTCATGTCCAAAGTATACCCCAGAAGGCTGAAGCCCTTCACCAAGTATCTGTATTTCAGCAAAGCATTCTCAGCCTGTGGAAGAAAGTGGCAGATCCTTGTCTTACCTTGGTCTGGAACGTGCAGAAGACGTGAGTCAGGAATGGGTGCTCCCAAGCCAAGGAGAGGACTCTTTTCTCCACCATCGTACACTCAACGTCATCATCCATCAGCACCACGTCCTTCTTCAGGGCTTTCACAGCAAAATACTGATCTGTGCTCTTCAGCTCAGCCAGGAACACCTAGGGTGGAAACAGCTGCTCAGAAAGAGGGATTATCTCCTCTCAGAACAGCCATGTGAGGGGTGGGAGCTGAGCTCCTGGGAATTCACTGGGGTGCACCTTAAAAACCTTAACGTTTAAGGCCCCATTCTGCCATTAAATACTTTCTAGGCTTTGAGTTTGCTCCCCACACCCAGAGTAGTTTTCTGAAGTTGAGCCCTGGGGAAAGATGAGAAGTTCTTGGCAATTACAGGAGCAGGGTCCTACATGCCCGGCTGGACAGGACATGCCAGAGAGCCAAACACTGCTGATAACAGAAACCATCCTCATGCAAATGCTCCTGAGATACATTTCCTGTTTTCTAACTTCAAATAACAAAACACAGAATATTGCTTCGTCAGCATTTGAAATGCAAATACCCTGCACCAGATCCTCAGCAGCTGGAAAATTATGTCTAACTACTAACCAGTAGTTAAGACTGGTTTTTATGTTTTTATATCAGATGCCTTTCTCTTCTTCCTCCCAGTCAGCAGGTCTGAGCAGACAGGGTGGGTCCCCCATGCTCTTGCAGAAGCTCTTCTCTGAGAATGGGAAAACACATCCCAGAGGAGTTACAACCTCTGTCTATTTTTATAGGCGGGGGGAAATGAGACCTGGAGCAGAAGAGAAAGGTTTTGTAGAGACCACAGAGCAAAGAAGTCCCTGCTGAAAGGCAGTGATGGTCCTGATCTTCACACTAACAGCCTGTTGACCCTGTTTCTATAGACTAAATAAATGTGTAAGTTTCATCAAAGAGGTCTTTGAAGTTCTCTACCAGACACTATTTACTGAGTAAGCTCTGACATGTTTCAGCCCTGACAAAAGTTTTATTTACCCTTTTGGCTACTGCTGCATTTCACTTTGTAGCACCACACAGAGAGTAGAGCCTAGAGCCTCCCTCTGTCTCTGCACTGAATGACCAGAAATGCTCACTGTGCTGATGCTGCAGGCACCCTTTTTACCCACGTTTTTGTGCTGGGCACTGCTCTCCTGGGGAAACTGGGGAATGTGCTGCATTTGTGACCTGTGCCCTGACTTCCAAGGACCAAGCAGGCAATGCCAGTCCTCAGGCAGAGGTGGTGGTGGGACACATCCTCATGGATCTGGCTCCCAACCTCCCAGGACCACATAGAGCTGGAGAGAACCCTCAGGCACTGAGACCTGCACACCCTGTCCCCTCTATGGGGAAGTGAATCTCACTCCAAGCAAATGAGGGCACCAGGAGCGACACCAACACAGGAAACTTGTGGGTGAGTTTTTGTTGCAGAAAGACACAAAATGGCCCATCCTCTCCACACCCGCAATGTGCACTTCAGAGAGATGCAGAAGCTTGCAGGCTTGGAGAGTCCATGTCAGCACAAGGGCTAAAACAAGGTACAGAATCTGCTTCAATGGAGCCATTCAGACTACCTGAGCAACCTCATCACATTAGACCTATTTTGAGGAATGGTTTAGATTAGAAAACCTCCAGAGATCACTTCCTTCCAATAAAAATGTTTCTATGATATCCATGCTCTTGAGTCCAGGTAAGTCTGGAATGTGGGTTCTGGGGTATTCTGGCTCAGCTCGAGATGCCCCAGCTCTGGTTCCCATGCAAACTGTGGACATGACAGGTAGACACAACACTTTCTAGTGGAAAATATCCCTGAGCTGGAACTAGGTGATCTTCAAAGTCCCTTCCAAGACAAACCATTCTGTGACTATGATTTTCGTGAAAAGTGAACACAGCAAATATTTCACCACTTTAAGAACTGGCTGCAGCAATTGCTCCAGATCATTTAGCAGGCAAAAAGCAGCCCTTTGTCAAGGCACAGCTTCCCCCTTGGAAAGATGTGGGATGTGAGCAGTGTGATCCATAATGATAATCCTCCTCATTGGCTGTGAAAATACAACGGTGAGTCCCTCTGAAATCGCTTCACGCAGCTTTGCGCTGGCACCGAGTAACATGAGTCCCCTTCCAGGGGATATCTGCAACCAGGAGGGACAATCCGCAATTCATCAGGATTAATGAATCCACTGAAAACAGGTGGTTCTTGTTTCAAAAGCACAAATTCTTGGCTGTTGCAAAATTTGCTTCAGGCTCCAGCACAGATCAGAGCTGGGAAAGAGAAGTTACTGTTCCCAGCTGGGGACCTCTGGAGAGCAGAGGTGATCCACACTCAGCTTCTCAGCTCATGCTTCCACCTCCCTATGAAGAGGGACAGCACAGAGACCTGCCCCACCAGCTCCCTGTGGATGCCCAGGACCCATCAACCTGCAGAGAAGGGGAAGTTGAGGCCCTGCCTGGGGCATTCCTGTCCTATCATGGGAAGTCATGAGACAGCAACTAACAAGAGAGAAGGACAAAGCAAGGAGAAGACGAAGTTCAGGATTCAGCCATGCCAGAGCAAGGATTCTTTGAAAACTTGGAGATTTATCAGCCATTGTGTGGCAGCAGGGCCAGGGCAGTGACCTGTACTGAGCACTGGTGAGGCCACACCTCAAATCCTGTATTCAGTTTTGGGTCCATCACTAAAGAAAGACATTGAGGGGCTGGGGAGTGTCCAGTGAAGGGAACGGAGCTAGGGAAGGGGCTGGAGCACCAGGAGGGGCTGAGGGAGCTGGGGGTGCTCAGCCTGGAGAAAAGGAGGCTCAGGGGGCACCTTCTGGATCTGCACAATTCCCTGACAGGAGAGGGCAGCCAGGTGGGGGTCAGGCTCTGCTCCAGGGAACAAGCAACAGGACAAGAGGAAACAGCCTCAAGTTGTTCCAGGGGAGGTTGAGATGGGATGTTAGAAAAAATTTCTTCACTGAAAGAGTGGTCAGGTATTGGAAGAGGCTGCCTGGGAGACTGGTGGAGTCACCATCCCTGAAAGCGTTCAAAAGACAGGCGGATGTGGTGCTTGGGGACATGGTTTAGTGGTGGCCTTGGCAGTGCTGGGGTAGCAGGCGGATGCAGTAACCTCAGAGGTCTTTTCCAGCTTAAATGCTTCCACCTTTTTCCCCACGTGTCCCTTCAAATCAGACATTATTTAGTGCCACACAAAGCAATGCACACAGAGGTGTCTGAGTCCCAACACTTACCTTGCCAAAACTGCCTTTCCCCAGCATCTTGTGCAGGACAAAGTCTTCAATGGTCAGTTTTAACTGCACTTGGTGCTCCTGCTGCTCCTGGGACTTTTCTCCCAAGTCAGACTCTATGAGAGACTCCCCCTTCACTGTGCCCTCCACTGGAGTCTCCCAGGAGATGCCTTGTGGCTCTGCAACACACATCAAGCACTCAAATAAACCCCTGGACAGGAGCAGAAAATCCCCGGAACATCCACAGGTATTGTGTTTAGAGGTTTAAAAGGGTATTTCAAACAAATGGAAGCATGGTGGCCATGTCTAAGTAGATTGGCTCTGCTCCTACATTGCTTTCTCTCCAGAGGAAACTTTACTCCAGTGGAAATTCCATCTTCTTCAGTGACTTTTTTTCTTGTTTAGAAACCACTTTACAAACCCCTTCATGACTCTTTCTGTTTTGTGGCACCAAACCCTTAATTTCTGGGCACCTGTCTTCTCCAGTCCTTCTTGCCATTATGATATGGTTCCATTTTTTCAAGGTCTTTCTTTTCAAAACCCTAGGCAAAGCTACATGAAAAAGTGGGATGGTATTTTCACACTGCGTTCCTGCTCTGGATGTGAAGCATTCCAGATCAACCATTCCAGCCAGCCTGGAGTAGAATCACTCAGAGTTTTTTCAGTCCTCCATTAACTCAGATTTATAAGGACTTGTGAGAGATTTCATCCCTCACTGGATTTATCCCATTGCTGTAGCTGTTCTAAAACCATGAACTGCAAGAACACTACTCAGCAGACAAACAGATTCACATGTGAAACAGATGTGAAACCATCTGGGGCTTTACTGATTCACATCAGCATAGCCAGTTCTACTTGTAGGACAGAACAAAAGTAAGCACAGATGGGGACATCATTCATTTCTCCTTGGGGGCCAAAGGGCACAGTCTCTCATTTACCCTCCTAAACATCTGTTCTTGCAGCACAGATGGCTATGACACCTAGATCAGCTCCTGGGTGAGTGAAGTGGGGATCTACCAATGGTTTTCAAAGCTACTGGAAGTCAACCTCCACCCAAAACGACGAAATCAGAAAGAAAATTGGCCATGGTGATCAGGATTCCAAATATCCCATTTAGAGCTTGGTTTCTCTGTGAAGTACTCAGATTTTTAAATCTATGAGGCCCAAGCAGGGCATAAGCACATTATTGCTCGTTGGAGGGGTGAGATGTGCTCAAGCACGAGGTCAGAAAGAGTTTTCAGGAGTTGACTGAAGGAGTGGTGGCTGGTGTCCCATGTCACCAGAGGCTGGGATGGCACGGGCGAAGTGCAGGTTTCTAGAGAAGGAACCAGGCTGGGATCCAGGGTCTCTGCCATGTCCAAGGGATGTGGCTGGGAAGAGTCACTGATATCCTGGGATCAGAAAGGGTCTGTCTTGCTCTAGGCTGGGGAGGGTTTCATGAACAATTCACTAGATAATAAATTCCCCACCTGTGTCACCTCCAACTAACCACGTACCAACCAAACAACAACAAAGCTGCTGCCCCGGATCACCAGGAGGAATTACCTTTTTTTCCTGTAGATGCTGGCAAGGCCTGAAGTGGTGTCACATCCTTCACAGGAACAGGCAAGCCAATTTCCAGAGGTCCATCCCTGGAGATCTGTTCACTGTCACGCTGGCAGCGAGCCTGGGGCACAGAAAACAGCAAACTTTTGAGCCAAAAGTCATGTGCCGAGCTCATGAACAGCACTGTGGCTTCTTGAGTGTGACTCACAAAAGCCAAGATCTAGAAGAGGTCTTTGCTTACGAGACAAGCATCTCAAAATGCTTGAACTATTTACCTGCTGAGTGCTCTCTATCATTGCCAGAGCTTCAGCCATCAGTTTCTGGTTAACTCCACAAAGATTTGCTACTTTTGTCTGGCATTTGTGGTGGACGTTCATGCCACATGCTGGAAGAAAGAACAGGAGGTGTCAGGACAACGAAGGCTGTGAAGGGTTGGGCAGGAACACAGACTGATGTTGGCCAGGGGCAGTATCTAGCCACTTAAAGAGTTCAAACGTCTCTTGAGATGGCATTCAGTAATTTTTCTTTTCTCTATGGAGACTATTTTTGTATTTTCTTCTGGCCAGAGGTTGCATTTCCACATCCATCAGCCTGTGTAGGTACAGGCTACCAAAACTCTACAGTCCATTAACTCAGAGACAAACTGTAACCACAGAACAGGATCCTCCCATTGGTGTAGGACTGGGAAGACAGTGAAGTGTCTTGGGTCTGATAGTGGAAACAGAGCTTGCAAATTGATACTGGGGGTGATTTGGGAAGATCAACAGTGTCACTATGATGCTCTTTGCCTCTTTGGGAAGCAACTCATCATCCTTCTGGATCAAATATCTCTCTCTACATGGACAGTTGTCCTCATTCTTGAAGAATGATCTGCACTGAAGGATAGTCCTGTAGACCACTCCTCCACCCTCCTGGGTGCCATCTTATACTGGCTTTGCAAAAAAGGGTGATAAATGAGATTTGGATTTTCAGACTGACACCCTCCAAAGACAACAACCCCTCCCATGCTCAGCTGGTGCCACCTTCACCAGGGACTCACCGTCACACTTCAGCCCCTGCCGTGCCAGGCCCCACAGGAGGGTGCCGCAGTGCTCACAGAAGGTGGGGCTCTTGTAGTTGTAGACCTTGAAGCGGTGGGGCATGTCAATCTTGAACCTCTCCTTGTGGAACTGCAAGACAAAAGCCAAGCTGAAAATCCACTCCTCATTCCCACCTCAGCTCCATGTGGAAAACCGAACGTGTTCCACAGAAGTTGGTTTGTCTGCTGCCCTCTTGTCCTTGGGTATGACTGCCAAGCAGAAACTGTCTATCAGGCACACAAACCCAAATTTTGATACATAATAACTGCAATTCACAGGGAATTGGGTCATTTCATCCCTGGCCTTGACCAAAGAACTGCTTGTTCCTTATTTACATACCCAGGATCCCCTAACGCTCTGTGGGAAAACATTGGTACTTTTAAAAATTATTCACCTCATCCTGCAATGGATGGCTACATCTGTTGTCATGAACCACTCCTCGGACGAGCCTGTTTTAATTCTTGTAGTACGAAAGGTGATGACAAAGTTGGTTACATCTACCCTGGAGATGTCAGAAGAGAAGCGAGAGGAACCTCATCTCTAAAAATTGTAGAAGGAGAAAGGAGCCAGGGTGGGACTGAAAGTAAACAGAAGTTGCAGCACACAAGGGAAAGGGAATAGTCCTATCAGGAGTTTAAGGTCTGGTTTTGCCTACCAAAAAGCAAAGTTTAGAATAAACTGATATGAGAAAAATAAAGCAAATACTAGTAGAGATGTCAGACCTCCCACTGACTGCTTCAGATAACACAGAATGGGATGCTCAAGCACAAATCTGAAAATTCAGCCTGATGTCTGGCCTAACATTGCATAGTGAAGAGTTTTCTCCTGTAAATCCCCACCTCATGTCCATTACTTCCCCCTAAGTTATACTTTATGCTTCAGAAAAATGCCAGTTCTGATTCAGCAACTGCTTATTCTGCAGCTGCATCTGAGTAAATCTTAAGTAGGAGGTAATGAAACCACTGGGAACATAAAAAGCAAAGGGCACAGATCAGATCACGGAGTCCTTAGCTCAGCAGGACCTTTTGCTTCATCAGAAGTTGCTTTGCGGTGAGGTAGGAGACATCTGAACGGCATTCAATATTTTAAAAAAAGAGCATAATAATTAACAACAACAACAACAACAATAATAATAATAACAGTAGTAGTAGTAGTATCACCTACCATTGTTTCCCTGCTATTGACTGCTGATCCTGTACACTTGGCTATTACTTTATCAATGCACTTCTTATGAATGGCAGCGTTACATTCTGCAACAGCAAATGTGTCAGGATGTTAGTAAAGAAATTCCTTAAGAAAAGATTAAGTAAATAATGACAATAAGAAAATTTTTAAAAAAGTTTCTTACGTCTGCATTGGTAGCCTTGTTTATTCAGACCCCTGAAATAAACAGAGAAGTGGTTAATTCTGAGTCTGAATGCCTCAGCAGAAGAAAGGAGATCAGCATTTATGAAAGAGAATAAAATTGCTTTGCTTTTTATCACTCTTTGCAGAGCTTATTAAATTTCATTATCTTCATTCAGTCTAATGGTGGAGTGATTCTCTGTTCTCACAGCCTTTTCAGCACACATTCACATTCTGAGTTTCACAATATGCAAACAGCAAACTGGACCGATGAGAAATGCCTGTGCATTTGGCCAAACCCAAAAATATTTGTAAATAATAAACTAAAAAATGATGGGAATTTTTACAGTTGGAATTAGAACTGCAAACCACATCCCTGAATTGGTGCAGTAACTCTGCACGTGAGATGCCAGGGGTCCTACAGCAGGAGCACAGACATTCATCAGGGAATCACAGAATCTTTAGGTTGGAAAAGACCTTTAAAATCATCAAGTCCAACCACTAACACAGACCTGCCAAGTCCAACACTAAACCGTGTTCCCAAGTGCCACACTGACCCTAGAACTGGTTCCTAGGGTTAAAAGGAGAAGGAGCATAGATCCATTTTCATTTACCATACAAACTCGTGACACACAGAGCAGAAGGTGGGCTGTGGAAAGAAGGTGGCTGTGAACTCGTGACACTTGACATTGTGGATTTTGGCCTGTTTGATGGCTCCCCTGCGCTGGTGCAAGGAGAAGAAGCCTTCAGTCTCACAGTCAGCCAGGTCTTTTGCATCTGGGAGGAGAGGAAAGATATTTAAGTGTAACCTGTCCTGATAAGGTGCCTTGAGAAAATATAGTTGCCCAAATACAACATGACTGAAGCTGATGACTCACTCATGGGAATGACTACTTAAAGAAATATAATGTTATGAAACCCATGCAAGTCTCATTGGGATGGTTTTTATCCACCATTCCTACACTAAAATGACTTTAGACTTGGGACTCTGAGCTCCTTTGACTATTCATAATGCTGCTTTTGAAATGTAGAACAAAAATTTCCCAAGGAGAGACAGTTTAAACATTAAACTTTAACTTTGTATGGCACCAAAAAAGCATGCCTAAAAAAGGTGAAATCACGTAAAAATTAATAATTACTGATATATGGACACAAACACACATGTGTATACATACATACATACATATATATATATATATATACGTATTTAACAGAATCCTTTCTATGTCCATATACATGCGTGTCAATAAGCAGATATTTAGGTCTCTAGGATATTCTTCTTGCTGTTATTTTCCCATTGTTACACTCGCTTTGCTGCTTGCTGTGCCCCTGCTGTTTTTCACAGCTCACCTTTAAACTTTTTGGAACAGCAAACAAAACCACTTCTGACTTCACATGCACTCATGCACTTCCACACATGCTTGTGCCTACAAATCTGAGATTCACACAGGAAATCAATCTCTGCTTTGTTCCACTCCTGCATTGCACAGCGTGTCACAAAGATAATCTGTGGCAACTGGGCCTCTGTGTGATCTGATGCTGATCTTGGTATTTGTAATGGAGGCACAACTTGCATTTTCTATGCTCTGGCCTCTCTGACACCTTAAAATGCACAAGGAGACAACAGCAGTCCAGTCTATATTAAAGGCAGGGATGATTCAGAAAATACCAGCACTGCCATGGCTGCTTTCAGTGCTTCTCTGTTTCTATGAATGGAAGGTTCTTCCAGGTATCTGCACCTCACAGCTTCGCCCTACACCTGAGGGTACGAGAATTTTGGCAACGAAAATGGGAGAATAAGACCAAGCATTTGGCTTCAACCCATTTCTTCAACAAAGCAAAATGCAGCCCTTTCCATGAGAAATTTTCCCTAATATCCACCCTGCCCCTCCCCTGGCCCAGCCTGAGGCCGTTCCCTCTCCTCCTGGCCCTGTTCCCTGGGAGCAGAGCCCGACCCTCCTCGGCTGCCCCCTCCTGTCAGGGAGTTGTGCAGAGCCACAAGGTCCCCCCTGAGCCTCCTTTGCTCCAGGCTGAGCCCCTTTCCCAGCTCCCTCAGCTGCTCCTGGGGCTCCAGCCCCTTCCCAGCTCCGTTCCCTTCCCTGGACTCATTCCAGCCCCTCAATGTATTTCTTGTAGTACAATAAGTACAATGATTTCAGAGGGAGCCGGCTTCTTATGTATCTGCTCTGTCTTGTTTAGCATAATGGGAATATCTGCCATTTAGTGGTAAACCAGCCAAAACTCTGCCTTGCAAATCACAGAAGAATAGTCAGTCTTCATTCCCACCACACAACAAAAATTACTTTTCTGGAGTTTTCGTTTCAAACAGTTATATTTGTTGTTATGGATCAGTCAGTAACAACACAGGCACTGCTTTCAGTGAAGACACCATGTCTGCCCCACAGCCCAGAAATCACAGCTACAAATTAACAAACACAATCACTTGCCACTTATTTCCAGGAAGTATCTTGCATTCATCAGCATTCGCCCTTGAGGTTTCAGTTCTAGCTGGTTGAGATAAGTGAAAAAAAAGAAAAAAAGTCCATTAAACAGTCACTCAAAGAAGGAAAAATCATTTCAGATGACTTTCAAGCGATCTCCTTTTCCCAGTGGGAACTGATGAATAGCAATGAATGCTAATTTTTGGGTTGCTCATACCCATGTGAGGCAACAAGGCAGGGTAGGAGCAACTGCAGAGAGAGGAGGGTGGATCATCTCACATCAAACAAGCGGAGCAGCATGATAGGAGAGATGAATGTGATTAAGCCACAGAAGATGTAGGCAGGTTTTTAGACACTAGATTAGCACCAGCACTATCTACAGAGAAAACTTGTTCCCAATGGATCTTGCACGAGGAAAGTGGGAGCACTTC
This sequence comes from Ifrita kowaldi, assembly GCA_013398055.1. Taxonomy (NCBI): domain Eukaryota; kingdom Metazoa; phylum Chordata; class Aves; order Passeriformes; family Cinclosomatidae; genus Ifrita; species Ifrita kowaldi. The sequence goes on from VZRS01007677.1 coordinate 220,171, forward strand.
AGAAAACCCAGCCAGCTTCAGACAGCTGATGCTGAAATCTTTCAGGTACTCAGTTCTGCAAGTCTAACTTCTTTACAGTCAACGTGAGGGATGCTACAAGCTTACTCAGGCATTTTTTTGGGGGCCTTCTCACTGCACTTGGCAGTTTCCACTTACCTGACTCGTCATCCATAAGTGCCTTTGGAAATCTGAATCCATTGGACTACGTATAATCAGGATAGCACATTTTAAAGACTTCTGTCAAGATCTTTCTTGCTTGGACTACCAGAGAACACAACCTTACATTCAGCATTTTTGTGAAGACTCTTCAAATTTACTCCACCGTAACTTCAGTGATTTTTAAGGAGTTGCTCTGACATAACTCTGAACTCAGGCGGCTGTGAATCAGCTACTTGACATTAGATTAAATTTTCAAAGCTGTTTCCCCAGAGAGCATAAAATAACTCATGTTCAGCCACTCATACTACCACTTGTTCCCAGTGGGTTTCCTTCAGCAAAGATTAATACGTGGGCACAGCTCACCTGAAGCAAGATCCTCACTAGCACAGGGCACATTTCAACACAGCACCAGCAGGTAAAATGAAAGTGCCAAGCTCTTCTCTTCTGACAAGTCTCTCCCTCAAGTCACACCCAAGCAGTCTCAGAACATTATTCCTTGGGTGGCAGCCAGTCCCTGCTGTCCTGCTGCTGCCAGCCGCAGCCTGGCACGGACACAAGGCATCCCCTAACCCTGCAGCAGCTCCCCAGCACATCCTGCAGGAGAAGACAGTGATGCTCACCCATATCTCTGTCTTCCCATTGCTCTTTTTGCACCTCTCTGCCAGCACCTTGAGCTCCACCGTGGTCTCCGAGACCATTTCGGCGCTTTTGTCCTTGACCACGATGTGCATGACCCGGCCGTTGTTGATGTGGGCATCAAAAGTGCTGTTCCAGGGCGGGTACATGGTGGGCTTCTTCTGCACGTACACTTGGCCATTCTCTGTCAAGAGGGAGAATACAAATCCACGCAGTGAGGGCAGTTCATGTTACCAAACACAGACATCTACCCTAAAAAATGTAATTTCCACCCTAGACTCCATCAGCACTGTTGAGGAGATGTCTAATGCAGACTCCAACACCACAAATACGCACTCCTAATCAGGTGAATCTCATCCCAGACAACCACCTTGTTTATCATGCGTCCCAAGGCACTGCAAAATGAGACAGGTTTGCTTCAAACCCCCAAAAATCTGGGTGCACTTTGGGATTGAGGTTCAGCTGGAGCACATGCCCGGCCCAGCAGCCAACTAAGGGATGTTAAAACATGAACTGTCTTGCAGACCTGCAACCATCCCACAGGGACGTAGAGTTTTCAACGAAGCAAACTTTCCCCAGTGTTTTAATTCCTCTTCCTTCACAGCATCTTAAAAGGGTGATGGGTAAAAGAATGGGTATCTCTGAGGCTTGCAGAGGGTTCTCTCTAATTGGGTCTCTCTGAAAAGAGTCTCAGCCACATTTATTTATCTCACAGAGCCAGTTTTACTCCATACAGCCCCGCAAAAGTCTTGGATGCTTACTCAAGGTAAATTCTATATCACAGTTACCCTCTGCAAATGTTCAACCCATCAAATGCTGAAGCTGAAGGAATAAGAGAAAAAAAGCAGCAGACCTATGACCCCTGTCTAAAGACCCTGCTCCTATCTCCAATAATCCCAGCATTTCCCTGTCTCATACAGCTGGAAAAGAACACATAGCTGATAGCCTGGAAGGTGACATGTGAGGAAGAGTATTTTTCCCTAAATGAGAGGACAAATTCAGCTTTCTTCCCTCTGCTCAGCTTTGATTTACACAGGCAGGAACTCCAGGATATCTGAGGCTCGTGCCACACCTTCACGATAGATTAGAACTGGCAAATAAGCTCCAATGTTATGGAAAGCAGGAGAGAAGGAAAAGAAAGGAAACAATGATTCCTGATTGTGTGATATTCACCTCAGGAAATGAGAGAATGTTTACTGGGGAAAGAACAAATATCAGGGCTGTGAGATTATAACAAAAATCTCCCTTGACCACCCCATTATAACAAAAATCTCCCTTGACATGGAGAAATGGCTGCCAGAGCTTCTACATAAACTACACTCATTAAGACTGATTTGAGGTGCAGCTTCCTGAGGACAGGATCCTGCAGTCAGCACTGACTGGCTGAAATTCCACCCCACGACCCCACACCTGGCTCTCACAAAGCAGTTCTGCACTTGGTTCCATCACATAAACTCGATTTAAGCTCGGACCATCAGCGCTGGTCTGCATCACAAACTGAGCAGAGACCATTGAATCATTAAAGCTGGAAAAGACCTTGAGATCACCAAGTCCAGCCTTCACCCAAAACCCACCTTGCCCACTAAACCACAGCATCTAGTGCCACATCAACTCAGGTTTTGAACACTTTCAGGGATGGTGCCTCCTCTATTTCCCTGGGACAAATGATCTGATTCCCGGATCATTCCTGCAGCGCTAAACAACTTCTCAACCTCCTGCCTGGTGTGATGAGCAGTTGTGCTGCTAAAGTTTAGGCACAAATTCAATTTCCCCAAAGTTCAGAGCACCTCACTCTAAGGTGAATCCACCTCTGTCACGAGGCTGAGTTTTCACATATGCAGATTGAGGCAATCCTACATTGAGCTCATTGTCTGCAGACTTAATTAATTCCCATCAAGCCTGCAAATATGTATCCAGCACACTCTTTCAACAAAAAGCACAAAAAAATCAGAGACAAAAATGAGACATAAACTTCCCAGCATCCCAGAAAACAGAAGTCTCAGTAAGGGATCATTATTTCTTTGCTGCATCAGTGAAAAAACCACAGATGTGAAACACAGCACTTGCAAAACAAGTGCTTTCGTTTGCGTTGCACTCCAGAACGCCAGGCTTAAATAAACAAACCCTGGAATGTGAATGAACTGCCCGATATATGGGATCAGACAGTCACCCCTGGTGCGTCCCCGCTGACGGCTGTGGAATTCTGCCAGGGATTAATCTAACCCTGGGTTCCTGAAAAATGAAACAGCAACTGTCTTTCCCAGGGAGCAGCTTCCACTGTAGCTGGGAGTGCTTTTCCTGGAGGCTTTGCTGAGTTCAAACACGGAGCAGGATCTTTCGTGAAGCAAATGTCACCAAGGCAGGTGGCAAAATGGCACCTGGCCAGGTGGCTTGTGAAGGCAGAAGCCACTTTTAAAGGGCAGACTCTTTTTATATCTCAGAGGCTCCTATAATTTCTGAAATATTTTGTCATCAATTATGAATTGCTATAACACTTCCAACTGTATGGATGTGTGGTTTGTGTTTTGTTTGTTTTGGGGTTTCCTTTTAAAGGTTTTATTAAAATGTGCCAGGGTCCCTTTCACAAAACAAGCAAAAAAAGAAAAATCTAAGAAGGCTGCCCAAGATCAATCCAGAACTTCTGAAATTCTTCAGGGTGATCTTGCTGTGACATCCCTGTGTCCACAGATGATGTTCATCACTCCCAGATCCCTGGGGACCTCTGTCCCAGTGATTTTTTCATTACGGCTGGTCGACAAGGGACAGCCTTTGGCATGAACTCAAACTCCCTGTTTTTGGATACCAAACACATTTATCATCTACGAGTGTTCTGTTTGCAAAAACACACCCAACCAAACAAAAAAAAACCAAAAACTAAAATCCCCCACTTTGCCAATGCTAAACATAGAACCACAGAATGGTTTAGGTTGGAAGAGACCTTAAAAACCATCCAGTTCCATCCTCCTGCCATGGCAGGGACACCTTCCACCAGACCAAGATGCTCCAAGCCCCATCCAACCTGGCCATGGACACTTAAGACTTACCTGCTCAGTAATCATTTTTGCCCTGAAAAACATTTTAGTGGCCAAGTGTCAGAGCACAAGGCTGGTGGTCAGGATGATTTGCATCTCTCACCAGCTGTGCAGCTGATCCACTCCTACTTCTTGGTCATGCCAAAATTTTAGCCAAAATTTGCGTATCAAGGAACCAGTATATGTGTATTTTTTTAAATCCCATTACAACTGAGTAGCAAGTGCTTTGTCAAATCAGAGAGCTGGAGAACAAACTATTACCAGCTGCTATACTACTACAAACTACTAAAAAAAAAATCATGAAGCAGGGATAAGACACAGTTTAGTGGTGGAACTGGCACTGTTGGATTAACAGCTGGACTTGATGGTCTTAGAGATCTTTCCCAACCTTAATGACTCCATGATTCTACCTCAAATACGTTCAGCTAATGCTTGTCTGGAGACCTTTTGCCTTCTTGAAGCCTGTTAGAACATGACAGTTCCTTGGAATGGTCACGTTGAGAGCATTCCTGGCATTCAGAGTCAGGCTCACGTCCCTGAACGTCAGACATGGAACTCTGAGTGGTCTGTCTGGTCAGGGGAGAGCACGGGGCTTTTCCAGGGTGTGATTCACCACACTCATCATGGATGTGATCCTCAGGCTGGGATTGCTCAGACATCAATATCCAGGAATTATAGGGCAGATGGATCCTGTGGCGGCCTCACTTTCCTGAGCCCCCTTAAGGTAAAGTTGGCCATCCACACATTTAAACACCCTCCAGCAGCAGCAGATTAACACTTCCCAAGGGTGCTTCAGCCCGCCCTCGGAGGGGAGTCTGAGGAGAATCAGTCCCAGGAGGTTCACTGATGTGATGAGTCCCTCTGGCTGTCCCACTATGCTCTTAGCAATAACCAGATGAAATTACATCCCAGCAGACAGAAATCTCCTAATAGCAGAATGTCACTTTTCCTATGCTCAGTCCTCGCTAATGGAGAAAAGTTCCCTCAAACACAATTTTTTATTTCTTCTTGGTAGAGAATTTATTATAATGATAATTAAAATAATTATCATTATTACAGTAATAATTAAAATAACTGTAATTATTGTAATAATTATGATTCTTGACTCTGAGAAGCACAAAAATTATATCCCTTAGAAAGTACTTTTGTGTTTGTTGGATACTAGAAAACACTTTCAGCTCTGTGTCAGGCAAATAAATATAGGTCTGTTCTGACCAAATTGATTTTATTCACTTTCAAACTGACACAAATTTTTGATTGAGTTATGGCTTTCAAAAGCCTCATTAAAGCAAACAGCCAAGCTCTGCATAGAGCTAAAACAGGATGTATTTTCTGATAAAAGTGAGATCTTAGGGATATCTTGTCATGCAGTATTTTCTTTCCTTTTGAATTTACTATTCACCACATCTTCCATTATTATTTAAAGTATCATTTAAGGCAAGACAAAGTTCAATGTGATAAATGCTGACTCTTAAAAAATGAACCCCAGTGAAATACTGAACTATTTTAAAATTCTAATTTTTTTAAACTACTCTAACATCCTCTGGGGATTAGAGTCATGGGGATTCTCAATAAATAGGGATTTCTGAGTGGATTTTATTTTTCCAAGAATCACAGCAGTCAAATTAGAAATTCATCGAAGATTTAAGCCAAATACCAGCCAATATGAGTAATTCCCTAACACTGAAGGTCCTGCTCTTCATGATAATTCAACAGCACAACTGGGGAACTTTTCATCCTTTCACTGGAATTATTTTCATGCGTAAGACATACAATAAATGTTTTCCGAAGGACTCATCAGTGTCCTGATGAGAATCAGGAAAAATGTGCAATAATCCATAGATCCAGACACAGCAAACAGCTTCTCAGGAGGTTTCATTTTCAAACCTTTTACACAGCACAGCAATTACACAGAGAAATTAACTCTCTCTGCAAAGACTGGACTGTTTGAGTACCTTTTTTTTAAATTATGGAAGTGGCTGGGTCTGTCAGTTCCCCTCTCCAAAAATGTGATTAACAAAGATGGCCCTGCCAGAATATTTTAGCACACTCAGATTTCACCTGTCTGGAGTCCCACTGACAAACCAACAACTGCTTGTGGAAGGGTGAAACAGAACACAGCTCAGCTCATCTGCTCTGTCACATGCTGGGGCTTGTAATGCAGCTGATAATAACCTCAAACTGAAGACATGGATTTGTTGGGCATCCTCTTAAAATCAGACTGCCTTGCAGACCACGCCAAACCCAAACCTGCACTGTGCCGGAACACAAAAAGGACTACACGAATCCTTATAAAGTGGGGCTGGAACTGGATGATCTTTGAGGTCTGTTCCAAGTCAACCTGTTTTATGGTTCATTCTATGGTCTACCAGCATGTTACCTACACACAGGAAATGACACAGAAAAGCACAGACAAGACTTATAAAAGCCCCCATCCACATTTAACCCCTCCCCACTTACCTGACTCCACGGCTTCTTTGACCATCACAGCACAGTAGGGGTTAATCACCTCCCCCTGGGACGGCAGGTAAGGGCCACTGTCATAGTTGGACAAACCAATACGCAGGAAGGGAGACATGACAAGTCCTGTGCCAAACAAAAGACAGGCGACACTTGGGAGAGAGTCTAAAAATTCCCCTGGTTTTAACCAGCCCCTTATCTCCGTCGGACAGCGGGATGCCGGCCGCTAGTTATCCATCCAGCTGGAGCCTCTCTGACTTCCTTCCACGGACTGACCCAGCACTGCTGGACGTGCCCAAGGTAGCGAAACTCAGCTGTCGGCTTAACCACGGAGCTGAACTCATCACAGGGCTGGAAAAACCCACAAGAGCAGCTCTGAGCGCTGATGACTTCACGCCGACTGCCGGGAACGAGGATGACAATGCACAGGAGTCAAATCAGAGCTTTCTTGGCTTGGGATAAACCTCTGCTGTAATTTGTGTTGAGTCACATCAAGAACCTGAATGCTATGGGAATAGAGAGGGGTTTGGGAATACTGCTGGAAGCCTGCAAGCTGAACATGAAACTGTGAAATAGCTGTGCACTATTTATATACAGCATGGAAAGGATCTTGGGCATTCCTGGGTGCTGAATGATACTCACAAGTGAAGCTATGAAGTTCAGCTCATATGAACCACACTGTACAGACAGTGAAACAAAATACCTCACCAGAAAAAACAGCACCTTGGGATTATTTTAAGCAGCGGAAAACAGAAACAAATAAAATCAAGATGCCAGAAAACACTACAAAACCTTTGGGTTGGAACACTACAAAACTTTCTCTGCAAGGTCTTGCAAAGCTTTCAGAGAGAAGATTTAGCGAAACCAGAAATTATTAACGGCAGTAGCTGGTGCCCATCATTGCACCATCTGGGCCCAAAACTGGGATTTACTACCCAACTTTCATCTCATCGTCTGAGCTTGTCATTCCTGGCTTCTCTTCCAGTCAATGGGGGGCAAGAGGCACTTTGAACTCAGCTGCAGATGTCTGCCTTGGACCACCAGAGTTAAAAGACATCAGTGCTATCACCAGCTGTTATCTGTCAAATATATTGACAATGACACGTGCAAGCACAACAGCAAAAGGCTGAATGATTCGTGGTGTGGGATGCAGCCAAGTCTCTTCTGCATTTTACACATAAAAATGATCTCTCTGAAAGGAAGCTTCTCTGGCCTCACACGGAAGATGTTCCAGGTTCTTTGCTGGGAATAGCATTTTCTTACCTGTAAATGGTATTTTTCTGATGGTAAGTTCAGTCTCTGAGAGGGGCTTCTCCTCTCATCACAGTTGTGGACAACATGGAAAGGACTTTCTCAGCTGAAAGAATGAGGATAACTGCTCCTCTGGCCAGGCTGACTTCAAAACCTGCCTTTCTGTTCAAGGAGATGGGAGGCAAGACCATCAAGGAGAGAGGAAAACTTGAGGAACCAAGATGTAGCCCTTTGCTTGAGTGTCTTCTCTCTTCCCCAGCAGTGTGGAGTGATGAGTTTCCATCAGCCCCTTGTACAAAAGCCTGGGGCCACTGCAAAACCCAGAACAACTTCCCGTCAGTGCATGGCCAGGTCGCAGCAGGTTGTTGTTCCAGTTGTATCCTGGATCTGATGGGATCTTCTCCTTCCTCCTGTTTTATAAAGCAGACAAACAGCTGCAGTTATTGCTGGGACTGGAACACCAACTCTTCTGGCTGAGTATCCACGAGCACTGAGCACTCACATTCCAACCCTTTCCAACACAGATGGCTCATGAAGCCAAGCGTCCATGTCCTCTGACAGAGATTTTGCCTTCCCAGGAGGTTTCCCTGAATTTGCTACCCTACATAAGGCCCATTTATACAATAAACAGCATCTGAAGACTCTTGTTCCCATTTGAGCTCCTGGGTGTGTTAGCCAACAACTGGGCTGAGTTCTCAGGAAAACAAGAAGTCATAAACAAACTTGGATATTGTACTTAAAAGAGAAGAAAGTCATCACATTTCCAGGAAAGACAGGATGGGGCAGAGAAAGAGAAAAATATCCTATGGCTGATGTCTATTGTGTATCCCTAGGAATGCACAGGCCATGGACCTCTGCATGTGGCATTGCCCTCGACCAGGAAAACATCAGCACTTCTGCCAATTTCCAGAAGCTGGTGGAGAAGGCAAAGCACCACTTGGGGCTGGATATAGGAGATTAGGATGATCTTGGTCTCTCCTGGATGAGGGCAGCATCTCTGAAGGATGTTTCACATCAGCCAAGTGCCTGACAAAGCTGCTTTGGAGAGCCACTTGCATTTAGATAGATCCTCAAGCACAGATAGACCTGCGGCACTGCAGAGAAATACAGTGAGTGCTTTATGAGTGCTCCATGGCAAGAAAAGGCTAAAACATCTGCCTCAACTGTCAGAAGCAGAGAAACCTGATCAAATTAAGAAGGGAAAAATCTCTTCATCAGAAAAAAAAAAATATATATATACGTAAAAATTTTTTTCCCCCTCTGTGTGATGCAGACATTTATTATTATTTAGACAGTTTCTTTGTTTCAAAAAATAAGAAACCTACTTAGTATAAAGACAAAANATGTAAAAATTTTTTTCCCCCTCTGTGTGATGCATTTATTATTATTTAGACAGTTTCTTTGTTTCAAAAAATAAGAAGCCTACTTAGTATAAAGACAAAAGGAAAAACAAATCAAAGCATCTCTGGCAGCAGAAAGAAATAGAAGGAGTTGTGTGTTCCGTAGCATCAGTGTGGAAAGCTAAAGATGGCCAAAGACTAAAGCCAACAGCTAAAATATCTTCGCTGTACCTCTGTGTGTGAACAGAAATGTCCTCTCTGCCTCTACCATACTCCACCAATTCTGGTCACTGCTGGGCAAGAGAAGATGATGATCCTCTTCCAACTCCCCAGTCCTACACATTTTGCTTTAGGACCTTGCTGCTCCACAGGCAGGAGCAGGAGGAAGTGCAAGGGGTTAAGCATTCCCTTACCAGGACTTTCAAAATTCACCTTTAAAGGCTTAGTGTGCCAGTCAGAATTATTAGTGAATATGTTGGGCATCCAAGAACACAACTGTTGCTAAAAGAATCCAAAGTTCTTTTGATGGCTTCCCAGCTATAAAATGTGGTGACACTATTGACTCAGGTACAAAAGAAATAAAATTAGGGCTAGAATTCATCACACTTCAATTAAATCAATGTATTCACAACACAGTCAGAACTGTGAAAGCCTCTTGTCCTCCTAAATACCCATATTGCTGCTCCAGAAATCACTGCTCGGATGTGCTACAAGACACCTGTTCAGGTCTGTGGATCAGCTCCCTGAACAGTGACATTTAAAACTTTCCTTCATCTTAAATGCTGGATGTTCCCTCCCTCCCCTCCAGTGCAATGCTCCATTTCAGCTCTGTGCAATCAAGCACTTCCTGATCAGGTCCACAGTTGATGTGGAGTCTTCATTTTTGAAGATACTCAAAAGGCATCTGGGCATGATCCACGGCAGCTCCTGGTGTCCCTGCTTGGACAGGAGAGGGGGACAAGAAGAGGTCACTTCAAAGCTCAAGCAGCCTGTGGTTCTGTGAAAACACAGTGGGATAGATCTCACCAAGACCCAGATGTCTACAGCATCTGCATCCCCATGTCAGCCACCTGGGCTCCTGAGAGACAAACAGAGAGAAATTGGCACCCTCAGATCCTGAGCTGGAACCACCAATGAGAGATTTCCCTCCTTCAAGAGTAAATGGGAATACCTGGGTATGATCTGTTCACATGAAGCACCTTCGCTCTAAGATGTGGTTTGGATCAATTCCTCAGGCCATTAAAATTTCAATAGATCCCTTCAATGTATCAAATCTAAAAGACTTGTGCTTCACATGAATCAGTTTATGGCAGGAGATGCTCTGCAGCCTTCAGCAAACAGGTGAGAATTTTCCACCAGCTGCAAAGCACATGGGTTTGGCACACTGAGAGTCAGCACTGATAAACCAACAGCTGCCCTTGTAAGCCTTGCAAAGGCTGGCTCAAGCTTGCTAAAACCAGAGTTTACTGCTGTACCAGCCTCGTGTGAGCACTCTGCCCTGGGGTGGATTTCTTCACCCTGCCCAATAAATCAGACAGATAACTGGTTTCCTGCTTCTCTCCCACTGTCTTTCCTGAAACCACCTTGGCTTTGGCCCAAACATCTGTTTTCCAGGTCAGATTTCCAGTGTTTGCCACCACAGAACTGCTGCTTGGCTGGCATCCACGGCCATAAACAATTAAGGAACAACACAACTCAGCTCCAGCACAGCTCGCTGTAATAGCAGCAGTTTAATTTAACACCAGAAACAGCTGCAGTGGATATGGAGAGTGTCTGCTTCATTTCCCAGTGGAAAGGATACTGTGAGGTATCTGAAAACCAAGGATGAAAAGCAGCTTTCTGTAAGAGGCCACCTGCAACCTCTCCTCCAGAGAAACATTAAATACGGTGTAATTGGGGTTCAGCAATGCTGCACCCCACTTTGCTGCCACAGGGGAGCTCTGCCCACTCTGGAGAATAATGCAACATATGGAAATCATTCTCAGATGATATTAGGAAGTAACAAGCTCCTTAACATCCTTAATCAATTGTGGTTAAGTAGAGAGGAAGAAATGAGCTCCTGGTCCCAGTCAGCGGAAGATCTGGATGGAAGACAGCTGCCTGTGCTGGGATTTGTATTTTTGCCTTTCACTGAAAATGGATGCATGTACGACACAGTAAAGATGGCAATTTAATGAACAAGGGCCAACCGAAAAGGGAAATATTTCTGGATTTGAGATGCTGCTTTCCTAATGTCATCAAACTCTCATTTTCTCGCGGTCAGAGGGAACATTTCCAGCTCTCTCTCCTTTTTTTTTTTTTTGAGGCAAAACTGTGCTTGCAAAATGAGTTCATGATCTCCAGATCAGCATCACTAAGAGAGAAAAAATCCAGGACTTACAGCTGGAGGGTATGAACTTTCATTCACCCCTTTCCAAGGCATCTCCCAGCAAAAAAAGGCAGGTCCTGACCCAGCAGAGGTCTGTTTGTAAGGCTGGTGGAGATCTGCACATGAGCATAACACACCTCAAAGCCTTCCTGCAGATTTCAGGAGCAACACTGAACACCAGCAGTGATGGCTGAAGTCCCTCTCTCTGTCCCCTCACTCCTCATATCCTACAGACCCCACAGGAGGGAATGCAGATGTAAATAACTCCCGAGCGACTCATTTTGGGTGCCCATATCAGCTGCTATTTCAAAGGAGCTCAAACCAGCCTGTCCATGAAGGAGGAAGTTCAGAACCTGTCTTAGTGCCATCCAACACATCTCACACTTCCCTTTGACAAGGATGTGGATCAAAGGAGGAAAAAGAGGGGAATTTGCAGAGCCATTTAACTTTCCCTCTCTCCATAGTCAGCCACCCCATCTTCAACATCTCACAAAGGCGGAGAAGGGAGACGGGAAGGCAAGCCAGGACCAGCAGTCTCTGATGGGACTGGGACAATATCAGACTCGATGCAAGTAAAGAGGATCCTAGAACTTCCTGGAACCACTTGATTTCAAAACAGAGGTGATGCTTCCCACACAAACCCTTTCCCATCACTTGCACACACAGAGGGCTGGGAAAGCCATCTGGAAATGAGGCTTTCAGGTTTTTCTAGGACCAGTGGCAGGCACAAGGATGGGCATTTCTCTTTAAAAACCCCCTGGGATGTCTGGTGAAGCTGTGTTTGGAGCAAGTGGTGTGTACTGGTAACAGGATCTATCTCCTACATATACCCTACAAACTCTGTCTGGACTCTGCTGAGCTCAGGGGTTTCTTTTGTTGCATTTGTGAGGCACAAGGCAAGACCACAGCCTCAAGTCTATCTTCAGATCTTAAACATGATTAAGCTGCAGTGCAGTCAATACAGCTGAACAGATTTACAGCTGTGGAAGGGCTGGTGTCCATCCCACCAGGGGAATTGCAGGAAAGAGTTGCTGGGAATGCCAGTGGTCACTACATTCATCCGTGGACTCTAGGATGGAATCCTCAACCTTTCTAGCAGACACACGTGTAGCTGGGCCTTAAAAACAGGGAATTTGTACTTTGCTATCCCCTTGGGTCTCCTCATAACAATTCCTTCAACCTGACCTAAACACAGGCCGTGCGCAAGGACTTGGTTCAGCTTTTCACCCCATGTCACGCTGCAGCTTCCCAGTCTCTTCCAGCACAGCCTGATGCCTCTTTAGAGCAAATCTGTCTAAAAGCAACATCTCTTTTCTCTGCTTGACCAGCGAATCTGCAGCTGCATCCACCCCCTGGTCTGACTGACCCGGCAGGGATGCGGGGGCCTGTCCCAAGCAGGAATGGTGATGATGATGATGTGTGGGGGTGGTGTGCAGCAACTGCACTTTGGTTGGGACAAAGAGGCTGGGAAGTCGTACCCTGGCTGCCTGTGAAGAGATTAAGGGTGGATTCACATGAATGTACAGAGACAACTGCCCTGCACATATGCGCTGCCACCCCAGCTCCCAGAACACCCAGCACAGAGATAGAAACATTTGTGGGGTGTATCTTCCCGTCCTAAAGAGGGTGTTTTAAATAAAGCCAAACCCATCCTGGAGCTGCTGTTTTGGCCCTGTGCTTCCACAAAGATGGCCAAGGTCAGGCCTACCACTGATGTTCAGATATCCAGTGAAAAGGACCCAGATTTTAGGTTTTGACTCAGGAGCAGATGCATTCGTGTCTAACAGTGATGACAGCTTGGAAAGACAGTGAAAAACATCTGGGTGAGGACTCCACACCAAAATCATCCACTCTGGAATTTGCTTAGAAATGGAAAAATGGTCCAAGGCACAGGAACACCCCTGAGCAGTTTTTAATTTGCTCATCAAGGAGGAGATAAATTCTTACAAAAAAAAGAAGAATCTCTCTCAGACATGCCTTTGTTTTCTGGCAGACAACATGAATCTAACTCCCTTGGCAGGGCTTTTAAAGTTGAAACCCTTGTTATTTGTGCAAAATGGAAAGAGAAGCAGAGCAGACCCACCAAATCTTTATTTTGATTAAAACCCTCCAGGTCCTGTCCCTGAAGCCAGGCCAAACCTCTTTTTTTTCCTCACATTTAATGAATTTTTGTCACTTATAGTCCTGAAACAAAGCAATCTTTCTCACTTGTACTGCTGGAAAAATGCCCAACTATTCGGTTTACTCTCCTTTGTAAAACTTTTCTTTTCTATTCTACATTTTTGGGGTCCAGTGTATTAAGAGCAACTTGTCGATTCTGCTTCCGTATTTTCCTGCAATGCTTCTGGTTATTTTCCTATATCACTTAATTTCTGTAAGACCTGGGCCACACAAGCTCAAAAGAAATGTTTTCGAAGTATTTATCCCTACTGTACCTATTTATAATTTTTATTATTGTATTTTCAGGTTTTGTCTCCTAACAAACACAGACCAAGCTGGAAGTGGCAGTGCCCTGTTTATCGAACACTAAGCACAAAATTCTTTCAAGGGATTTTCAATGTTATAAGGGAAATAAAAGTATCTTGAACTGAGACGTAGCTACAATATGTCCTTTCCTTTTGCCTCTTTTTCATTAGCACAGCAATTTCTGTATTTCTGCATGATTTTGGCACTGGCTCACAGATTTCTTGCTATGGCCTTTTGGGTGGTTTTTGGTGCTTTTTTTAATGACACAGGTGGAGTGCTCCTTAAATACTTCACCATTTTGCACCAGGATGTTTTTTTATGCACTGACTTCCTGCCAGTGCCAGCATCTGCACCTATTTTTTTTACTTTCTTTCTCTTAAAAAGAAAGAAAAATCCCACGGAGGGGTACAGCCTTATGAACATCCTTCCTTCTGCAGGCAGTTTCATGCTGTGATGAACCTCATTCAGCAGTAGAGGTATTTAATGTCTTTGTTTAGTCCAGAAATCTGCTCAGGGTATTTGGACTCTGGATTACAGAAATGTTGGGCTGGAAAAGAGCATTTCAGTCACCCCTCTGCCATCCAGCAGACTGGGTCTACATCATCCTTGTGGTATCTGTCTGGCCATCTGTCAGCAGCGAAGCTTCTTGTGTGCTTGATGTTACCACACACTCCTCAAAAAAGTGGGCAAATTTACCACAGGAGCCTCAGATCGTACCTGGAATCCACGCTGGACATGCACACCTCATTTCGGTGTGACAAAATGGACTTTGGAGATGTAGGCCAGGCTGGATGGGGCTTGGAGCAACCTGGGACAGTGGGAGATGTCCCTGCCCATGGCAGGAGTTGGAATGAGATGATCTTTTAAGATCCCTTTCAACCCAAACCACTCTATGATTCTATGAAACTAATTTTGATCTAGGATTGTCCCACGTTTCTCCAGAGCTTGCACCATTATTTAAAGAGAATCAGTGTTTTGTCCTTACTCCTCTGCACTGGATGTTTCCTCTTGGGCTCAGCAGAAAGGAACTGCAAAAAGATGTCTGACCATCCAGGTAATTAATTTTAGGCACCCCAACAGCACGAGCCCAGCTCCGGTGCACAGCCCCCAGATGCCTCCTCCTTGTCTGAAATCCTCCCCAGAAGTCTGCAGGAATCTCTGCCCCTCTGAGCACCTGGCCCAGCTCTCATTTTACAATGAACAGCACCAGGGATATCTCAGGTAATTCAGCTTTTATACACTTTTGCAGCTTCCTGTTTATTCTGCTAAATGTAATTGCGTGAATATATATTAAAATTAGAAATATTTCTTTTGCACAGCAGATGCTGGCAGATACCGTTTCTGCCTTCATTCTCTGCTCCATCCATTTTTGCTGCCATGGCTTCACCACAATCACCCCCAATCATTTTTTTGTTTGTTTGTTTGTTTCCATCAATCTCAGGTGCCACATCTGTGCCATCTCTTGTCAACACCATCCCAACTCCAACTTCCATGTCTTTCCCACTCCCAATGCCTCTGGACTCCAGCCACCTTCTGTAACAAACTCTGATATAGCATTTCCTCTTCGGTCATATTCAATTTAAAACTGCACTTCTATTTAAATAAAGAAGCTCTGGCTCCAGTTAGGCTGAAAGTCCTTTTCCCATTTATAGTCTGGTATCCTGTTCTCAGTGTCAGAGCTCCAGATCAGTTTCCGGGAGACTTTCCACCTTTCCATATCTTTCCACCTTTCCATATCTTTCCACTCCACTCACCACTGGACTCACATCAACTATATCATTTATCCACCAGTTTCTTTCTGTGCTTCTGCCCTCATTAATCTCCCTCACTGGCAAGGCTACAGGACACATAGTGGGCAGAAGAATGAAATACAAATCACAGAGAAAATTAATTTTAGCCCAAAGTGCCGAAATTCAGGTTTAGGGGATGTTTTGTTGTTGCTGTTTTAGGTTCTAATTTAGTTTCTGTTTTTTTGGTTTGGTTTTTTTTATATCACCATACGGCTGCTTAAGCAAACGTTCATGAGTTCATCTTCACACTGTGAGAAAAGCTAAATCATGAACATGCAGACAGTATCCGCTTCACCTCAGCATCGCTGTCCCAGCTCAGCTAAGCAGTGCAGAGCACAGGGAAAGTGCTGTCCCTCCTCCTGCACACACACCAGTGGCCAGAGAAAGGCTCAGCCACCTCCTCAGATGTCCAGGTACGCTCACAAAATCCCAAACTGGAACACACTGAAGGCCCCTTCCCTCTCCCCTCCATCCAAACAAACCAATCCCTGACACCCAGCTTCAGAAATTCACTCTCCTACCTGCTCCATAAGCATTTCCATGTGGACTATTCACCCCAGGCCTGTTGGGGTGCATGCGGCGGTGGCCACAGCAGCAGAACATTTGGAGAACGGGTGGACAGGCCTCCAGAACACCAGGGCCTAATCCCCATCCCTTGTTTATGGCAAGTTTCCTCGTTCCTAGTGCTTCCTAGTTTACATGATTTAAGTTTATTGGTTCAGGAGTTCTCCACCCAGTTTTATGTATAAGTTCATGTTTATGTATATCCCCTAGTTGCTTATGTATTAGTTCTGGAAAGTTCTCCCCTCTTCGATGCCCCATTGGTCTACTCATATAATTCCCTCCCTTAAGTTATCCCTATTGGATATTCTTCTGTTGTCTTCTCCTCCTCCTTCTCAGTCGATCCCCATTGGTTGTTTCCATTTGTTCCATCCCTGTGTAAAATACTGCGTTCTGTGGCGCTGTCTGGTCTTTTGTCCTTGCACGTTCCACCGGCAATAAATCAGCTGGAACCCACACAAAAGACCCCTCCCTCATCCTTTGCCTCTGTCGGCACTTTTACACCAGCTTTGTTTGGGGCTCGCTCTTTGCGAAGGAGGCAGCTTTCCCTGCAAGCTGCAGGTGACAGCTTTCCCTCCTTGCTGCAGGTGACAGCTTTCCCTCCTTGCTGCAAGCTGCAGCTTTCCCTGCAGGATGCAGGTGACAGCTTTCTCTCCTTGCTGCAGGTGACAGCTTTCCCGCCTTGCTGCAAGCTGCAGCTTTCCCTGCAGGATGCAGGTGACAGCTTTCTCTGCAAGCTGCAGCTGACGGCTTTTCCTACAGGATGCAGGTGACAGCTTTCCCTGCAGCATGCAGGTGACAGCTTTCCCTGCAGGATGCAGGTGATAGCTTTCCCTCCTTGCTGCAGCTGACAGCTTTCCCTGCAAGCTGCAGCTGACCCCTGCATGCTGCAGCTGACACCAAGGACATCTGCAGCTGAACGCTGTGCTGCCTCCGGCAGCCCCAACAGTGTCACAGGCTGTCTTCACACACAGCAGAAAGAAAGAGACCTGCTGGGTTTTCAATTTTCATTATCCCCATGTTGCTGACTGAAATAGGTCAAATGCTTGGCGACCTCAAATGCCTCTTTCTCCCCAGGGCTGAGGGAAGCCAGGCCTGGTTCAGGTGGAGATGTCTGTCTGGCATCCCAGCTTCTGAGGCAAGAGGGGATAGTTCCCACATGGGGAGGTCTCACCTGCCAGAAGCTGAGTAAATTCAGAGATCAGCTTATGGGTGTTTTTTCTGCACTGAAACCCCCATGAGCTAACACAGGTATTGCAGATAGAGACAAGTAAGCTGAGGACAGGAGAGTTTACAGCTCTGCCAAAGTACAACAGACTGAATCAAAATCCATTGAAATGTTTATTTACTTTCTATGGGGTTTGAGTCTGGTCTGTAAATAAGGCAGAAAAACAATGTTAATGACTAGGAACTGGAAAAACTGTCAGAGTCCATATGATTGAATTTTCTAATTAAGAGATTTGGTAAAAGCAGTATCCTTTCCAATTTCACTACAAAATACATTGCGGAGAATCACCTTGCTTTGACTGGGGGGACAGGGAGAAAAAGAGCTATTTTCAGGAGTTTTTTATTTACTTAAACACTGTTTTGATTGTTTTAATAACAATGTCTGTAGTTGTCCTGACACCTTCCCCTGGCACGAGGGCGAGGAGGGACAGGGGAGCTGAAAACAGAACCTGGAGGATGCACGTTCTTCACTATTTCACCCGTGTTGTAAATCAAAACATAACTAGCAAGTGTTACTGTAAGGGTGGGAGGGGAAAACCTGGGTAAATTCAGCCCTCAGCACGTGCACAGTGCTTCAAGATAAGCAACAATGACTCCCACAACTGCACTTGCCTCTCTGTTTTCCATGGATAAGTAGGGTATGACCTTGTCCAAATCCCATTCACAAGTCAGAGCAGATCTCCATCTGCCTCAGCTGCTCTTTCTGTTCTTTCTATTGTTGACATATCAGCCCCAAAATGCCTCCCCTCTTGCTCAGATTCTCCTCCCATCTCAGCTTTCCCTGACTTTTGCTGCTGATTTAGGTGAGAAAGAGGAGCAGCCTCACCAGCACACAGAAACTCCACAGCAAAGTGAAACGACCACATCAAAAACCTCCTCGGAAGAAAACGCTTGGATCCAACTGAAAAATTAATCACGTGTTAGTTTAGTTTTGAAACAAAATCAAGTTAAGCTTCTGCTCTCAGCACAATCTGCAGTCAGGTTCCTGGGGATTTATGGCACCAGGTGACCCCAAATCTTGGCCCCTTCGTGAATGTGACAGCCATCCTGCTGCTGGCTGCGGTGTCCCTGAGAATCCCTGGGGATTGTTATCTGCTATTTACAAAATCACAGGTTTGTAACAAGATCAAGCTGAATTAGGACTTCACTTGCACCAAGGCAAAGCTGAAACACGCCTGCACAGTTCAGGAAAGTCACTCCAGCTTTATGTGAGTGTGTGTGATGTCCTTCCCCAAGCCTGGAAGTGTTCAAAGCCAGGATCTGAGCAACCTTGTCTAGTGGAAGGTGTCCCTGACCATGGCAGGGGGGTTGGAACAGTCTTTAAGGAGCCTTCCAACCCAAACCATTCTGGGATTCAATGACTCTATGACAATCCTGCTGCCACCCTCTAGCAATTCTCTCTCTTTTACTTTATCAGGATTTTTTTTTTCTTAAAAAGTAAAATTAAGGCCACATATCTGGGCAGATTAAATCTGGCCTCTCAAACAGAGGCATTTAGCCCAAATGAGCAACTGCTGTTGCGTGTTTGATCCCAAGGAAAGAATTGGGCACAAAGTGATGAGCTACTGCATCAATGAGGACAGACAGAGATAAAATATTCCCCTACTAAAC
Organism: Ifrita kowaldi; assembly: GCA_013398055.1. Taxonomy (NCBI): domain Eukaryota; kingdom Metazoa; phylum Chordata; class Aves; order Passeriformes; family Cinclosomatidae; genus Ifrita; species Ifrita kowaldi. The sequence continues at coordinate 239,072 of VZRS01007677.1, forward strand.
CCAAGAAAAACCTTGCTGTCAGTCCAAAGCTAGGAGTACATTTGTCAGAAGGGTTCTTTACTCACAAAAAAACCCAGAATAACTTCACAAAACAATTCAGCCAAAGCCCTACAACCAGTCTGCTTTGAGAATCCTCTTTCAGGCTCAATCCCTGCATCCCTGAGATGAGCTACACTAAACCCACACTCTCAGCAAATGGGTGCATTCACAGTGGCGTGACAGCCCTTCTGCTTATTGGGATGGATGGGGTGTATTTGCTTTTCCAGAAACGTGGTGCAATGACATTTGAGGCAGGAATTGCACTTCCTGGCCCAGGTGGGCGGCTGCTCTGTGATAAAATACTCCAGTGTGATGGCAGAAGAGGAATCTGTGCTTGACTTAGAGTATTGTTTGGGGTGTAAGCTGTCTGCTGTACTCTTCCTGGATCTTCCAAATGCCTCATACTTCACAGAATCATAGAATGGTTTGGGTTGGAAAGGGTCTTAAAGATCATTTGCCATGGGCAGGGACACTTTCCACTAGACCAGGTTGCTCCTGTACATTGCACTGATTCCCCACTGCTTCATCAGCCATAACTTCATCACCAGAGCCCTTCAGTAACATGTGCCAGACCTATACACAGCTGAATCTATACCTTAAACCTTCACCCTTCTGCAGGAGAGGGGCCTGTACGAGCTGTCCCCAGCCCCACACACCCTTCTCACCACAGACCTGTCTATCTTGTAACCACCTCATTGTTTCCAGCACCTTTTTCTCAGTTTTTTTTCTCTCCTCAGGTGTTTTCCTGACTCAGATTGTAGTCCTGATTAGTCTGAGGTCTAATCCACCTCCTCAGCTCAGGGATCCACTTCTGCAGGCACACTCACACCCTCTCCCATGTTACTACCAGTGTCTGGGATGACCTTTTCAAACCAGCTTCAAACATCATTTTCCTGCCTTTCTAAATGATAAAACCCATGGGCAGCAGGTGGTGAGAAGTGCTTTTTGTTACCATAGAAAATTCTGGTAAATATATCTGATAAAGAATCACTTTTTCAACTAAAAAATATGCATATTTTCTGAAGAAAAGTGATGGGTTTTGTTGTAGGGTCTGAAATGTTTTGATAAAGCTGACCAATCATAAGAACTCATCAATAAGGTTCCCACATATCCTCATTCTTTCTGCCAACCAGATTTACCCACAGATCCACATCTTCCATGAACACTACTGCCATGGCCACTGGGGATGGAGCCAAGACTTTTCTGCACCACATGAAGAATTAATTTTGCACCTTGGAAGCCCCAGGAAATAACTGAATGGAAATGCATGTATCATCTTTAACTAAATTCCTACAAGGCACAGTAACGGCATTCAGAATCAAAACATCTTTGTTGTGGACCAAAATATTTCCATGAAAGAACTTAAAAACCCTGACCATCTTCTGTGTTTTGGAAAGGAAAACACCTTCATTTCTCTTGTCCTCTGAAGCCATCTGAGTCTGTAACCCTGATGCTTCCAGCTCAGATCCTGCTGTTCTAACACCTTACCAGGAAACAGGTCAGTGTGCCCAGGAAGAGCTGGAATCTTGCTACACACAAGGCTGCAACACCTTTTCTTCTTTCTATCTCCTTCTTTCACCTTTTCTACTTCCATATGTGCCATGGCTTTGCTACGTTTGCTTTCACTCATAAACGTTGTGTATAAGAATGTACATGTATATAGGGTCAATTTATTTTTATGGATTCATGTGCTTTCTCATCCCCAGCTCCTGTCAGGGCAGTTGTAATTATGGAGACAGTCCTCCCACTGACATGTTTGCTGATAATTACGACCTGGTAAGTACAAAGGTTTTTTAATGCAGTTTTTGGATTCCTTTACGTGTCATGGAAGATGTTCCAACTTTCTCCTCTGGACGTCACATCAACTACTTTCCTTAATTGCCCATGGTCTGGTAACCCTGGATGAAAATGGATTTTTTTCATCACTGTGGGTGCCTTGTCTATGCCAGGAGGTGAGACTTTGGTAAATGAATGCAGATTTCTCGTTAAAAAACCTTGGCAGTGTTCAAGGCCAGGTTGGATGGTGCTTGGAACAACCTGGGATAGTGGAAAGTGTCCCTGCCCATGGCAGGGGGGGGGAACTGGATGATCTTTAAGGTCACTTTCAACCCAAACCATTCTGTGATCTATGATTCTAGCAGAATCAGGCTGATCATAATACATGGATGGGTCCAAGATTCATCACCTCCCTGTCCTCACTTGTTTATTAATGGGAAATTTTTTTTTGTCTTTCAGGGTTAGTATTTCCTATGCACATACTCTGACTATTTTGTATTTCCTGCAGGTAAGTGGGACGATAAGGAAAAGAGGATACAGTGCTTCACAATGAATGCCAAGCAAATGAAATGCCATAACAGTTGAGGCAGTTGATTACTGAGAAGCAATCCAGCCCAACATGGGTCAAATGTGAGGTGGAAATGACCATTTAAAAAACAAACAAAACAGAAAGGTGTCATGTTGAGCTTATCCCCTGTACATCTCATGGGTCTTCATGGCTCAGATAAATATGAAGAAATTCACTGGACAGATAATTGAGCCCTACATCCTCACTACACATGGCATTGTGGTGACAGAGATGGGGCACAGTTTTGTGAAAGCTGCACCATTTTCTTTTCATCTCACCCTGGGTACATCCTTTAAAACTGTACACTTATTCCACTTAGCATCTCTGCCCAAAAGGAGCAAGCACAGCACATGGTCTTACACACAGGTGGAAATAAAAATACCCCAAAACAGATGGCACCGTTCTGCCCCAGCAAACTGCTCCGAAGCAATGGTGTTACTAAAAGGCATGATACAAACCAGAGGAATTATCCATTGCTGAGACAGCTGGGTGTGATTTGAAAAGTAATTTTGGGTTCCTTCCACTCTCACCATCACAGTTAATAAATGTTATCTCTGCTGCTGGATGTGATCTGGCTGGTGGTGAGAGATGAAAAATCTCCAACAGGCCCGATAAATAACAATATTAACACAAAGCAGCAACGATGCAGATAAATCACAAAATTGACACAAACAAGCCATGATACGATAAAAACACTGTGCAATTGGCTACTGAGAAGGGTTTGCAGTTTAGGCTGCCTTTGCCAATGTTTTCCTCCCAACCAGGAGCTGGATGCAAGGTGTGGAGGCAGACAGAGAACAACAGCACGGGATGGAAACAAACTGTCAGTGAGAGTTTGCAGGCTGCTTCCGATGTCAATCACTAACGTGATCCGGGGAATGTTTCTGTGTGAGAACAGGCATGTGAGCAACCCTGTGAGGGAACTGTGCAAAGCTTCAGGTACCTGTGACTACAGGCTCAAGGCTCTGATTAATCCTTTTCATCATTTCACGCATACAGGTTTTGGATGTTCGTACTCCTGTATTGACTTTCTCTTCCTTTTCTATTTTAAGAGTCAATTTCTCGAAGATCAGGAAAAGAACAGCACTCTGTTTACACAAATCCCGGCTTCAGCAGAATGGGAAGCAACAGCAGAACTTGTAGCCAAGTGTTTTAACTTGGATCCACAAACATATGCATTAAAAAAGCCAAGAGCAGAACAGCCCTCCTGGGAAAGCCCTGGAAGGTGGTTCATACTTCACCTCCCTCCCAGGCTGCTGCTGAGCTCTTTGCAATTAAACTCAGATAATACGAAAAGAAAACAAAAAAAGTCGCCATCAGAAATTCTATTCACCATATCACTTCCTTCAGAATAAAGTGGGAGGATAAACTGAGACTAACCTGGAAAAGATCCCAAGGAAGAAAATAAAAACTTAGCATGCTGGGAAAGCTAAGCTGCTTCTCTTGCTCCCTCCATCCCCGTCTCTCCCTCTCTCCTTTGAGCTCTCCACCTTTGATGGGATACCGAGCCACATGCTGCTTCTGTGAGAAGCTCTAAGGGTCAACCAAGTGACTTTCTTTGAAAGGAAACACGCTTGAGGCAGAAAAAAAGAGCTTTTTTAGCTCCGCCCTGGCAGTGTAATAACCCTCACAGCTTTCCTAGGGGTACAAAAAAAATAAAAAATGAAAAGGTTTCCCCAGTGTAGCAGCCTGAGTACAAAACCAGCCTGGGCACAGGGGACAGCTGAGCTGCAGGGTGGAGGTTCAGGAGGGAGATCTGAATCTTCAACAGGGCTTTAAAAAAAAAATCACAAAATACATGTAGAAGTGAGGAGAAAGTCTAACTAAACTCTGCATTGCCTGTGCCAGTGCAGCTGGCATCATCTTAAGGCAGGGAGTCTTTCCGGGCCAAAACCTTTGCACAGGCTGAGCATGACTTGCTTAATTCACCACATGTCCTCACAGGGGTTGGCTAAAGAGTCATGTGAGGAAAATGAGGGATCCAGCAGGGCTCAGGGAGCCTTGGCAAGTAAAGGCTGGCAGACACCAAAGTCTCATGTCCATCCGAGACAGCAAAAGAGAGACAGAGGCAACAAACAACCCTGGGATTCAGATTGAACTCTGATTCCAGGCGTTCAGGCAATGGCAGCTCCTTGCTGAACTCCAGGAAGGCAGCATTTTAGGAGGCCATCTGATACTTCCAGCTGCATGCAGCCCTGCTCCGCCGCAACCGGGTGGGACAAGAACCTCCTTGGAGCAGGTGCTCCTTGCTGTGTCCTCAACTCCGCTCCTAAAGCACATTCCCCAGAAACTCACAGTGCCTGGTGGCCTCAACAGGGATGTGAAGTCCTTTCTTCAATTTAAAAGAAGGATAAAAAAGAAATACAAAAAACACGCATCCAGGGCCTCAAGGACTGGGCTATTCAAACTCAAGTTCAAACATTGTCCTTTTCACTTCAAATAGTTCTGCTGCTCCCCCCGCCTTTTTTTTTTTTTAATAACAAGTTCAGTGAAACTTTATCTCTTCCTGCCCTAGTAACCCTACTAAATAATCTGCTGTTAGCATGACTCAATTGAGTGGCTTTCAGCTGCTGAAGACGGTTTTTTTTGCTACTGTTCTTTCATCGGTGGAAATTAAAAAAAAAAAAAGGGCTTTTAAAAAGCTTTCCCCGTCTGAAAAGTATCACACTACTGGAGATTAAAGTACAGCCGAGAAGATGGTTAGTTCTCGGCTTGTAGTTGCAATTAAAAAGGATCCGATTACACCCTAGAGTTGAACTCCATTCGCATTCAACGTGCGCGCAGGGAACTCAGCGAGGCTGGGGCTTCGAGTCCCCTCCTCCGAAAGGAAATGCACTCGAGCACGGCGGAGCGGAGGAGGGATGGAGGCCGTTCATTCCTCTTTAACTGCCCAAATCTGCTCTCAAACTTATCGCAGCTCTTGTTTCTAGTACATTATAAACTCGACCCAAAAGCTGCTGAAATACAACATCTCATCTAAAACTAGACTTCTATCTGGCTGTCTTACCACACACTGCTGTAACCATGAAACACCTACAAAACATCGCTGAGCCCAGCAGGGGAAAGTATTTTCCCTCTATATTTTCCCCAGTTTGTTCACTGTGTTGACTAAAACTGTTTGTAGTCGGTTTTCATTGTGTTTCTCACTTTCCCCTTTTCTCTGTTGCATGAAGAGATACGGGAGAAAACAACGCTCTTTTTTAAAGGCAGGAAAATGTGATGGCGAAACCACAAACACCGGCTAGAAACTTCAGGTGTAGAAGCTGAAAGCAATTTAGACTCTTACTTAAGGAAAACAAAACCCATTAAATCATGAAACACAACTCTCTGGACAAATGTCAAGTTGTCAGCTTTAAAACCCCGTAACAGCAGAGCCGATGGCTGCAGCGGAGCCGGGGACAGTGAAATGCCGACAGCACCAAGCAGTGCCCTCAACTTTCCCGGTGCTGCTGCACAGGTTCTCCCTCCGGGGGTCCCACTCGCCCCCAGCACATCGCCCTGCAGCGGGACAGCCCAGCCCGGCCCGGCCCGGTCCTGCCCGCGCATCCCCCGCGCATCCCCCGCGCATCCCGCTCCGCTCCGCCGGTGGTACCTGCTGCCCGCGCAGCGCAGCGCGGCTCGGCTCGGATCAGCTCGGATCAGCCCCTTTCGGCTCGGCTCGGATCAGTCCGGTTCGGCTCAGTTCAGCTCGGCTTGGTTTGAGCCCGGTCCCGCCCGGCTCTGCTGAGCTCCGCCCGGCTCGGCACAGCCCAGCCCGGCTCAGCGCTCCCGCCGCCCCCGCAGGGAAGCAGCGCACTCCGGGCCGTCCGCAGCCACCGCCGGGGCTGCCCTCGCCGCCTCTTCCTCCTCCTTCTCCTCGTCCTCGGCACCACCCCGCTCCGCGCCCCGCCGCGTCCCCCTCCCCGCCCCCGGGTGTCCTCTCGTGTTTGCCCCGAGACATCCCGATCCCGGGGGTTGGAGCTGTTCAGAGCTGAGCATCGTGTCCTTCCAGCACAGGACCCTGCCTTCGGGCTGGCGCACGGGGTCCCTGTTGCAGACAGGGAAACAGTGGCTGCAGTGAAACTCTCTCCCAAAATAATGAGATAGGACAACCTGATTTTTTTCCTGGGTTAAAAGCGTTGTTGTCGTGGCTGGCAGGGGGGGGTTGCTGAGGGGTGCAGAGGGAATGTCAGCGGAGAAGTCCTTTCCTCATTCATGTCTCCCATTGTGTTATGTTCTTGGATGCGGGTGTTTGAAACCTCGGACCAGGTTGTTGTGTGGAAGAAGGACAAGGTGGTACCTGTTTGGTGCTCCCTTCCAGGGGCTGAGGGTATCCAAAGTGAGTTTTGCCCAGGATATTTCCTGGGACACCTTCTCAGCTCCCCAGGAATCGTGGTTTCTCCCCGTGCTGTCAGACAAGGTGTGATGCTGGAGGTTGTGGACAGGTGGATCTGGAGCAGGAAACTGGCCCAGGAGCATGGGAGAGGAGCCACAAGAAGGAAAGAAAACTCCAGAAATGGCAAGGGGTTCTGGAGAAGACAGAGGGGAAGTCCCCCATCCCCCAGGGCCGCAGCAGCTCTGTGAGACTCGTGGGCTTTGCTGACAAACAAAGAACATGATCGCAGCTGTAGCAAGGAGACCCAAAGGTTTCCTTCACCCCTCTGGTGTATCCGCAGAGAACACGAGGCCATGTTCAGCCACCTTCTGTGGCTCCAAAAGCTCCAGTGAAGAATTTAAAATAGTGTTTCCCTAAAAGGTCAATGCACAGAACAGGACACCTGCCAGACCTGTGAAAGATGTTTTATTTGAGATCACACAAATGAGGTGTTTAGAAATTCTAGGGCCTGTGAGTATTCACTTTGAGCAGCTGGGATGGTTCTTTGAATATTATTGTGGTTATTTTCCCCTTGATGCTGATCTCTAAAATGTAATGTATGCATCAAAATAAAGAAGAGGGAGGCAAGGCAAAGGGAAAGGCTGCTGGGAATTTGGAAATTGGGAGAAATGAATTGCTTTCAAAGAGTGGTTCTTTCCTATTTTATGGAACAATTAAAGCTGACTGTAATACCTATTCCTGTCACTGTCGGGAGAGAAAAAGACATTTCATGAGGCAGATGATTTTGCATTTTAATTGCTCACACCCCATTAACTTACACATCCATCCTCCCTGTCTGCCTCAGAGTCCATTATACCAGGCTACTGATACCACAGGCATGTAGAATAGGTTCTTTCACCCCAAGTGAAGGTGAGCAGAAGATAATTAAAACCCAATGTATTCCCATCCCAAGCTTAAGTTTTCAGCTCTACAGGTTGCTGATGCTGTTGCTAAAATTTACACAGGAGCCTGATGCTTGGGGGACCGTATGCACCTGCATTTAGGATGGGTGCAAGCTTTGGGCATTGTAGTGGCATACAATAGTGCAGCCCCATGATGTGTCCCCATTGCCTGACCCCATTGCCTCGCCCACACAGATCAGATCCCATCCCTGGAAGCGTTCAAGGCCAGGTTGGATATGGCTTTGAGCAACCTGGTCTAGTGGAAGGTGTCCCTGCTCACGGCAGGGGGCTGAAATGAGATGATTTTTACGGTCCCCTCCCAACCCAAACCATCCTAGGATTCTGTGATCCTGTGACCTGGGGGACAGAGCATGACACAGCAGGTGGTTATGTGAGGATCACTTTGCCTATGGGAATTTTGCAGATGTGCAAAAATTTAGGGTCAAGATTAGTTTCCATGTATCACACACCAAACAGTGCACCAGGCCACTTACCTCCCATCTGGCAGAAGAAGGCTTGAGCCTGCATCCAGCAAAACATTTGACTGTGCAACAACAAGATCTCAGATCAGGGAAAACTGTTGGCAAGACAAGCCAAGGATTCCACCCCTTGCTGCAAGGGAAAATAAATCAACATGAGTCCTTTCTGAAGGGGCATTCACCCATCTTGTCACTCCAGGCCTCTGGTGACAGTTCCCCACCTACCTGCCACAGCCTGTCCCAAAGTTGTCCTTCACTGACCTCCATGTGTAACCTAAACCTTCCTTGCTGGGATTTAAGCCCACTTCTTGTTATGGGATCACAGAACCGCAGGATGGTTTGGATTGGAAAGGTTCTTTGGAGGCCGTCAAGTCCACACCCCCTGCAATGAGGAGGGACATCTTCAACTCCATCCTGTCCATCAGGGATACAGGGAACAGATTTTCCACTTCTTTCCACTTTTTTTTTTTTTTTTTTTCCCTTCTGCTCTCCATGGTGGATTATATCACATATTCACTAGCTTCTNCTTTTTATCATATTTAAAAGCTCTGGTCAGGGAGGCAGCTACCATATTAATTACCCAGACTCAGGATAATTACCCAGCTGACACAGAGCTTCCACTGAAACACACATCGACTGCAGTGCATTGTTATTGTCATTTAACTTGACTCGTACAACTATTCAGGCGTTGCCTTTTACAACAGACGAGGCCACTCCTGTGGGTGGAGGTATCTGGAAACCAAAAGCCCTTAAAGCTGCATCTTTCTGGTGGAAAATATCACCACAAGCCATCGTGTTTTCTTTCCTGTATTTGAAAACCACCCACATTTTCAGTAAGAAAAAAAAAAAAAATCCAAAACTGATTGTGCGTTTCTCCTGGGCAGTGGGCCTTTCTGAAGAGTTCCATTCTCAAAATATTTGGTCTCTGTTGTTTGTTTTTTAAGGGTAGTTGTTTGTAATTTGTTGTTAATTTAGAGGAGGAAGTGGGGGGAGTAACGAGGGAACATATTTAATAATTGCTGTGAAAGCAGATATAATATTCCTCTTGGTGCTTCGAATTCATCAAAATGAATTAATTAATGCATTTGAAAAATAAGAAAGTATATCAGGTTATTTTCAGGTTTTTGGTATTTTTGGTTTTTTTCTTTTCTGCCTCAAAGGTTTCTATTTCTGCCCAAAGTGTGCACTGCATGGTACCATGAGGTTTATTTTACATTTCAGTCACTTCTAGCAGTCTAAAAAAGAGCTTAGAAAGGAGCAGAGAGGTCACTTCATCCCTTTTACCATACAGTGGATCCAGCACTTCCCAAAACCCCCGTTCCCATGAGATGCCTGTCCAGCTGGACGTTACACAGCTCGGGAGCTCCCCGGCCTCCCCAGAAGAGGACAGGAAATGCAGTGAGCAAATCAAACCGCTTGCAAAATGCTGTGTGACGATGCCCATCTCCCAGGCTCCACCAGAAAACGTTGAGTAAATCTTTCTACAGGGTCCATCCTGACTTTACGCCCTTGGAACTCCTTGAGAAATCTCCTCGAAATAAGTGTTGTCCCTTTCAAGCTACGGAGAGAAATAAATCAACTGTGGTGCTGGTCCTGTTGCTGGTGGTGTTAAAATATCCTTCAACAGTTGTTAGTCTCATGCCAAGGATCAACTGAGCATATGGTGCTAAATGTGTTCCCAGCCCATAAAGTTCGCTCAGCTGTGATTTTATAAAGTTTCAAAGCTTTTTCTCTGTCATTTAGGGCTCAATACCATGGTTTGTTAGCAGCACTCAAAATAATCAATTTAAGCAGGTGTATAAAATGCATTTTAAGGCACAGGTTGAGGGAGGCAAAGCCTCTGTCTGCCTTCACCTGTTGGTTCCCACACTTTGCCTCACTCCTGCCTGTCTCCTGCCTCCCCACGTCAGGCTATGGCTTCCTCACTTTGCTGACTCAGCCCATCACCTCATCGTGCTCTCAGCCAGAGCAGCACAACAGCCTGGATGTAGGAAACACAAGCAAAGCAAAACTGAAAAAGGAAAAAAAAGCCAAAACCAAAAGAAAACTAAAGAAAGGGGTTGCCCTTTGCCTGTAAGAGGCATCATCTTCACAGGAAATGGCCATGTGAAGGACTGAGGGATCAAAGTGGTAGGGGGCAAGGGGTAGAGCGGTGGGAGTGGGTGAAAACCTCCCCCATTTCCAAAAAGTTCATGGTGTGTGAGCACACACTCCAGCTGACACTGCATGAGAGGTGAGGTGCTTTGAAACTGCTGGAAAAATGCAAAGTCAGTTGTGACTGAAAGCTCCTCTCCTGTCCTGGAAACAGGCTCCCATTGCTGTGTGAAAGCAATATCCCCCCACTGACTTTTGCACTGAAACACCATCCCTAATAATCCTCCCTGAAATGGGGGTCATGGAAAGCCAACTACAGCCTTGGACTGGACATTACTCATGACCACGCTTGGAGACAAAGTGCCTGGTCTGAGGGTTGCAGGACCATTCCTGTCTCTTTTGGTAATGTTGACTAATTACACAGGGAAATCTGAAGCAAAATCAACAGACAAAACTCAGCTTAGAAATCACAGAGTCACAGAATGGTTGAGGTTGGAAGGGACCTCTGGAAGTCACCTTGTCCAACCTCTTTGCTCAAGGAGGGCCACATAGACCTGACAGCCCAGGACCATGTCCAGGCAGCTTCTGAATGTCTGCAAGGATGGAGAGTCCACCTGAATGACATTGGGTTCTTTTTGTTCTGTATTTATACATCCCCTGTCTTGCCAGTTAAAAGACCTTTTGGTTTCATTTGGAATCAGTAGAAGGCATTGCCCGGGGAGGTCACAGAGGTTTAGAGATCAGCAAGATTTCCAGTATGCTCACATTTATCTTTGTTATCCTTTTTACCCCTGTGAAGGATACTCTAAAGGCAAGATGACTGTGAGGCTGATTTTTTTATTTATTTATTTTTAATTTTAAATCTTCCATTTTAGATTTGGGTATCTGAATTTTGATCCTTTCTGCTGACTACTCACACCATGGTATCCTCCCAGGGCTGAGATGTGTACCAAGATTAAAGCTGCAGCATATCTGAAATCTGAAAGGGGCATCATGGCTGGAAGATGCTGCTGATGCTTGCAGAGGTGGGACAGACATTCTTGGAGACAAAGTAACCTCCTTCAAACCAAAAGCTGGTTCTTGAATTTGATGTAGTGCATTCACAGCAGATTTGAAAACTCCTCCCAGGAATCCAAAAATGTTTTTCATTTTTCAATTTCAGCAGGCACACAGTTAAAATAGTTTGCCAGGAAGAGCAATAAGACACCAAATTTGGATCTTAAAAGTCTGCCATCTCATATACTGGTGAGGAGGTGAGAGGTTTTGTCTGATAACTTTGGTTCTGGGGTATACACTGCAGTAAATCAAAGCAGTTTATCACTCATAATTCAGAAGTTCTGTGTGTCCAACACAGAAATCCCTCATGCTGGGTCCTAAAAGCGACCAGCTTCTAACAGCAAATCGTCTGGATGGGGAAAGCCAGACAGAAGAAATTGTTTAAGGCAGGACCAAAGGTTTTCACATCCACTATATTAATATCTCCTAGTTTTTAACGCACTTTTCCTGACTGTGCCCTGAAAAGGATCAACCTTCCCTCTTTAATAGGCAAAGGATCGAAGCCTGGGGGAACAGAAGGGCAATGTCTGGCTCTTGTGTAATCATTCACACATCCCTGCATTATAAGTCCCAGGACGTCTTACTTGCAGCTGTCTTTTGCACTTGGACGTGTCTGTAAGGCATGTGGAGAGAACTGATAGGTCAGGCCTGACAGGAAAAAGTGAAGATTGGTCCCACTGGAGAATCTTTCCTGAGGCGTGGCATAAATTAATGATAGATTCCCAGAATAGTTTGGGTTGGAAAGGACCTTAAAGATCATTCCAACCCCTCTTCCATGGGCAGGGACACCTTCCACTATCCCAGATTGCTCCAAGTCCTGTCCAGCCTGGCCTTGAACACTTTCAGGGATGGGGCAGCCACAGCTTCTCTGGGCAACCTGTGCCAGGGCCTCCCTACCCTCTGCGTAAGGAATGAGGGAAACTGCTGCAGGTGGTGAAGATTTAAGCAAAGGAAGAGCTGATTTAACAAGGGAAAAGCAGATGAGACAAGAGGTGTAGTAGGGGCTGGTAGATGTGCACGCAGCACTGGTGAAGATGGAAGCACCAAGCTGACCCCTTCATGATATCAGGTGCTCATTAGAGGTCTTCACACTCTCAGTAGTGCTTTTTCCAAGAAAGGTTTGAGAGAAGTCATCAGTAGTTTAGGAAATGGGTCTGTGAAACTGAGACAGAGTTTGGAGGGTGCTAACACTGACTCAGCCCATTCTGCCTGCCCCCAACCCAGCACAGGGTGCTGAGCAGCCCCTTGCTCCACTCCCATCCCGCTACCCCTCTGTGTGCTGAGGCCATGCTGGCCCCTTCTTGGTGCTGCAAAATGAGCACTGATCTGCCCCCTGTGCTTGCTTTGCCTGTGCCGCCCCTCAGCTGGGGCCAGCCACCCAAACCTCAGCCCTTTCTGTGAGTTTTACCTCTCCTCTGTAACCTCCCATGCGCAGGCGAGAGCCAAAGCTGATCTGTGAAGGTGCTTGTTTTATTTCTCTGAATTCTCTCCGTGTTTCTCACATGAGCTTGCTTATTAATTCTTGTGAAGTGCCCTGTTCACAAGAAACAAGGGCGCTGCCCGACAGCGTTGTTTCCCAGTGAAATTTTGCTAATAATGAGTTATTCAGTTGGGTGCTGCGGTGTGCTCCTTCTAAGTTTCCCAGAAATCATCCTTCTCTGCTGCAGAGTTAGCGTAAGTCAGGGTGAGTAGAGGCTGCTGACGGTAACATTTCAGACCTGACCTCTGTGTGGTGAATGTTTTGGGTGAGGAGTGGGTTTGCTGGCTTGCTTTCTCTTAGTGGTTAAGGTGAAAGGTCAGAATGTTTTCTCGGTGCTATGAAAATGTCTGATGTGAGTGCATTTACCATCAGGGCTGGCTGGTGGAAACATGTCAGGGTCTGGTTAAGGAAACCACTGTCTCATCATTGTCACGCATTTTAATTGATTCTGTGACTCTGCATTAATTGATTCTGTGATTTTGTGGTGACAAGGTGGTGATTGGTCGTAGGTTGGACTTGATGATCTCAGAGGTCTTTTACAACCTAATTGATCTTATGATTCTGTGATTCTGTGATCCTTTCTATTGTGGCCATAAAATTCTCCAAATGATGACTTTCCTCAGTTCCCTCAGTTCCCTGGAAGACACTGGGTGTCTGGGATACTTTCTCCTTCAATGACCTCAGCTTTGGGACACACAGAGACAAAACTGACTCAATTTTCAGCAGCATGGAAAAGAACAAAATAAGATGGTGTCAAATGTGTCATCTTCCCTCTGAAAACCAAGTGCCCTCAGGCCAGCCCTGGAAGCCAGGAGAGGTAGATGCTCCAGAGTTCTCAACTAGGATCAGGAGGAGATACTTGGGGCAATGTCCTGAGCAATTCCAGCTTTAGGAAGGTACCTGAAGTTGAAGTAAGCAATGATCCTCTCAGTCTGTCACTGGCCACAGTCAACTGATTATAACCCACCTAGGTGCCCAAGTGTCTGCAGCATTGCTAGCTGGAGTAAAAATGGGATTTCAGCAGAGGTAAAAATAAAAGGGAGATCTCCAGGCATTTCATGGCTGTGGTGCTCACTGTTAGTTAGTATTTTCCTATGAGTGGCTGAAGGCCACTCCATCAATCCCTTCGAAACATAACTCAGCTTGGTGTCCACTGTGGTCAACAGGTATGGCAAGGTGGACAGAAGCACTGAAAACTCCACGCTCCTGTTAGGAGACCAGGGGGAGAAACAAGGGTAAGAAATTAAGGACAGATTATTGCTGTAGGTGACCTTCAGTACCCTGTCTAAGCCGTGGGAAGAGGAGAGGGCTGTGAGGGAAGCAGAGGCAGAGCTCCCATGCAGGAGGTGAGGGTTTGGGGCAGTGCACGGCGGGGACACTGCTGTGCGCAGGTGTGAACACAGAGGATGTTGCCTCACTCGGGTTGGTTTTGGGGATGCCGGTGCTGCTGCTGCCCTAAGTACAGTGAGGAAATACCTGAGCTCAGCTGAAAGGAGCTCTTGTGGCTGCTCAGGGAGCTACTCTGAGATAGTACAGATGTGGAGGAAGGGCTGGTTGATCATTGATATCTGTGCATTGGATCCCAGTCTTTGTATACTGTCCTTGTCACCGCAGCAATGAAAATGCAGCTTCGGGATAACCTAACAGCTGGCTGCAAATTGACCCCTGGCATGAAATAAATCCTGGGCTGCTTCATTGAAAGCTGGACTTGGTGATCTTGGAGGTCTTTCCCAGCCTAAGTGATTCTCTGTTCCTCAGTGCTCTTGTTGTATGTTGGTAACAAATTAAAGCCATGGTACTACTGCATGATCTAGTCCCATCTCGTTCTGGAGAAGGTCAGGACCTGAAGGATGAAAAGATCCCAGAGCATCCTTCCTGTAAGGTATCTTCTAGCAGTGCTCTAGGGGCCTCACACATTTACCCCAAAACCACAGTTCTGAACCATTCATTTTTTAAAAGTAGGTCATCACGGTGTCAGCTCAGGCTGTTTTGTCTCTGGAGGATTTGAACACTTTGCTTTCCAGACAATGACAAACACAACTGTGTATGAATCATTTTTTACCTTCAGCTTTGTCTGATTCTTAGAGAGAGCTCTCAGAGAGGATTAGGTGGCTGGAAGCCTGCTTGGCAGTGCCTGCTAATGGGAGGAGAAACAAAAGACGGAGAGGAAAAACAAAACTGCAATCTGTTTTCTGCATTCTGATCCCAAGTGGTTGATCCTATGATTTCCTTCAGGATGCATAAGAAAAAGCTCAAACATGCCCTGAAATTAAATGACTGTATTATAGAGGGTCCCCCACACAGGAGTTGAGTGTAGCACTCCAGTTGTACCTGAAGTCTATTTTGAAGGCTCAAGTGGGACTTTGGTGATAAGAAGGCTTTGTGTTTTATCTTCCAGTACAGCCTTGCAGATTTGGATTTAATCTGGGTGTTGTGTAAGGCATCAGGGTGCTGTAGCACTAAATGTAACAATTGAAACCAGCAATTCTTTTCATTCGTGCCTCTGCTTTGCACTCAAATGCTCTTACAATTTCTGAGCCCTCGTCTGTGCACAGTAGCATTTGTCAAAAGTAGTTTTGCAGGTGAGGGAATGCAGGGCTCCATTTATTAGCAACAGAAGAGACTTAATTCTCTTGAAGTCCCAGTGTAAAAGGCTGCAGAACCAGGGGAAGAGGGGAATAGTGCAGCGACAAAAATGATTTTTAAAGGTCACCGCACATAACTGAGAAAGTCAGGTCTTACCCACCAACCCTAGGAAAGGCAGGGGCTTGTTTAATATTCATTGTGGGCTTTCCCTAAAAGCCAGTGAATGTTTAAAAATGTCACTGCACAAACCCCTAATTCATTTTATTTCTTAGGCCATTGCACGTTCAGTAATGTGGAATCAGCGCCGTATGGCAATTGGAAGGTCGTGAGGTGCACGGGGCCCTGACTTTTTGTAATGGCACTACACTTAGCACTGGGTATGAAGACTCTGCACCTATTTTTGTAATTTCATTCCAGCGGTGTGCCTTTCTTCCCCCAGTTCTTTTTCATTTGGATCTTTGAGCTCTTTGGGTCAGCAATTTTTGTGTCTACAGGTCTGGACACATCCTAGCATGAGAGCTTTTCACCAAGGTGCTGGTGAAATACGAATGCGAAATAACAGCTGTGATGCTAAGGCAGCATACATTCCCTTTAGGAATCATGTCATTGCCTTCTGAAACTCATGTAGAACTTCACTTCCATGAAGAACTGCCAGTCTAATTCAGATCTAACTTGTCGAGAAGGTGAAGTCAAAGAGGCAGCTCTTTGTAAATCAGTAAAAGTTCATTGACTTTAGGAGGTTTGTGCTCCTTTAAACCAGAGCAGGAACATCTCCAATCATTTCAGAAGTCTGGATCAAGAGGAATACTTGTATGAGTTTAGTTCATTGTCAGTAAAAGGGGTTGTTCTGTTTGAGTCTGGGGACGGAAGGAATGTGCTGGAACAAAAAGTTACATGGACTGGTCTGTGTTTGTGGTTTGCTGGGAGAGTGAGTTAAGAGCTTAATTTAAGAGTAAGAGCTTAATTTAGGAGTTAAGGTTGAAGAACTTAATTTAAGAGTAAAAAACTTGCGTTTTAAGAGCCAGAAAACTGAATATTGAAACCATGGTGCAATAATCTAGAGGCATACAAATAAAAAACCCCAAGATATTGATGCGTGCAAATCCATATTCATACATAGAGTCACTTAGGTTGGAGAAACGCTTTTTAGATCATCGAGTCCAACTGTAAACCTAACACTGCCAAACCATATCCATATGCACTCTGCAGAAATGTTTAGATGCAGAGATGTAGCAGGGGCATAATCTACATAGGATATCAGAAGATCCTACAAATATACACCTCCAGACACCCCGGGGTATGACCACTGGTGTCTGCATCCAAAACCAAGAAGAGGGCCTTGTCACCTGCAGCAGCAGGGCGAGCAGGAGGTGGCAACAAGTTAGAGATATAAAAAGAGATGCCCAGATGCTAGAAGAGAATTGCAGGAACAGAACAGTCTTGTGTCCCATCTGCCCATGTGAGTATTTATGCATGTGTTTATTTGTATTCCCCACCGCTCCCACTGTTAATTTTGCAAATGCTCTCAATGCATTTGCCCAGATATTGGAAGCCAGGGGAACGTGCTGTGCCATGCCAGTGACATAATGGAGCCAGGGAAGCTGTTCCAGGCTCTTACTCCTGTACAGACATTTCCCGCCCTCTAATGTGAAAGAACTGTGGAAATGGATGGACTGACTCTTCCATGCTTGAACCTTTAATCCAGTGCCTCAGCACAGTGTCTGAGTCAGCTCCAGTTCCTCAGCTGAGGAGACTGATGGACACAAGGGAAAATGAGAAAAAATGCAGAGATGGGCACAAACATGTGCTGCTAGAGATGGTGTAGGGGACATTTCAGAAGGTGAGAGTGAGCTTTTGAGGAGAAAATCTGGAAGATCTGAAGCATAAGGTGGAGAGGACCAATAACTATAGCTCTGTTCCAGGCTGGAGCTGCACAGCTGTTTTCTTCCCACTTGAACAGAATTGATGTAATTTTGCTTTTGCTGTTCCTGCTGAGGACTGTGGGGCTGTGGAGAAGGTGGCTGCTCCTGTCTAACCAACCCAAGTGTCCCCAAACATAGAGTGGTTCAGGTTGGAAGGGACCGTAAAATCCATTCTGTTCCAACCCTGTGCCATGGGCAGGGACACCTTCCACTATCCCAGGGTGCTCCAAGCCCCATCAACCTGGCCTTGGACACTTCCAGGGATGGGGCAGCCCCAGCTTCTCTGGGCACCCTGTGCCAGGGCCTCACCACCCTCACAGTTAAGAATTTCTTCCTAATACTTGATCTGAATCTCCCCTCTTTCAGTTTGAAGCCATTGTCCCTTGTTCTATCACTACAAGCCCTTGTAAAAAGTCTCTCTCCAGCTCTCTTTCACACCATTTTCTCCAGGTTCCTTGCAGTAGAGCTGGCACTGTCTCTCCAGCTGACTAAACAGAGGGCTGTCACCTACATGCTGGAGGAGTTGTGCCACTGACTTGCACTGCCACGCCTTCCAGCAGCCACAGCCTGGATGTGACCTCCCTCCTCCAGCCTAAACCCTGAGGCATCAATTTTATTATTGCACAGGTTTGTTTGCCAGCTTTTCATCAGGCTTCTCTACTAAGCCCAATAGCAAGAGCTTGTATCCCGTGCCCAAATAAAACGCAACCTCTCTGTGCCCAGTTTGTCCCCTCTGGGCAGGGCCTGGTTTTCTCTTTGTGTGCAGTGCAAGGGGAGAAAGGGGAAGTGATCACTGGTGACCGAGCAGTGGGCACTATAGTAAGCAGAAGATGATGACACATGCGAGGCTGAAGGGAAGGCAGGAAGTGCTCGTTTGGAGATGAGTAGGTTTGATTCTAATTCATGTGACCTGTGACCACACTGGCCTGAGGGCAGGCGGTGGCGTCCTAGGGCAATGAGCACACTGAAAACCACAGCAGAACAGACAGGGATAACCAGGAAATCTCCATCCAGCCTGCCAGAGGTGCATTCATGTGCCAATCAATTTTCCAAACCAGTTCAGTGATCAAACTGCAGGCCACAGGAAAACCAAAGGGATCATTTTCATACGTGCACGTGTGTGTGTGACTTTCACTTTGAATCCTTCTGTGCCCAATTTGGCAGAAAGAGAAGAACAGAGGAGCCGCTGCTCAACCCAGCGGGGCAGGTGAAGTGAAAATTCAAGGTCATCAACTGCAAATTAAAAGGGATTTACTGTCTGCCTCCTGGTGGAGAGCGTATAAGCCATTTCCTCACTATTTTTGGAGTGCCACCCAACAACATAATCACAGAATCACAGAATGCTTTGGGTTTGAAGGCACCTTAAAGATCATCCATTTCCAACTTCCTGCTTTGGGCAGGAACACCTTCCACTAGACCAGGTTGCACAGAGCCCCATCCAACCAACGATCATCTGGGACACACTTGCTTCTTGTCGGTGCCTCAGAGTTTATAATAATTCAGACAACATCCTTGACATTAGTCAGAAGTAGTTACCATGCAGGGAGTTTCGGTTTCACTGTGATCACTTTATCTGAATACAAATCTGAACCCTCTGCACACCCTCAGACACAGCTCAGGACACGAAAATACCTTACCACCTAATCATGTTTTTCTCAGATATTTTTTTTCACTGGTTTATTGCTTCCTAGCATAGAGGAACAGTGATTTGGGTTTGCCTTTTGCTGTCATGGATTTGAGGGTCAACATTGTCATCAGGGTCACTGGGACATGTGTATAGTCCCAAGCTCCAAAGGGGAATCTCATCCTAAAAGAGCTTTTTTACAGTCTGCATCACTAACTGGAAAGCTGGCAGCTGCTGAAGCTGGACCTGCAAGCCCCCAGGTTTCCTGGAAGTAGATCCAAAGACACCCTTGCTGTAAAATCCTCAGACTCCCACCCCTGAAAACATTGAACAAATGATCTGTCTCTCCTCTGAGCATGGAAAAGCCAACATTTCCAATGGCAATTTGTCACTGGAGTTTGTTGGCAGCTTCTTTGTTTTTATTCACCCAGATGGGAAAAAAAAAAACCAACAGAATAAAGCTATTGATTTTTAAAGTAATCCTTTCTGTCAATACAAGCCAAGCAGATTTTGACTTCAAACAATTTGTAGAGGTTTGCACACCTCATTTCAAGTATCATGGCACGATCCTGCCTCCACACTGCAAGTTATTTAATTAGACACATTAATCCACTAAGTGATGGCAAAATGTTTAGTAATGATGTCTAACCAGGGCATTTCAAGGGAATTTTGTTGTTTAATTAGGAGATAATTGATGATAGTGCAGAGCGTACCGGGTTATAAAAGGCTCCTGTATGTCAATTGGGCTTGTGCTGAGCTCAATACAATGGCTTTTAAACAGCCTGTTCAAATTCATTGTCATTATTACGGTACATAGATTTAAGAGTGGCCATTATTCACCAAAAAAAAAAATAAATTAAAAATTAGTATTTCTTTAGGTCTGGCTAATTAGATGTAGGGATAATGAAATGCACCTGAAAGGAGTGGAAAAGTGGTGAATTAACCAGCTGGCATGGAATTAGCCACAGTGATGGCACTGCCTGAGGAATCAGCTCCATGGGGGACCTTGGACATGGAGCTGTTGAGGCTTCACCTTTGTGGCTGCTGTGAGTGTAGCTCTGATTTAGGAGCCCAAATACTCGTGTGGATGTGGGCTGTGGAACCCAGGTCAGTCCTTGGTGCTGAGCTCCATGGCTGTGTCGTGGCTGAGATGGTGGAGCCTGTCAAAGCCAAGGCCATCTTTTAGTCATTTCCACCATGGAAATAACTTTGGGTGAGTTAAGTCAGTGCCTGCCCCTTTGAGGGAAGGTCAGCTGTTGGTTCCTCAGCTCTGGAGATTTGGGAAAGGAAGGAGCATCCTGTTGGGCAGAGCCACAGCACCTGACTCTCAATGGGAAAAATGCCTTTTACAGGCTTTGCTGAGAACAAGGAACTCAAGTGGTTCCATCTTTTCCTGCCACAGTTCAGCGTCTTGGCTTCACTTCCACTCCATGACCTGGCAGAGCTCAGCCACTGTTTTCTGCAGCCCTGTGCAATTTGCAAAGTCAAAATATCTGGGAGTTGAACTGGTGCTGTGAGCCTGGCATCAAAGAACACACAGGAAAAGCAAGTCTTTGTAGCAATAACTCAAATCATCGTCATGGCATTTTTGTAGCTTCCAGTAATTCTGCAGTTTTGCTAAAGATGAAAGTTTGTCAGTCCTGCTTTGCCTGGGTGGACTCAAATGGGTGGTACTTTTCTCCTTCAACTTTAGTTATCTTCCTGTAGGGAGGCTGCTGGAGCTTCATGGTTGTCACTGGAGACCCAGTCAATAGTCAGGGGAATTTAAAGTGCAATTTAATTGACTGAATGTGGACATTTACTTCAGAATGGGATAAACTGCACCATGAACAGCATTGATTGTCTGCCTTCTTGACACATGCAATCAGGCTTAATCCTCCTACCATACAATCTATTTCACCATCTCGTTCTCTTTACCACTAAAAAGAATTTTTCATTAACATGGAATCCAAATCCATCATGGTAAGCCTCTGACTTCCTATCCTGTGATGCAGACCTCTAAAAACCATGAGTGCCATTGAGACAACACATAAGAGATGATTGCCCACTGTCTTTTTTAGCACAAGAACGCCAAATTACCATCGAATTATATGAAAGAAATAGGTTCAGACAAACGTGCAGATGCAGTTCTTCATGCAGCATGCAAGGCCTGTAATTAAGTTATGAAACCTTTCACTGGAGGATGCTGTGACCACTGAAAGCTTAGGCAGGTTCAAAAAGCACTAAGACAAATGCACAGATAAAAATCCATTGACGGTTATTAAATTCCAGTGGACTCTCTCTGGTTTGGGAAATCCTGGAAATGCAAGTTCCTGGAGGCTGAAAATACCAAAGGAAGTGTGTGTGTTTGGCTTATTATAATTTTTTTTAGTTCATTAGGCATTAGTAATTGTCAGAGACTGAATACCCTCTTGCCTGCACTGAATTTGTCTTGTTTCAACACTAAATTGCTCCAACTCGTTCTACTTTTCCTTGTAGGTGATGCTTTCTTAGCCTCTGAGGCCTTTTTTGCCATCCTTTCTTATTCCATACCTTTCTGGAAAGGCAGGCTCCAGGCTGGACCTCACCCTCCACGGATACCAAGCCAACACCGCAAAAAACACCTCCTCACCTTCGGGGTGGTTTTTATTTTTCATTCTGATGGGAGGAGAAAAGAGAGGGATTTGGAGTGCTGTGAACTTTCCAGGTAAATCCACTCCTGGGAAGATGTGGCCATCCACCTCTAGTTGTCCTCACCACATATCACCTCATCTCTGGCGAATCTGTCTGGTGCACTGGGACAGAAACATCACTTATATGGTGAAAAACCCAGTAGAGGGGTACAGCACATCTGCAATTAATTCTTGCAGCTGAGAAAGACTCAATGAATGAACTCCTGATGGCTGAATTTTTCTGGTACCTGTGACTCCACATCTGCCTTGCTTGCTGGGCTCATCAGAGGCCTTGAGTGCTGGGACCTCTGTGTTAATATTATTTCTGTTTCTTTTTTCTTTTATTCAGCAAGATCCCAAGCCTGGAGCTCTTGACAGTTCATGAGGTGTAAGATCTAGATTCAGACTCGAATTTTTAAGCTTGGGGCCATTTTCTAGAAATGAGACAGATGTTATTTGCATATACCGTCTTGTTTAAAAATGGTATGATCCCCTGAATTAGCATAGGTCTAATGAGGAACATTTATTTCAGGATGCTATCTGATAATTCCCAGCTACATTTTATAGAAGATATTATGTTCTGAAAAATACCCCCTATAGAAGCATTGCCTTCCGGTGCTTCTGAAATCCTTTAGTGGGTGGAATCTGATTATCAGGAAAAAATATGTAAAATATGCAAAGGTTAAAGCAGACAGTTGTTTTGAGGTATTTTCAGATCTGAACATCTTGATCTTTGTGATAATTTGTATTCAGACATGCAATGTTTGCTAAAGGAAAGCTTAAAATAAAAGTTAGCAAAATACTTTGCTTTAGGGATTTGCTGGCTGGCTGTGAAGTGCCAGACTGCTCTTTAACTTTCCTCGGCATTTAGAGGTTCAGCACTTGCTGCATTGCACTGAAATGTCACATTCTCAGAAGAAAATGGAGATGATTTTGTGGGACCTGGACTTTGAGGGTGCCAGACTGTTCTGTTTAGGTGTCTGGTGCAATTTTAGATTCACCTGAGTGCCAGATGTGCAGAAAGGCACAGGTCCTACATAGCCAGCCTCACCTGAATGTCTCAGGTGTCCTCAGATGGTTCCAGGCACCTATGTTTAGGTCAGTGAAAAAAGCCTTGCCTCTTTCTCATGAGAATTCAATTAATAATGATTGCTTTAGGAGCACTGCACTGAAATATGGAAATAAAGAAGGCAATCAAAGCATGACCCATGTTCTTCATTGAAATTATCACCTCCAGGTGTTTCCCCACGCTTTGATTCTAACCTGTCATCACTAATTTTCAGAGAGTCTTGGAAGGGAATGACACAAACTCCCTCACAGAGACGCTCCCTGATGCTCTATGAATATTCAGGACATGGCTTTGCTTCATATGTCCCTCACTCCTTCCAGTGTTACACCTGCAGTTAGAAATAAGTTTGCTTTCCTGGGTATAAACCTAAATCCTATGGCACAATTTTCCTGGAAGGCAAAAAACTCATTGACCAACTCTTTGACATCCAAACAAAGCTCTTACCCATCTGGTAAAGATAACATCCTGTCTTCTCCTGGGCTTTCACCCACAATTTCTACCACGATCTTTCATGATCGGCCTTGTCCCACATTCTAGCCAAGCACTGCCTTCCTCCTCTCCACAAAAATTAACTGCCCTCCACCCCGCTCGAGGAAATGGATATTTGATGTTGGTGGGGGAATTGTTTCAGACAGGGGGAGCTGTGGGCTGTCCAGGTGCTGGCAGATAGCACAAGAGCTGCCAAAGCGGGTTTTTGGGGCTGTTCTCTGTAACCACCCCCTGCACCACTGTCCCACGAAAGCAGAGGTGGCAGTTGTACACCTTAAGGTGTTGCACAGTGGGGTGATATGGGGGGTAAAGCACCCAGCTCAGGAAATCTGGGGTCTTCTTACCTTCAACAGCACAGAGCACCATCCCTGCCTCAGTTTCTCCTTTTCCCATTTCCCCCTTTCCCACAGAAGCAGAATGCATTGGTGGGCTGGGTTATTTCAGAGCTGACTGTTCAAGGAGGAAAGAAGTCATTCCATGAATTATCTGTGGACTTGCTGTAGGGAACCTGTTTCTTCCACCCACTTGCAGGGTGCAAGGAGCAGCACAGAGGTGTTGCCTGTGTGGATTCTCCAAGGTCTGATAAGGGTTGTGTTTGCAGCTACAACCTTTGTAAGTGGAGATGGGTCCCCATCTTCCACTGTCTGTGTGTGTCTGTGAAACGTGAAATTCTTAGAGCCCTCAGTCTGATCTTCAAACTGACCCAAAGGTGTGGAGCAAGGGATACACACAAGGTGTGGCTCCACCAGCCCCATTTTTATGTGGAATGAGGCTGAGGCATGGCTCCAAGCACATGCTCCAGAGGAATTATTACCCTGTAAATCAGGGACACAGCAAAGATATGTTCCTCAGCCATGTCCACCACTGAACTAAATCCCAGAAGTGCCTTTTCAGGCCAGGAAAAATCAGATTAAACTGAGAAATGAAATGCTGATTTAATTGTGATAATGAATTGTTTCCATTGCTGCAGTATTACAGGTCCCCTTGTGAGGCTGAAATAAGAAACAGCTTCCCAGGACCACGAGTCTGTCTTGAGGAAGCAAAATGTTTGCATGGCCAAAATGTAGCACATGTAGAAGTGGCTGGAAACACAGGAGAGTAGCATTTAAAATATAGCAGTGGCTTGGAAGAAGGAGTTGGGAGTCAGCTTCAGCACCTAACAGTGTCTTCAGACCACAGGTAGGGGAATAAAAGGTATTTTCTGCTGTAGACTGGCCTCACCAAGGGTTTTTCTTGAACAGAATCTTGTCTCTCCCAGACAACAGCTGAGGTTGTTGCTCTGTGGAGAAATTCCTAAAAATTTTATTAATACCTAATCAAACCAGGCACTGTTTTCCTGTTCTGGGAATGTTCCTGGCTATGCCCATGCTACCTTGCACTTGGTCCTGGCTCTTCTCAATGACATGTCTTATGTTCCTGTGGTTCTGAGATGTCCCTTTAGGGTCTTGTTTTCAGGCCAAGATCACAAGAATAAGGCTGCAGTGGAGCCCTATAGACTTGTGCTCCACAGCAGGAACCTGTCAGCAAGTGTTTTGTCCCTTGGGATGTGGCATGAGGATATGTTTTCGGTGGGCATGAAGCTGGCAAGCAGCAGCCCATTGCTGAGTTTATTTCCTGTCCCTCTTTCATTTTTACAACATTGCAGAGCCAGGAGAATGCTGTGGGCGTGCTCCTTGCAGTGTGTCAGTCTGATGTCAAACAAGGGAAAAATATTTAGGAGAGGGACAGAAGTGTGATAGACCCTTCTTGTACTCCTCAGCCACCTCCTCAGTCTGGAATTGAGTCCAAAGTTATTTTTTTAATCTTCTTTGTCGTCTTTCTCTGCACCTTTCTTGAGCTGTAAAGCAAAGCTCTCTTTTTCATGCTTTTTTACGAGTGAGTAAACACAAGACCTGAAAGACATATTTACAGAGAAATTCTCCTTAATGTATTATTCATTTGACTTCTCACTAGAAGTGTTTCTGTAGCCCTGATGTCCTGAGGATATCAGTAACACGAGGTTTGTAGAAAGAGGTAATGTTTTTATTAGAGCAATGGATAGATTTAAAGAGGTGAAAAAGAAATACTGAGTTGTGGATGTATTTCTTGGGTTTGGGTGGGATAGAATTATTTTTCTTTCTAGTGGCTGGTACAGGGCTGGATTCTGGATATAGGATGAGATGAGTTAATAACATACTGATGTTTTCGTTGCTGCTGAGCAGTACTTCCACTAAGTCAAGGACTTCCCAGCTTCTCATACTGTCCTGGCAGTGAGGAGCCTGGGGAGCACAAGGAAGTGGGAGGGGATGCAGACAGAAAAGGTGACCCAAACTGGCCAAAGGGATATTCCAGACCATACAGAATCTCTCTGAACAGGAAAACTGGGGGGAATTGTCCAGGGGGTGGCAGCTGCTGCTCCGACACTTGCTGGGCATTTGTTAGTAAGAGGTGACAATTGTAATGTGTATCACTCATTTTGTATATTCTCTTATAGTCATTATTATTATTATTTTTCCTCCCTTTTCTGTGCTACTAAACTGTCTTTATCTTAACCATTAATTTTACCTTTTTTCTGATTCTCTGCTCCATCACTCTGAGGGTGAGTGAGCAGCTCTGTTCAGCTGCCTGCCAGGTTAAACCACACCAACATAGAAACCCAACCTAAAACCCTTTTAAGAATGGTTTTTGTGAGCACAAACTTATCTATATTCCAGTTGCTAGCTGGAGTCATACAAGATTTGACATCTTTCCCCAATGTTTCTTTTTCCTTTTTTTCTTACAGAGAAAAGAAGCTCAATGCAAAGGTTAAAAGCTATGCAATGCTGTTGGCTACCGAGCTAATTAACCTCATACTGTTGTCAATACAAGCTGCTGGGATGGTGCTTGTCTTTCATTGACAGGCTGATGAATTTGGGTTGCCATTAACCTCTTCTCATGGATTTACTCTGCCAGAGAAGATTACCTGCATCAAAATGAGTGTCCATTTGAAAATTTGTACGGATTTTACTCTGTTGATTCCACTGTGCACCTCCAACAATGTCATAGTGGCATCCTGGTGCTGACTAATTTGGACCTGTGGAGCCACGTTGTTGAGCATTAAGTGGTGATGAGATAAATGCATGTCATACTCTGAGCATGCCATATTGGAAGATAAACAAATAGAATTAATGGTATTTTGAAATACAGTAAATAATGAAAAAAGATCCACAGTGTATGAATCTGCTTAAAGTGCACATTCCTTGGTAATGAGATTCCACTTTGAGGTTTTTTCTGATGTTTGGGATGGATTATTATTGTATGCTATATCAAAACAGCTTGAAGCAATGTGGTCTAGTGGAAGGCATCCCTGCCCATGGCAGGGGCTTGGAAATAAATGTTCTTGAATGTCCCAAACCTTTCTGGGATTCTACGATTATAAACCTTTCAAAAGTTAAAAATTCCATCTGGTTTTACCATGCTACCCCCCAGCTTTCACTACAGAGATTTCTAGAATAGATGACGTCACTGCAGGGGATGATTTCACAGGATAAGGACCAGTCCTCCATTCATTCCACCAACTCTGCTCCAGGGATGGGAATATCTGGTGGAAACAGAGCAACATGCAGGAAGAGAGGGCAGGATCTGGAACACAGCGCAACACTCAGCTTGGTGCTCTGTGCTGCTTCCAGGGCTGCTGCAACAGATCAGTCTTGGTGGCTGGAATTCCCTTGGGTTCCTGTGAGTTCCTGAATCATCCTGAGATATTAAATTAAAGCAAAATAAACTAAGTGGTCAGGAACAGAAGAGGAAGGCAAATTATTAGGGAAATACTTTCAACCAAAGCTTAGTTTGTGGCTCGAGCAGTAAAAATCCAGCCAGGCTGGATGCAATGGACAAATCCCACTGAGGAAAGGAAAGGGAAATGCTCCATGGAAAGGGAAAACTGTTGTTTTAATGCAGACTGGGAAGCTTGTATTAAAAGGCTGGACCATATAGGTGTCATCTTCCCTTTGATTGCAGTGAGTGCCAGGTGGGCTCCAACGTGCTTTTTGAGGAGGCCAGAGGATGGTAACAGGGATCAGGGTGTAGGGAACATGGCCTTGGAAATAAATGGAAGCCATCGAGGATGTTCAGGTCAAGAGAAGTGAGCAGCAAAGCCAAATACACCGACTTCTTTCAAATTAGTCAATAGAAGCAAAGAAAGAGATGTGTCTCTTCTCTGTGTCTGCTGAGGACAAGACATTTGGCCTGAAATTGCAGGAGTGACCTTTAACAAACTTGGGGTGTAACTGGAGGAAGGTGACATTGGTCATTCTGGGAATTGCTGATGGTAACAGCAGGCTGCTGAGTGAGCTGAGCTCTGGATATCTGCACAGGGTGCATTGGATCCAAACTGGATAAATCAGACCTGCAAAAGCCATGTAGATATTGCTCCCAGGTCCTGCAGGATGTGGGGCCATCAAGTCCTTAAAACTGACCCCATGGGCAAACAGACCATGCAAATCTTTCCCTTTAATTTATTTGTTTTTTCATGCCTCAGGTCACAGGATTAGGTCAATGTTGCTTATATTTCCTGTCCTGCAAAATGCAGTCAAGATGGAACCAACCTTGAATCCATCCCTCTTGTGAGGAGTCTTTGAGGGACACATTTTCCATGAGAGAGTCAAGGGTTACAGATGCTACAAAGGAAGAAGAAAGAATGTTCACAAGAATAAAGGAGTTTTTAGAGCAGCCTCAAGTTACACCATATGAAGTTAAAAAAAAAAAAATACTGCTCCCAGCTGAAAAGCCTGGGAATAAATGAAACTAAAATAAACCTCTTCAGCTTCATGCACAGAGAATTATTATTCTTTTCTCCATTGCTATACTTTCATGTTGGTGTAACTCCAAATAATTCATTTGTGTTACTTCTGTTTGTGCCAGATTTGGGGAGAAGAGATTCAGACCCAAGCGCTGGGTTAATGATTGACTCATCTTTTCCAATACAAAAAGAAAAACAGTGAATTGAGTTTTTGTGTCTAAATCTGGATTTCAAACTGCATAAATTAAATATATATACACACATTTCTATGCATGCACATATATATGTGTGTTTCCATGTGTATGGATATGTACTTTCTTTTGAATTGCACTAAAAACACATTGAATCCTGGGGTTTTTTTTGACAGACTCTTGAAATGCACCACTTAAGGAGAATTTATATTTGAGGTAGATCTCGAATGTGAAAATTTGAAGATTGTTTGACAGCATGACATGCCAAAATAAAACAGATGATGCAATCTCTAAAATTGACTGGATAATGGCACATCCTGGTAACATATTATTCATGTAGAGTTTTGTATAAATGTGGATATTCTTCTCCTTTTTTTTTTTTTTTTTTAATGCAATAATTCAAGGAGAGGCTGTTTTCCAGCACATTTCTACAGAAATATGAGGATCAATTCAGACTTCAGCTGTTTGGACTTATAAATCAGGCCTGAAGCCCATGAACAGCACATAACCTTAAAAAAGGAAGAAAGATGTTTCTTTGAATGAATGTTGCCAGTATTTATGTGTCCACAAGCTTACTGGAATAAAACTGTGCAAATGTTTGCAGGATGGAGCTATTAATTAAATAAGAAGTGATGTGGGGTAATGCATTACACACCACCTTGCTGTCACAGTATCACTTTCTGTCTCTCTTTGACAGCAAGTGCTTAAGGGGAAAAAATGGTGCCTTAATATATATTCTTCCTTTGTAAAAAAGGATCCACACTAAGGGCAGTTATTCCCCTAAAACACCCAAGGGCATTTTCTGTGATGTGGGTTCATTGGCTCCAATGACAGGGACTGGACTGGCTGTAATGTGTTTAAATTCCAGCAAGGGGGATTAGGGCACACATTGGGGCTGTTCCATCAGAGGTGGCCAAGACCATCTGACCAGGTTTGTTGGAGATGCACCATCACTTGAGGTTTGAAGAACAATTTAGGTGAACCTGCACGTGTACAAAAACTTGTGGGAGAGTTCAATGAGGAACTAAGCAAGTTCAAGCAGTGGTAGCACAAGGGGGAATGGCTTTAAACTGGAAAAGGGGAGATTTAGACTAGAAACTATGAAGAAATTCTTGGCTGTGAGGATGGGGAGGCCCTGGCACAGAGAAGCTGTGGCTGCCCCATCCCTGGAAGTGTCCAAGGCCAGGCTGGACAGGGCTTGGAGCAGCCTGGGATCGTGGAAGGTGTCCCTGCCCATGGCAGGAGGTGGGACTGAGTGATGTTTAAGGTTCCTCCCAGCCCAACCCATTCTGTGATTCTGTGCTCTAGAGAACTGTAACAGGTCGGGTTGATCCCCCTCTGGGACAGATGATGGAAAAGATGACCTCTTCAGATCCTAATTTACCCTGATTTTGTGATT
The DNA here is from genome assembly GCA_013398055.1 of Ifrita kowaldi. Lineage (NCBI taxonomy): Eukaryota > Metazoa > Chordata > Aves > Passeriformes > Cinclosomatidae > Ifrita > Ifrita kowaldi. The sequence goes on from VZRS01007677.1 coordinate 268,510, forward strand.
TCTCTGAACACACTCACACCACCTCTGAGTTTGGATTTATATTTTTCTGTAAATATTTGTGCACAGCACAAATAAGAGCAATTACTGTAGATGGGAACCACAGTGGGTTTCAGTGGGCAACATAAGGTTTCAACCCACGTCACGTTTAATGGAAATTATGCATCCAAGTTACAGACCAAACAACACCACAGAAAATGAAAGATGTTTGCAGACTGACTGTACATCTGGATGTTGAATTAAGAAAAGTTTTAATTACAATTAACATCAAAAAATTTTGCTGTTAGCTTGTGAGCAATTAATCCTGTGTACAAAATCCTGAAACTGGTAATATTTAAGTTGTCTGAAGTTAAATGGGACAAAGGAGCACTGCATGAAAAATCTACTGCAGTATGTAAATGACTCATTTGCTTTCTGAACTTTAAAAAGTTTCTCTCCTGAAAATGAGGGAGAGTTTCTCCTTTTTGATCTTATTATGATGAGTGATGCTCTGTTTCAGAAAGATGGGCACTAGAGAGGAAGTGGCAGCATTAAACAGACATGGTCACCAGCACCGAGGTCACACTTAAATTGTCATTGAAATAGATTGACCATGAAATGTCAGTTGGAGTCAAACTAATTCTTGCTGGGCATGTCTGGAGAGCCAGAGTTCCAATCCTCGAAGTCAAGGCAAAAAGTAGGAACCTGAGCTGTCCTCTTAGGACAGGACTTTCAGAAATACTTTGAAGCTGCTGGTGGATTTTTGTGAGTGTATGGTTGGGACAAACTGCAAAAAAGGCTGAGTGTCAACCCCTGAAAATGAGGCTTTCTTAAAATTCTTCGCTGAGCACCCAAAAGTGAAGTTTCCCTAAACACTGACAGCTCATCAGCTCTTGGGAGATGTGCTGGAGGAGAATTTTTGTGAAGATTAACTCTGTAGGGATTGAGGAACTGGGAATGAAGAAATGAAACTTCTCAGTTTTTCAAACTTTTGAGATCTCTTCTGGCCTTGATTTGTTGTCTGACAGGGCTGGCAGGCAGCTCAAACATTATTCCAGCAGCAGTCTCGTGTACACGTGCATCGAACACAGCATCAGAAGCCAGGTCATGAATCTCATTTCACAAGACAGTAACGAGCCAATCAATACATCAAGCGAGTTTTGCACATTTTTCCCAACAATGGGAGCCTTTATCCTGGAATCAATATTCCTGGATGAACACGGAGATGTAGCCACATCACAGTTACTGAAAACCACCAGGTATGCGCGAGACACCTCAGTGGTTCTGAATAAAGGGAACAAAGAGCCTTGCATTTGGAAAGCTCTGGTTTGGCAAGCTCCCATGAACTGGAAAACATGGAAACACAAGCAATCGATCAGAAGCAGCTGATGTATGGTAACAGGACAGCGCACAGTAATCCTCAAGTGTGAGTGAAAACACCCTGGTTCCACAGTGAGAAATAACTGAAACTCAGACCCTGGAGGAAGTAGCACAGCCCTTGGGAGTGGCTAGTGAACATTTAACGGTGTAAGGAGTAAACTAAAGTAGTGAAAAGGAATAATGCACTGCCTGGAAGATGAGCCTGGATATAAACACTAACTGCATCTTTAGGGAGAGAGGAGAGTGACTGCTTCATTTTGCATCACCAAGTTAAGCATGCCATGAAAGGAAAACATTTCTGACAGCAGCTGGCTGTGAAACACTTCATGCTTTTAGTGTTTTTCAGCTAATTCAGTCAGAGGAAGTTAACAGCAAAAGTGTGCATCAGGGATGGAAGGAGTACTGCACTCCACATCAAGACGTGGGAGAGTGATCCTTTAAACCAGCTATTATCAAAAGAAGCTGAAGACATAGAAGACTTTATGACTGATCTAAGATTGAAGAAAAAATCTTGCTTTGTGGGAGGGTAGATCCCTTGATAGGAGCTCAGAGTGTGATGGTAATCAGGAACTAAAACAGCAGAAAGAGAAAAGTATTGGCAGCTTGAGAATTAACCCTTGAAAATGTGGTTAGGACACACTAAGCAGAATCTGGGAGACAGCCAGAACTAAGGAAAATCTGGGAGACAGCCAGAACTTGACACTATGAATCCCCATGACCAGCTGAGGATGTAGCGAGGGGCTTCCAGTGCCATCAACACAGATGAGATGCCCATAAATACTCCTAAGAATCTGCATAAGAGTTCGAATCAAAACAACAATAAGGCAGAGCAAGACTTGCTGTTCATAGACTCTGTAGCTGTGGCTTTATATTCAGTACCTTTTTAAGGATTTTCCTTCTACCAGATTGTCTGGTCTCTTTTTGCATACCAGACACCTTTTCAATATTTACCACATCCCAAGGGGAGAACTACATGCATTGGCCTCCTGCAGTGCGAGTATTTACCAATACCACCACCGCCAACAGTGCAGTTACTGCACAGGAGACCTGAAAGACCAGTGACTCCAGAGTCTCACTGAGCTGCTGAACCAAACTCCAACAGTCAATGAATATTTCCCATCATTTCCAGTTCTGCTTTCTGTTGGCATTGACTGTTGGTGCTCTTGTCATTCTTCTGTTGGCATTATGGACATATGGGCCTGGGAAAGGAATATGTGCTGAACTGTGTTTTGAAGAGGTGCAGAAGGGATTTTACCTCCCAGCTGCCCCTCCAGCAGCAAAGAAAAGGAGTTCAAGTTGAGCTAAGAAGTGGACAGAACCAGGGCAGTCATAAACTTCTGGGCTCAGTAGATGAAATTAATAAAATAAAAATACAGGGGGGAAGTGAGAGATTATTTCAGAGAAAGAAGGTGTTGAGGGGAGTTCTCTGGAAATCAACACAGCAGCCCAGAGAAGGTCTCTTTAAGTCAGGTTGAAATGTTTTGTTCCTCACCAGGTTCAGCGGTTTCTTTTATTTCCCCTGTATTTAACCCCCTGTCGGTTTTTGTTCACAGTTAACTCCACTTCTCAGAGCAAACAGGCTGCTCAAAGTCCCAACACTTCATTTTTAGAGAAGCAGAAATACAAAATCTTAACACTTTTACTCCTCTTTTTTTGGGGGGTGAGTTTCTTTGTTGAATTCTGCCCAGGTTGCTGCACACTTTTGGCCACCCCAATTTTTCCTTTTGTTATCTTCCTCGCACGCTCCCACTCATCAACCAGAGCCCATCTCCATGTTTTTTGCTAACCCACCCCACCTCTTTCACCACTTCTTGTCCCACTCATCATGAATCTGAGCTGGTACCACCTCCTTTGGAGGCTGCAAAGGTCTGGAGGGACCTGGTCCAGGGACAGTGCCTCTCCTGAGATGATGATCTCCCATTTTTTGCTCTTCAAGACTCTCTTGGGAGTATGAGTCCCAGAGCCAAGTGAAATATTTTATGTGTCCCTTCAAAATCAGGATATTCTGTGATTATGTGATCTGATGTCTTCGTGCAGGGACCATGCAAGGGCTGGTGCACAGCATGACCATGGCAAATTTGGGCGTGAAGTCTCTGAATCACAGACTTTTCCACAGGGCTCAAATCCTCTGACCAGGCCTCCATTAGGGTGGTTCCTCTTTAACTTCCTCATAAACAAGAACCATAATATTTGACTTTCCTTCTAGGAAAAGCAGAAGATCGTGAATCACAAAGAGCCTTTGTTATGAGTGCAGCTCTGCTTTCACTCTGCTGCCTCAGAGCAGCCCTTTGATGCCTATTTCCTGTGGCAAGTAAAAACAAAAGAAAAGAAGTATGGGAACACATTTTTATTGTTTTTCTTTGACCCTGTTTATGATGATTCACTTGTCAGACCCCAACAGCCTCTCCTGCACTGCATTACTCTTCCCTGGGGTGAAGGCATGAGGGGGAAGATGGAAACCAGCAGATAGATCCATACCATGGATTGACTGGGGCTTTGGACTTCTGTGCTTGGGAAAACTGCAGAGTCCCATGGATCAAGGCCCCAAAACTTAGCTGGGACTGATAAGGATGGGAGACCACAAAATAACTGCCCCTGAGGTTTCTTCTTGAGTATCTTCCTCTTGCTTGGGTATCTCTGAGGGTGAATGATTCAGGGGAGTTGAGGGAAGAGTGAGAAACTCTCCAGCCTCTGCCTCCCCACGGAGCCCAAAGGAAGGAGATATTGTCTCTGTGGTTAGAAAACCAGACATGTGTCAAACGTTTGCCTTCAAGTCTTCAGTAGAAAAAATCGTCACATGAGCTGTGCCGTAGCTTGTGGTGGAGCTTTATCTGCTGGGCCCACCGAGGGCTGGTTTGAGGTACAAAAATGTAGCACTCAAATGCAGCTCTTTGCCTCCTGAAGAAGGACACTTGCAAACTTTCCCACCTCTGGGAGTTTCAGGGGTCTCTCCTCCCTCATGTGCAGCCCAAGCACTGGAGGAGCAGGACAGACAGCAGGAGAAAAGCAGCTCCCAGAAAATCAGACTTTCTGTCTGTGCCTTTAAGAAAAAGGAGTATTTGGTCTTTCTTTTTTTCTTTTATTAACGTGTGAAACCAAAGCAGGGTGAGATAAATAAGCATGGTCTGGCACACAATCAATTTACATTACACAGGCACGAGCTTTCTGTAATTATTTCAGCACAGGGACTAGAGGAACATCCTTCCCACTGGGGTCCTGAACTGCCAGCTCTGTGCAGAGCTGTTCACCACCCCAAACAGGCCTTCCCCGTGCTGTCCTAGCACGTGAGGGGTTGGTCTGACGTTGTGTGCTTGGTTTAGACACCAGGCAGGCCAAAGGGCAGAGAAGGTGTCCTGACCTATTTATCTCGCTGCTACAGGTACAGGATTGTAAGTTCACTTCAGCTCTGGGCCCCTCACTGCAAGAAAGACACTGAGGTGCTGGAGAAAATCCAGAGAAGGAACAGAGTTGGGGAAGGGTCTGGAGCCCCAGGAGCAGCTGAGGGAGCTGGGAAAGGGGCTCAGCCTGGAGCAAAGGAGGCTCAGGGGGGACCTTGTGGCTCTGCACAACTCCCTGACAGGAGGGGCAGCCGGGGGGGGTCGGGCTCTGTTCCCAGGGAACAAAGGACAGCATGAGAAGAAATGGCCTCAAGTTTGAACCAGAAAGGTTTAGATTCATCAGAAGGTTTAGCTTTCATCAAAAAATGGTGGTCAAGCACTGGAACAGGGAAGTGATGGAATTGACATTCCTGGAAGTGTTCAAAGGACATGTGGCACTTGAGGTGTCACTTGGCACCACTGCTTAGTGATGGCCTTGGCAGTGCTGGGTTAATGGTTGGACTTGATGACCTAAGAGTGCTTTTCCAACCTTAATAATTCCTTGGGTTTATGTTGTCTTGGCTTTCTAGGGTCTTTTTAAAGTTATTTCCTGTAATCAGCTCCCTTATTGGGACTCCACATGACCCAGGAGACAGAGGAAAGGACAGCTCCTATCCTCCAAGTTTTCTTTTGACAGCAAATGGTGATAACTGGTTGAGATCATGAGTATGCAGCAAGGTTGTCTCCTAAATATGTCAATGAAAATAAAATTAGCATTTAAAAAAAAATAAATATATTTCCACCTTACTGTTGGGTGTCTGGAACAAAAGCTGCAGGAGGGAGCACGCAGCGTTTGAAGTGGGCAGGGATTGTCGTGTTCTGCCTCAGCAGAAGGTTCCTTTACAGGAAGCTGCCACAATTTTTGTTCTGCAGCTGAACAGACCATGAAAACCCTCAGTGCTGCCGCCTCACCCATCCACATCAGTGAGAAAAGTTAAGGAACCATTTTGCTTCAGCCCTTTTGGGGGCCTGAAGGTTCAGCAGGGACCATTTTGTAAAGTCCTGCTGCATTTCCCCATTCCTGATGCAGTGTGCCTGGACATCGTGGAGCCCAAGGCAGATGCACCTGAGTTATGAGTATTTGTCATGCTGGGCATTGTCACTGGCAGTGCAGGACTCCAAAACAGCAAATCCATTCTGGCCATTTGTGCAGGAACATCAACTTTTTAGTGGCTGGACTGTTATTGACCCTGTGAGACACTGAGTCACTTTGTAGGTTCCTGTATTTTCCTTAGGTGGAAACGATACCAGACATCCAAACCACCTGGTTTAGCTTTGTATCATTTTTTACCAAGCTGCGTTTGTCACAATGTCATGGTGCTGAGCAGTGATGGCTGGAGGGTGTTGGTTCTGTTCCTTTTATTTTTCTTCTACCAGGGAACTAATCCAAGTTGTTCTTTGGCAACAGCTGCTCGAATAGAAAATGTTATATAAAATTGAACGGCCACAACAGCTCAGAACATAGGAACAATTTCTGCCCACAGGTCAATAACTTGAGTTTACAGGTCAGGACAGCATAAATCCTGTGATGGATTTGTCACCTTAGTAACAAATAGGGTCAAACACAGGAAAAGGAATATCATACAACTTTTAAGTGACTGGTATTGTGGTCAGAGTGTAGTAGGTTAATCATTGTAAAGGCAGTGTCAGTGAAATGAGCATTTCTCAAACATATGAAGCTCTTCAGGAACATTCATGGTAGAAGATAATGTAGGAATTCAGTGTGTTTTGCTTACAGATGTTCCAGGTGTGGCTCCATCAGACAGCTGATAGCCACAGCTGAAAGGTCTAGACACTTACTGAAGCCAGTGGAAACTTAAACATCCTGTAAATGCACACTGAGATAGCTTAGATATGAGAGAGAGGAATTTCTTCTTCCTACAAATAAAATTTTAGAGGAAAACTACTAATTGTTAAACGTTAATCTTATGATTACAGAGATGTCTGAAGAACCCATGATGATTCACGTGTGAAGGTTAAATGCATGTGTTGGATCTGTTGATAAGACTAAATTATAAACAAAAATATCATCAAGCATGGGATCGTCTCTTCCATCTGGTCAGCAGTTAAAAGAGAGTAATATGTGCAAAAGCACACAAAATCTGATCAAGTCACTGTCAAGCTGAGGAGAGACGCTTGGATGTTTGTGGAAATAAATTAACATATGTTATGTGTGAAGGGTACAGCCATTCTTTAAAAGACCCATGACAAAAACCTAATCAAATGACAGCTATAATGACTCGAGCCCGAAGGGAGCTGTTACAATAATTACACAACATGCAGAGGGTTGTAATGGCAGGGCCTCACCTGCTGAAAGATGAAAGGATCATGGCAAATGGAAGCATTTGTATTCTCAGAGATGCCACGGAGGCACAAAGAGAAGAGCAGAGAAAAGGCACATCAGGAATCAATTTATCTAAAGCAGTTTTGGCCCCAGGGGCTGCATACTTGGGCTGATACTGGAGTGGGATGTGGATTGATTGGTGCAGGGTGTGAACAGGGAAAGCAGATCCAGCCTCAGACCAAAAGTGCTTGAGGAGGTGATGAAGGTCTGCAGGGGGGTGGCTGGTGGTCTGAGCCACATCTCTGGCTGTCAGGGTACAAGACTGCCATTCTTAGAACATGATTCAGTGAATCATCTCCTTTTACCCTTGCACAGGTCACCCCTGTCTTGCCTAAGCTGGTACTTGCAGTGTCCCTGGGTGATGTCTCCAAAGAAACGGAGACTTGAAGTGCACAGCGGAGTGTGGAGCTCAACTGAGCACTAGCAGAGTTTTTCTCCTAACCTAACACTTATCTCTTAAGACAACCTTCCTGATTTTTCTCCGTCATTTTCTCCATCTATTTAACTCTGTTGTAGGCATTCAGTGCTGCAGCAAAAAAACCAAGTGTTGTATCAAGGCGGGATAGGTAAATTCCTTGGTGCACAGTCACGTTTTCTTTTATAAATGAAAGCAAAAGTAGATAACGTGAACTAGAGAGCCCTGAGCTTCAGATAAGGCCCGTGATAAGTTTAAAGGTGTTGTGCCCCTTATATTGCCATGTATTTAATTACAGTTTAAACAAACCTATGGAGTATTAGTGATTGTCTGATAATGTGAGAACTTGATAGGGAAAGCTGTGCCACAGATCTGATGTGCAGCATTTCACAGGTCAAAAAATGGTGCTATCAAAATCTGAAGTTGCCTCCTCTTCAGAGTGAGAAAAAGAAAAAATGTTCTTCCCTAGGTGTCCCTAATTTTCTCAAAAACATGCCAGCTTTCTTTTCCTTTAAAGGAACACTAATAATGTGTGTGGCTTGCTTTCACTTAAAAGACTGATTTTCCTGAGGGGCAAGAGGAACACTTTGTTCCAAAGCTTTTTGTCCTTTAGGATATCATATTTGTATCATTTTGTGGAGGAGCCTTCCTAACAGCTGGGGCTCCCAGAGTTATTCCTTGATTTCAAGAAGAAATTAAATAACTGTTGGGGACCCAATGGCTAATGGAAGTAGGTCTAAGATGTGGGCATGTAGCTTCAGCAGGTTGGAAAAGGACAATTTCAAACATGAATATCAGTGTTGCTGGAGCCAGAACCACATGTTGGATCTGTGATTGTTTAAGTTGTACTTTTATCTTATTTTTTACCATAGCAAATTTGTGGTAGTTTATCCCAATTCTCTGAGTAATGCATCCATTTTTCTCTTAGTAGCTCACAATTATTAAAAAACCCTTGTATTGGGAGGGTCTGAGTCACTCCTAACTAGTCCTGGCTCAGAATTAGACCAGAGTATAAATGACAGTGGATAAGAGTCAGTGGCTCCAGGTTGGCTCAAGGAGAGATTGATGTCACCTCCTGCTTGGATTTGTTCTGGATTGTATATCCTACCATAAAAAAAAAAAAAAAAATTAGCTGAAAACACCGTTAAAATCCCTGTGTTCATTTTACCCCTGTGATTTCCTTTAATATTTCTTTCTCTGAGCACTATTAATTCCGTTAATTCCCAGCTGTTGCCTGACGATCAAGAAACAAATGTTCATCCTCTCCTGGCCACGGCCCGCAGGTATTAAAGGATAGTCCCACTAATGCTCTACACCAAGACTTCACTGCCACTTGACATATGGAGTAATTTACCCCTGTTGGCAAAAGGAACCGAAATCAGCACGTTCCTTTTACAGCCTAATCCTGCACGTCGTGCTCATGTGTAAACAGTGACACACGAGAGTTTTACTGCCTGGCATAAAACATACATTAGCACTGAGGGGATGTGGCTGTGCATCGGGGTTTTTTTTTTTTTGCTTCAGGGAAGACCATTTCCCTCACATAGAAATCTTGGTGAAATAGGATCAAACCACCTGGAAAAGCAAATGGATGCAATGCAGAGAGCAAAAGGAGATGGTGCATCTCTTTTTGGAGCCCTGAGAGATGCAGATGTTCAAATTTGGAATGCAAGTGCCAACCCATGAATTTGATGGGTGCTCAGCATCCACTGCAGTTTAGGGTTTTTATCCTGAGAGAAACAGGCTCTTCCAGAACACATTCAACTCAGACAGTCATAGACGTGGAAACCAGGTCAGATGAATCATGTCTTAAAAATGACCATATTTTTCTTCAATCGTAAGTGGGGAAACGGTGACTAACACCTACAGAGATGATGTTAGGTGGGATGAACTCTACCCCCAGTGTCTCTGAAAATGAAGCCATTTTAGCTGATGAGACACAAGGTTGATGTTTCAGACAAAAGGGACGATATGGGACTGTATGAAAAATATGAGGTCCTCGGGATTTACAAAATAAAGAGTCACGGCACTACTGTCTTGTGTGTTTCTGTGTCCAGGTATTGAAATGTGTCCTCTGGACTTCTATTCTGTTCTGCATGCTGTCTTGATGTTTGTGTTTTAATGAAAAATGCCTTTTTATTTTTTTAATTAAAAAGAGATTTTTTTTACTAGCTTTGGGAGGGAAGGAAGACAGGCTCCAGAGCTGCTCTGGCCTGAGGACTTCCATTCATCCAGAATTCTTGCTGTGGCAGAGAATGAACCATCTGGGGTTGCTGAGGACTCTCAAATAGACCAGTGAGATTCATGGGCAACCACAACCCCTGCTCACTAATTGTGGCATTTCTGCAAGGTCCATGATGGATGTGAGAGTAATTTTGGGGTTTTAATTGTTCTAAGACAAAATTTCATGGTCAAGAAAATGCCATTTGTGTTCTGTTATGCAGCCTTTGCTAACAGAACGATACCAGAAATGATCATTGCACTACTACATAAATCTTTCCATGGCCTTCAGCTGTTGTTATTTATTGTTGCTGTCCTGTCTCCCCACCTGAGAGCACAATATCCTGGGACTGGAAACAGTGGCAGAGTGACGAAATGCTAAAACACAGAATTATTTCTCTATGATGAAGAATTACAAACTCTAGGATCTTTTTTGTCTGAAAAAAGCGTAGCTGAGAGGACATCTGATACAAATGAATACGGGAACTTGTATCTAACACCAAACCCTGAGGGAACGTCAAATAGCATTGCTGACTGTCTGATTAGTTCAGGAAAAACAAGACGTATTTCTTGTAGCAGGGTGAAGTACAGCTGTGAAACACTTTGCCAAAAGACAAGGGGATGAGAACACCTAGAAGGTTTCAAAAGGTGATAGAACATATTCTGAGAAGAAAATATAATTAAGGACTGATAAAATAATCTTGGTAGCTGCTGAAGGCTGAGAACTGCAGGTTGTCAGGGTGTTCTTGGTCTTCTTTATGCATTTTCTGTTGGACATTGCTGGAGGCAGAACTTGGCTAAGCAGATCTTTGATCTCCCACAGCTTCATGTTGCTCTGTCTCATACAGCCTGTGCACTCTGAAGGAGCCTTCTTGAAGCAACTGTATCCACCAAATGCTTTAATTTGACCTGAAACAGAAGGAAAAATCCAAATTTCCTCAGAAAACTTGAATGCTTTGTGTAGTATGGGTGAGATGTTTATTGACAAAGTGCTGGTATGTGTTACTGGCCTTAAGTCCACAGGGCATGGAGAAGGAGAATTTGTGAGACTCCAACAAGGATTTAAGGCTGAGCATGTCTGAAGAACAAAACCCCTATTTTCCTGTGTATTTTATATCCTCTTTAGAAAGAGAAGGAAACACTTTTGGCACTGCTGTCTGCAAGGCACCACAGTGAAGCTGGGAGTCCAAATGTCCACAGTGTGAAGAGGGTCCCCAAAGTGGGGTTTATCAGGGTCCCCAGTCACCAGCTCTGTCTGTCTTTGTGTCTCCAGACTGTCCCACACAATGAAGCTGGTGACACCTGGTGTCACCCTCCTGCAGCACAAAGGAGCTGCAGCTTCCTGAACATTGGAAGGGACAGGAGCAATTCTGTCTCTGTGTGAGAATATCCGTGTTGGGGTTGCCTGCGTGGCCATGAGCAAGCACTGGAGAGCCCAATTTTGTTTTGTTGAGGGAGAGTCTCAGTAATTCTCCCACCTGTGAGCAGGACAAATGGAGAATGTCACAGCTCGTGTGTCAACCTTGCTGCTCTCCTCCTCTGTCAGCTCCTGTCCCCAGCACTAAGTCTCATCCTGACCCACGTATCTGTGACCAAAACCACTGGATTTTTAAGGTTGTGCCGTGGGAGGGAGTTCAGGGCACTGCAGTGCAGACAGGACCCTGTTTCATGGCACCATGAGCATAAGAAACCTTCTAGATATCACCTGCTCAGCTGCTGTCTGACTCTATTCTCCTTCTCTACCACAAGAGCTTTCAGCCTGGTGGTTTAAACCCTCATGGGGCCTTGAAAAATTCAGCACTCGAGGTGAAATCACAGACGAAGTCAACACTCAGCTGCCGCAGAGTTGATTTGGTTTTCAGCATGAAAAACAGCATGAAAAAAATGTAGATGTTTCTGGGTTGTGATTCCTTCTTTTCCTATTCCCAGCCTCTTCTCTCAGCAAACTGTTTAAATGTTTCCCACATTTACAAGGAAAGCCCAGGGAGCAGAAATGTTTCTGACCAGGCAGCTAAGTGAAGTGTTGAAGTTCTGAGGAACAAAACTTTCTGGTCCAGCAGGTCAACTAACAGCATCTCTCATAGAGAGACAAACTGGAGGGATTCAAATCCTTTAATCTCTCTCTGACAGAAATGTGCTTGAGAGCACAGAGTGCCTGTCAGAGCACACAGCTGCTGCCAGACCTCCCTGATAACATCTGGGACCACCAGCAACGTGGAACAGAGCTTAACACCAGGACAGCAGCCTCAGAGGTGCTACCAACCAGCGCTGCAGGTGTTCATAGCTGGGGGCAGAGAAGAACACAAGCACTTTGGATTTTCTGCTGTGATTGCAACCCCTGACCATCACACTTGCTCTCCACAACACATGACCAAATAGCTCATGCACATGAGGAGAGCTGAAGCATTTCAGAGCAAAAATGTGATACAGGAAGAAAATGAAGGTAGCAGAGGGTAAGCAAGAAACTTTTGCAAAATGAGGCTTATAGAGGATTGGACAGTAAACTGGGCTGACTGTGGAAGACAGAAGGTGAGCCCAATGACACAAAACTGTAAGAAATCAGACTTCTTTATTCAGAATAAGTGTCCCTGAAGAGATCATGATTGCGACTTTGTTATATGTCATGTTTGCCTAGAAATTCAGGAACAAAGAATCCATGGGACACTTTTTCTCATGGTATTTTCTTTCACTATGAACAGGGTAACACTCGTGTTCATCCCTTGCAATACAAACTTTTCAACCTCCTCCTTTCTTCATGTGTGAGACAATTGCCATGTTGTGGTTTCAAAATATGTGCTAGAAAGTGCTCTAGGTGTGTCTGGAATCCTCTGTCCTCAACAAATGAGACGTGACAACCTTGCAAGTGTGCATGGCAGCCTGATGGAAGGGACATCAACCAACGCAGCACTAAGTCTGGTGGCTTTCATCCCACTGCTTCCAGGAATGGTTCCCAGCTCAGGCTCCCTGGAATCACCGCCCCTGTAGTAATATGTATTTAAACCCTGATGGTGTGCACTAGCCAAGCTCTCACTCAGGACCAGACTCAACACCTGAACTCAATTGTTATTCAAATAGAGTTCAGGCCAGCTCAACCTAAAGTGCTCGTTAACCTCCTCCAAACAGCTGTAGCTGCAGGGCGGGCACAAGCCCTATAAATCTAGCCCTGGGAGGAGCCAAGCTTGGGGTGGTTGTTTTTGGTTGTTGTGTGTTGCTGGAGTTCTGCTCTGAGACATCATAATCCAAGACTCAGAAGACTGCGAGCTCTGGCACACACCCCCATGGGCAGGGGTGCTCAGCAGAGGAGAATCACAGGGGACAACCACAGTCGAAGCAGAGCAGGAGCTGGGGATGCAGTGCAAGAAGGTCTCTAAGGAGGAGGAGACAGGCTGCGACAATGAGACTCCATAAACCCAGTGGAGAGGGGCAGATAAAACTGGAGAATGATGTAAAACATTTTTGGGAGCTAATTAGCCTTCCAATACCTAAAGGAGGCTTACAAGAAGGCAGGGGAGGGATTTTTAACAGAGGCATGTGGTGACTGGACAAGAGGGAATGGCTTTAAACTGAAGAAGGGTAAATTTAGATTAGGTAGGAGGAAGTTCTTTATTAAGAGGGTGGTGAGGCCCTGGCACAGGCTGCCCAGAGGAGCTGTGGCTGTCACACCCCTGGATGTGTCCAAGGCCATGTTGGATGAGGCTTGGAGCAACCTGGGATAGTGGAAGGTGCCCCTGCCCATGGAACGAGATGATCTTTAAGGTCCTTTCCAACCCAAACCATTCCATGATTCTGTGAATTAGCACCCATTTGACAGAGTGATCTACAGGTGAATGTGCTTGGTTAACCTGTCCTGGTCATCTGAGAGAAGTTAGCAGCAGCCATGGTTGAAAACTGGATAGTGCAACCTTTCCTCCTCTCACACCAACCAGCACGGCTGTTGGGACAAGCTGTTTAATTACTGCTGGAATGCTGCTGCTTCTGCTGCTGGGCCATGGTCCTTCTCCTGTTCAACTGGAAGGATCCAAAGTTCACTCCTGTCAAGCCCTGGCTGAGCAATATTAACACAGCATCTGCCGGGCTCTTTTGAATAGCTGCTAAACATCTACGCAGCTTTAAGCTGGAAGAAAAGGCTTTTCGAGTGCTGCATACATTACCCATAGCAGTGGGGAAGGATGTTAATAATTCATTCATGCTCTCAGACTCTGGAGTGTGCTAGATCTTTCAACTCACAACAATAGACATCACCCTGCAGGCTGTCATGTCCCGCTTTTAACAAAGGGAAAGAAAAGAGTGATGCTAAAAAGGAGGAAGTTTTCCTGGGTGGAAAATCTGAAGCCTGATGAAGAATTAAAGCCTGTTAAATGTCTACTTGAGCCAGCCATTGAGCAATAAAACCTATTTGCAACTGGTTGCTGGAAAAAAGAGCTGCATGTGCAGGGAAAAGCATTTGTTGGGAAGATGCCGGCATTGCTTTCCATCGGTTGTGGAATGCATCAACCCCCTGGGGTGCCTGTGCAGCAAGTTTTTCTTATTCAAACCAGAGCAGAGAGAGAAGAGGAAGGAGTCACCCTAAGAAAACATATGTGTGGAATTATTTTCATGTGGCTGGACCATCCTTTGAGTACCTGAATTGCCTTCAGCTATGCCCTACTCCCGCAGGGTGTTCCCAGTGGATGTGGTAGAGTCCCATTTGTGTATTTCCAGCTCCAACAGAAATAAAGGCAACCAGAAGTGACAAGAGGGCTTGTTTGGGATGAAGCAGGTAGGAAAGCAGCCACTACTGAAGGCACAACCGGGACTTTTGGGCTGGTGATCATTGCTGAAGTGGGGCCACCCCCAGTAAAAAGCATTGTGCCCATCACCAGGGACAGGGAGAGAAGCCACTCATTTCTTTAGGCCTCATCCTGGGTCTGTATTTCTGCTTTTATCTCCTACTTCCCTGAGTGGAAGAGCCTGTCCTGTCCTTACTCCTTCACTCCCAAGGTGGTAAAATCCTGCCTGTCGTTTTGAGAAACCCCACACCAGTCTGAGAGTAAAGGAGTGTCCTTGTCATGGGGGAATTACATTTTAAAAGAGAAAGATTGAGGTCCTTTATGTGGTGGGTACTAAACTACACCCAAAAATAACAGGAAGGTCCCTCCAGTAAAGAGTGGACCATGTGAATGAGCAAGAGAAGGCGGCAGAACCGAAATGTTTCCTTCCTGGGGAGGCAGGAGATAAATAAATAGAATTTAATCCTTCTGAAATCCAACCAGCCTTCTTGCTTGTGTAGCTATGTCAGCAGTTTTGAGCCATTTAACAAATTCCTCATGTGACTCCCCTCAATCTCATTCAAAATTATCCTGAATTGGTTGACAAATGGAGAAGAGGGTTCAAGTCCTGTCACCACAACTAATATCTTGATGAAAACTCTGCTTTTCATGACATATGCTGACCCATTGAATTCAGTATTTTACTGCCTAGAGCTCACTTACTGCTATTTTCCATGGAAAACTCCCCATGGACATTTTTGTGAAAGAAGAAAAGCAATACTTTAATTCTTCCCTTGTACAAGTCTGCACATCGACCACAGAACAGTTTTCCTTCAGGGTGGGCTCCCTCAAAGCAGAATTTCAATTTGAGCACTGCTGCACAAAAGAGCAAATTGGAGATTCCAGGCTTGCTTCACTCAGCTGCATTCTGAGTTCAATGCAGGCAGATTCTGCTGGAAGGATATTTGCAGCAGTAGGGTCTGTTGGGACCCTCGTCAGCCAGCCCCACCAAACTCCCCAAAAAAACCAGGGCAAAGATCTTCTGAGGCAGAGGCAATCCCTGTGCCTCTCTGAGCTCAAAGCAGCATCACTTCGTCTTCCTGGGACATTCTGGGGACCAAATGATGGAGCCAGTGTGAGGAGCTGACCTGCCCTTTCACTCCCCTCAGCTGTGGGGTCTTTCTCAAGGCTTTTCACAGTTCATCCTCACCCCCCAGCATGGGCATAGAGATCACAGAACCTGGGTGAGCTCGTGGAGGAGAAGGACAGGCCCTGCTGTGCCTTCCCTCAGCCCCTCCATTCGCCCCTCTCCTCCCTGTCACCCTTGGCAGAAGTGCCAGTGGGATGTGACGAGATCACAAAATCTTGGCACAGAACTCCCTGATTTCTTTTTTCTCTCCCTCTGCAGGGACGTGGAGCCAAGAAAGTGTCAGCTCCATAACTCTGCCCCAGCAGAGCCCTGCAAACTCCCTCAGCCAAAGCAACTGAATAGGAAATGGGATGGAGCTGGAAACTTGTCCTTGTCAGCTGGGTTCTCCATCCAACAACTCATAAAAAACCCTACATGAAAGCAGCCAGAACCGTTGCAGCTTAGTCCTATCTGAGAAATGGCATTTAATCCCCACACTGTTTATTTAACTCTACACGACAGTTGTGTAATGTCGTGCTGTTCTGTCCTGATCTTGTTCCACAGGGAAGCTTTTCAGCTCAGGAAATGCATGGATCAAACTGCCAGGTCTGGGTGTGTTGCAGAACTCTGCCATGTCAATGATTATTCTATCAAAGAAATCCCTCTAACCCACAAATTTTGAGACCGAAATAAAATGAAATAAAAGTGCAGGTTTAGTTTTATTTTCATTTTAGATATATTTGTGATGAAACACTTGAATTTATCCCAACCACACAGGAACAAACAGGAAAACCTAGGTTCCCAGCTTTACTGGTTTTGGGATTTTTTACCTGTCATAATTTTGAAGGATATTTTAAGACTGTTGAACCCTGTGCTTTTCTTTTCCCCGATTACACCTGCATGACTGGACTTCCTATTGAAATCACTCAGCTGAAACCAAGGTGGGTGGCACATCTGAGAACAAGATTTGGTCTCACGCTCCTCAAACAGGACCTTTATAATTAACTCTTCAAAACCTGCTCACTTTCCAAAGCTGAAACCATGCAGAAGGGAGGTGTCTTGAATAAAAGAATTTTCCCCCATGTTCAGGAAACAGTAGGGAGCAAAGATATTTGTTTGGCATCGTGTAATGCAACATTTTTTGTGTATGTGTGTTTATCCAGAAAAAAAAAATCACAGAATCGTAGAATGATTTGGGTTGGAAGTGACCTTAGAAATCATCCAATTCCAATCCCCGCCATGGGCAGGGACACCTTCCACTACTCCAGGCTGCTCCAAGACCCATCCAGCCTGGCCTTGGACACTTCCAGGGATCCAGGGGCAGCCACTGCTTCTCTGGACAAACTGTGCCAGGGCCTCCCCACCCTCACAGGGTAGAATTTCTTCCTAATTTCTAATCTAAACATCTCCTCTTTTACTTCCCCCTTGTCCCGCATCTGTTCATGTAAAAAATCTCTCTCCCTATTTTTCACAAGCCCCATTTAAGTACTGAAAGGATGCAGAAAATGAATACATATAATGGATCTCATAAGGTCTAAAAGGCATTTTGTCTGGCATAGTATTTTTGGATATTATGTTATTTTGCCAACCAGTGCTAAGAATAATGTGCCAAATGATCACCATCGAAGCCCTGATCTGTGCTTAGGTAAGCAGGGAGCTTTGTGCAGAGAAATGAACACACAGAACATTCAGGTTCCATTTAATTGTGTTGAGAGTAAATAATCATAAACAAATCTCAGGGGACTGGGCTGAGGGGCAGTGATGTGCTTCTCCAGGGAAGGGTGAATTCCGTTTGGGCAGTTCCTGAAAATATGACTTGAGGTGTTTTTAAAAAACACCTTCAGCAGTGGAGAGGTCAAAACCACCTTGGGCGGGTGATTCCTGCGCTTTATCAGTGTCCTGATGGCAATTGCTGCCCATTCCCCCAGGGAAAAAGCCCCCTGGACAACTCGAGGCTGACGGTGCTGGCTCCAAACCCACCCTTATTGTGGCTGCTCTCGCAGAGCACAATCCAGAAGAGCCTCCCTTCCTTCCACAGCCCTTCTCCCCACTGCACACATGGAGCAACAAATGGCATCGAAACACACGGCGAGCTGCGGATACAACAAGCAGATGGTGGGAGAACAGGGGCCCAGATCCATTAGCAGGAATCTGGATCAACTCGAGGATGAATCAGCGACACAAATCAGAGGTAAATACATAACAGACACTCCAAGCCAGCCCTTCCCCCGGGAGCTGGACGTCTTGGGAGACAAATCCAGGGCTCCGACATCCTCCCGTGTGTCTTTTTGCGGATGTACACAGGAGGGCAGCAGACATTTACTCAGCGTTTGGCACCGCAATCCCTTCCTTCCCTGCCGCAAATAGATGCTGCTGGGATAGTGTAAACTGTCCGTCAGCACGAGGGGATGGATGCCGGCTAAACGGCCCCATAAAAAACCCCAAAGTGACCATAATTAGACACAGCGCACATTTCACTGTTGTGGCAAAGACAAAGGTCTTAGTCATTTTTTCCTGCTGTTGGGCTAAGTTCACCCCCCACCAAATTATCTCAGGATATTCCTTTCTTCTCTCTAGTTCATTTTATTGGGTGTTTGCTATTTTTTGTGTAAGTTATTGCAGTGGTTTTCATTCTCCAGGAAAAGCACACTTCTATTTTTCCCATCGAGATGCTGACACAGGAATCTCAAACATCTCTCTGCCCTTGTTTCTTCATAGACAATGTACTGGGGATGGGGGAACAGGAGAGTGTGTAAGAAATACCCTCTAATTCCAGCTAATGGAGCTTGTCAATGAATATGATAATCATTATTTAGGTTTGGAAAACAAAAGCCTGAAAGGGAGTGTTTCTCAGCAACGTTTCTATTTTTTTTGTAAGTGGGTATAATTAAAGCAATTGTCTTTAGCCTGCAAAAATACCCACTGCCTTCTTCCTGCTCCCAGCCCAGCTCCATTCATTCCTTCGAATTTGGCTTCTTGATAACTTTGTCCATGATCCAGCACAAACAATTCTGCACACCGACGTCGATGCCAACTCAGATTGAAGCCTTTCAGGCAGAGCAGTGTATTTTGCCTAAGTATTTTCTCAGGCTGATCCTAATTAAAGTATTAATTGCCATGTGGTTGGGTTCTCTTCAGCTGCCTAAAAGGAGTTGAGGATGGGTGTCCAAGCTGAGCTGAGCTCCCCTCCACATTCTCAGTGACTGCAAGAGGTGTCAGTGATTTCTCAACCTTCCCATTTCACAGAATCATAGAATTATTAAGGTTGGAGAAGACCTCTAAAATCCTCGAGTCCAACCATTCCCCCAGCACTGCCAAACCCACCACTAAACCGTATCTCTAAACACCACATCTGCATGACTTACTCAAGTCCCTCCAGGGGTGGTGATTCCACCACTTCCCCGAACAGCCTGTTCCAATGCTTGGAAACCCTTTTTGTGAAGAATTTTTTCCTAATATCCCATCCCAACCTCCCTGGCACAACTTGAGGCCCTTTCCTCTTGTCCTCCCTTGCTCTCTGGGAGCAGACCCCGAACCCCCTCTCAGCTTCCCCCTCCAATGAGGGAGTTGTGCAGAGCCAAAGGTCCCCCTTGAGCCTCCTTTTCTCCAGGCTGAGCCCCTTTCCCAGCTCCCTCAGCTGCTCCTAGTGCTCCAGACCCTTCAGTAATCTAAAATTAGGATGAATTCTGAGGGAAAAACCCACATTTTCTTTCCTTTTAGCTTTGTGTACCAGACTGTAGGTGCATATCCAGTGTGCAAAGCACACTCACAGACCAAGAGGACAGTGATCTCTTGGGTAGTTTGCACTGCCCTCTGAAAATAGCTGTTTTCTCCAGCAGCAGAGAGGGATTTTCAGAAATAATATCCTCAGGTAGGTGCTTAAAATTCTACAGCGTGCTTTGTCCCCAAAAGCCAAATTTTACAAGATTTTTGAGCACTGAAATTAATGAGGTTTAGGAACCTAAATGCTTGAAAAGAAAAACCCGGCAGAGTTGATTCACCTGCCCATGATCCTGTTGGCAAATGTGTGATAGGGACTGAGCACAGGTCCCTGAACTGGTGTAATCCACTGAGAACAATCATTCACACTGTGAGACTCCACAGCCTGACACACGCAGAGCAATCCCAGCACTAACAACAGGAATCAGAAGTCAGGGCGGGAAAACGGCTGGAAGTGTTTGAAACAGCAAGACTGCCTGTTGCTGTAATCTCCACTATGATAATGTCACTGGGGCCTGGGATTATGAGAGATGCTGTGTGGAATGAGGCTGGTTTGTGTCACAGGACTCCACTAAGACAAAACACACAATAAAGAAATCCTGACCAAGCAGAACCCAGACATCGTCCAGCTGTGGTTTCGTGGTGCTAAATACGATTGGGGATTTTGCTTATCTCCCAGTTTTATCCTGTCTTCTGCCATGGAATTGCAGCCCAAGCCATGAATGCTGATTTGAGAATTTCACCTCCTGAAATAGAAATGTTGAGGCTGGGTGTGCCAGCAATGTGGGAACCTTCTCAGTGTGTTAAAATAAAATCCCTGGCATGGTTTGCTCTGGTGGCTGTATTGGGAATACAATGTTAATTGTTGGACCAGGCTTTGGGCAGCTAATGACTAAAGAATCTCAGTGGATTGGGGTCTTAATTACCTGATTTACTTTAACCTGATTTCCTCTAACCCAGCAGGTCAGTGGGACTAATCCCAGAACAGGACACTATGCTATGTGATATCTTCAAACAGGTCCAAGGATTTCCAGAGATGAAGAAGGAATTGGGAAAGGTGCTCATCTCAGTGGAAATTAAACACCTATGCCTAATATGGTGATATAGAAATAACCCTTTGTTAGCTACTTACCAGCCTGAAGACCCAAAGACACATCAGATCTTGCTCCTCCCGAATTCTTTGGTGCCCGGACTTCTGTTCCTGCTCTCAGTCAAGCTAAAAACTCAGCAAGCTCAACAATTTCTTGTGTCTCTCAGCTGGAAATAAAAAAAAAAAAAACCCAAAACCAACCAAACAAAAACTTCATAGAGCCATAGAATCATTAAGGTTGGAAAAGATCTCCAAGATCAAGTCTAACCTTCATCATCAAGTCCAAACTTTATAAACTGAGAACACAATTCAGCATAGAGAGGAAAGGCCTGTGTGAACCAGTAAACACATGGTAATTCTCAGTTGACCACAGGAACTTCAAAGCTTTTTCACCTTCCTCTACCTGATGCTTGCCATTCTTTACACCTTTGGTGTCACCAGTCGCAGAAACTGAGGTTTGCACAAGGTGCAAATTCTTTGATTTCCATGGCTCTGCTCACTTTTTTTTCTATTTTCCCCAGTTTGGTTACACTCTACACAAGATTTATCCAGACAAGCTTCTTGTCTTGCTTTCTCTTATCCTTTAAGGAGTAGTAGTGGGTGCTACTCAGTGGTGAAAATCGGGTTAGAATGAGGTCCCTGAACTCATGGACAAAGTCCTTGCTGGGCTCTGTGATGAGGACGATGAACTCTGACATCTAGAGAGGACACCTCTCTCCTCACTCTGTTATTAGCACAGCAGGATGGTCAAAGGAAAAAAATTAGTTATTCCAAAAACTCCAATTAAAGGAAATATTAATCTAAAATAGCCCCATTTCTGAGTTAAGGAATTTTTATAGTTCTTTTTTTTTTTATTGTGCTTTATCTCATATTCTGTGCTCCTCATTTGGTGTCTTCAGCCTTTGTTTCATTAAGAGAAAAAGGAAAATAAATGAAAGAAAATAAGCAGATTATTAATAAAAAACTCTCAAGTAAAAATTAGTTGGAAAAAATAATTTGTAAACTAAGATTCAGATTAATTTCACTTTCTTCAGCAGGATTTTAGTCTAGACTGCCTCTATCTTTAGTAGCCATAGACACAGGGAAAACACACACTTCTCCAGAGACTGATGTCTAAGATGATTTATCATTAATTGAACTGTCTCACTGGGCCATAAACTGATCACATCTTGTGCTTGAAATGACACAAATGCCTAAATGATTAGGAACTACAATTATTAGCAATAAAAGCTGACACTCCTTGGGTTATCATGACATACAAAGCCTGTTTATGATGGGGAACCTGAGTCAAGCTTTACTGTAGAAATCTGTACCCACACATCCACAGTAGGAGGGCCCTTCCAAAACTGGAAGCTCTTTACCTTGCCTGGTCTTAAAATCTCCAGTAATGGAGAATCCATCACATGTGGGTGGCTTAATTTTATGCCTACAATAATTCTGTGGTAAGTTACTCCTCTGAATAGAGTATATCAGTACCTTCCTCTTTAAGCAGAATTTCTAAAGTTTTTAATTAATGTTCTTCCCATCTTTAAAGCCGAGAATAAACATTTTGATCACCTTGTTGGACTTCCTGACAGCAGCTGTCCCCTCTATTCCTGTATTTAGCACCCAAACACAATACATGCATTTCATAAGGACCACAAACCTTTAACAAATTTCACCTTTAAGTGAAATCCAGTCAAGCTTCTGATTTATGTGTTGATTACGTGTTTTTGGGTAATTTTACAAATACAGAAAATACAAAAAGTGAATTTAAAATTACGAAGTGAAGTCTTTTCCCCCAGAATAATGTAAACAAGACTGTTAACTCTGTTGCTCCCAACCACTGATCTGCTGCTCTGGCCTTGTAACCAGAGAAGACTCTGAGCCCTGCATTTGTCGTTGAAGGCTGCTAATAATTAAATCCTATTGTTTCACTGAAACAGAACATGACTCTCACAATTTGTAACCAGAAGCAGTATAGCTGCACTGAACAATGTTGGATAAACATGCCCTTCAAAGATCAAAGGATGTAGGGCTATGTCAATTAAAAAGAAAAAAAAAAATCAGCATAGCTAAACTGCTGTTTCTCAGCAACTTGGTGCGGGCGCAGATCTGAGGCTGCCTGGGTTGCTTTGCTTTCATTTCACAGTCTCAAGGGTATCCTTATTCCCCCCAGTGCCTGGGGAAGCTGGCACACCCAGATGTGAGCTCTGAGACTGTGGGCAGAGGGAGAGAGTACCCCCCTCATCCCTAATTAAACGTTCAAAGGATTCTCTCCAAGCAGCACATCTTTGTGGCATTAAATAAAAATCGGCCTCAAAGAGAAAACACACACACACACACAATGTGTTCAACAAGGCAGTGGGCAAGGGGATAACAGGAGGATGTGGATTTGGAGTGACGTTGTTTGCTTTCATTTCTTCTCTGTGAAAACCCTTCCCTTCTCCATGGATTTCCATCAGAGAGTTCACGCTCTGTGCCAAACACAAACTCACCTTGATGCCACTTTGGCCATGCTACTCCAAGAGGAAACAGGCAACACCGTGGTTCTTTAAGGAATTTACCCCCTCCCATGAATGTCCATGTGATTTATGGCCAGCAAACCCTCTTTAATTAATGTGACTCTCACTGGCTGTTTCCTGGTGGCCTAGAAGGGAGGAAAATTCGTGGCAAATGAGTCCCAGCCATGCCTTGGCTTTGTCTGTTCCGTATTTCACAGCTCTTCCTCTCTCTGCTGAACAGTTTCCAGGGTCATGAAGACCCCCTTGCTGAAATATCTCTACTTGTGCAGGGACAGGTCACTGCTGGGAAGGGCAGATCGCACTCTCCATGGCCTGACCCTTCTGGTGGGTGTTGTGGGGTCCAGTCCATCCATATATCCATGTCATAAACTTCTCAAGTGTTTCTTGCCAAGACCAAAGAATTTCTTCCCTGTGAGGGTGCTGAGGCCCTGGCACAGGTTATCCAGAGAAACTGGGGCTGTCCCATCCCTGGAAATGTCCAAGGCTAGGTTGGACAGGGCTTGGAGAAACCTGGAGTAGTGGAAGGTGTCCCTGCCCATGGCAGGGGTTGGCACGGGAGGGTCTTCAAGGTCCCTTCCAATCAAAGCCATTCTGTGATTGTCCCAGTGCATGTGGATGGATACGATCCCACATATTCTGGATGGCAGAAATGAACTTGACTTGTTTTCATTTTAGAGGAGGGGCCATTGAGGAAGATGCAAAGCAGAAAGGGTAAAATCCCGCTGGAATCTTGCAGCAGAGCTGTCTCGTGAATATCACTGTGCTTTCTGCTGCAGATTGTGTTATCTCAGCTTCAGAGGGGATGAATAAGCTTCAGCTTCAGCTCTGGTTGTTGGGTTTTTTTTCTTATTCAGAGTTTATTATTAGGTTAATGAAATATAAAAGCAGCTTGGAGAAAAAAATGACTGATTTTTCCAAAAATTAGGAAAAAAGGAAGTCTTAGCATCTCAAACACTCTTCTTTTCCCTGTCAATTAGTTCCAGGGTGGATCTACAGCTCACATCAAACTATCGTGCCTCCGGCATGGCATTGAGTCAGCACTGGACATGTGACCAGATCTACTCAGGGCTACATCTGCAAGAGAGCTGCATCTTCAAATGCTCCCTTTCCACTGCAAATGGAAAAGATATTTTTATTCTGAGAAAGAGGGCATTTGTTCCCTTTACCTCTTGTACCTCTGGACTCCAATGCCTCTATTATGTGTGCCTGGACTTAGATTTATTAGTTTGAGGAGAAGAATGTAAAATACGCAATGCTGAACCTATGTGCAAGAGAGTTCTCTGGCCCAGGCTCCTGATTAAGAATTACAGGTATTTGTTGTTTGTTTGCTACACTTCTCAGGAAAGCAGAGCTATTCCATCCTGCTGCCTGTTTATACTCCATTTTTATTTCCCAGTTCTAGACAATACCATTCCACCTCAGTGAATATTTTATGGTTTCCTTGAAATAAATCACTCTCTCCACCTTCCTGTCTACTAAAGACAAAACCTTATTGTAATGAGTTAAATTCCAGTATCAGCTAATCTGAGGAAAGAACCTGGCCCATAAAGTTTGACAAATGATGATCATTTTAAAAAATAAAATATACACATTGTGTCTAAACACAATTGACCTCATTCCTCTCAGCTGTCCTGGTGTTCAGCTGCTTGGAAAGTTTCCTCCGGGGAAAACCTTTATTAAATGATTTGTGTGTCTTTTACATTTTGTTCCAAATTATCTCACTCCCTCATTTTATTTCTTCTCCAGGCTGGCTGCTTGCTACAGCTAATTTGGTTGTCCTTGCTGGGACTACCATAAATACTCCTTCACAGTAGTACTTTGCAAGCTGAATTAGTCCAGTGATCTTGGCTACAACATCCAAGAAAAAACTCTATGAGATTAAACACTGGGAGAACTTTATGGTTGGAGACACTGTTTTAAAGTCACCCATAAAGGAGCATGAGCAAAAAAATGCTGACAAGGCCAAAAAACATTTCACAGATGCTAAAATTGTGACCTTCAGGACTGTGTTTGACGGGAGAGCTGTTCACTCACTTCTCTCCCTGCAATGACTGTATTAAAGCGTGACACCCTCTGTGGAACTGGTAACAAGGAGCCCTTCATAAAAATGGATGAAATATCAGATTGAAAACAAGGAGGTAAAGCCTGGCCTGCAAATTGAAAGGCAGAGCACTGAAGCCTGCAGGAGCCTCCAGGTATTCTAGGTCTGCCTGTGAAGCAGAGGAGGTGACATCCTGCCTGGGCTAAGTGGCACCAGAGTCACCAAAACTATTGAAAAAGTTGTTTCTTCATCTCCATCCTTGCTCTTATTTCACCCTGGCAGCACCTGGAGATTTAACCTGTGTGGGACTGTGGCTCATGGGTGAAAACTGTAGTTGGATAAGCCTGCTGTTGGCTCAGGGTGGGACATATTTACCATTCTCCCCAAAAATTTTTGGTTATCACCAGGCAGACTGGATCTGTCGTTGTCCTTATAATGGTTTCATGTCTTTCTGTCATGAGGGTGAAGCTCCTGATTTTATTTAAAGCTTGGTAGACACCACATTCACTGAAACCTAATTCCAGGGTAGCAGAGGGTGGCAACAGGGCTGGAATTATTTCTGATTGGGAGGAACTGATGAAGAGCTTTCTGTCAAAAATTCGCTTATTTTTAAAATTTTTCCAGCCATGCACCAGTTAGAGCATTTTATTTCAGCATTTTTCAAAGTAAATATTCCTCCTTTTCAGTTGTGAAATAATTGTTTTCAAGTCTGAAAGTGCCAGCGCTTCATTTAAGTGTTACAAGAATCATTAAAAATGCCCCATTAGCCACACAAAATGTTTTGACTTCAAACATCTCTTAATTAAGTTTAAAAAATGTTTCTTTTCCCCTCTAAGTTGATCTTACACGACTCTCCTCCCTTCATCTTCCCAAAATAGAGTTTTCAAAATCACAAAATCATTATTATTGAGGTTAGAATCAATTACTCTTAGCGTTTGCTCAAACCTTTCGAGATGTGGTGGACAGAGCTACTTTCATGTCAAGATTGACTTTAAATAAAGAAGGCTTCTAATACTAAATTGAAAAGGCTCAGACTTTATCCTAGTGAAAAAGGTGAATGACTACAATTGGAAAAGTATTAAAATATCAGTATTTCTTGTAGAATCAGGAGTCTATGTTTCCTTCACTCTCCTGCACCACTCGCAGGATAGATAGGTCTTTATTTTCACAGGATCTTTCTTGATGTTAAAAGCTAAGTCTACTCATCTTACAATAAACCTGGAAAATTCTAGGGTGAAGAAATGTGTGAGACAGCATAAACATGATCTGAGACATTTAGGGTACAAGCAACAATTCCACTTTTCATGTAACAGATGACACTGCTTGACATTAGAACAAGAAGCACCTGTTGCCTGTGCTGTAAAATCTCTTGCAAATAGCTTCTGATTTGTGGCGCTGATATAAAGGCTGTGTTTTATGGAACTTGCCCAACCAGCTTTGCTATGTCAGGTTATCACAGATACATTTTTTTTCAATTCATTTTGAGACCAACTGCTGCTAAGAGGCTGTAACAAGGGTTGTAACTTGCTCCTTTCGCTTCCATTCAGACAGTTTGAATAAACCCCCATTCCAGCCTTTTATGGGCCCTCTTTCCATTATGCCTATTTTATTTTACTTTTCTCCACAGGGATTGAGCCACTTTATTCAGGTCATTTTCTGCAATATCATGTTAACCCATTAAAATATCAGATAATTTATTGTCCATTCAGTCCACCTACCTGTCCTTTTCCCTTAAAAAGCACAATCATTTCTGTGAGCTCTCTGTTCCCCTGCCTGTTCAAAGGGCCTCGTGGTTGTCCTCACCTTCTCATTAAATCTCGCCCAAGAACAGTTGCCTTGGAAACCAGGGAGTTGATCCAGCAAAGGGGCTGAGCATCTTCACCTTGCCTTGACTTTGGTGGGAGGTGAGGCCATTCAGCACTCCTGAAAGGAGAGTTTTGTGCAAGGCCGGCAGAGAAACCACCAACTTCCATTTTCTTCTGGTTCCAGGATGAGTGGAAGTGATGCTGCTCCTCACATGGCTTCTGCACAAAGAGCAGGAGTCAGAAGGAGGTTGATACAGCTGATGCTTTTCCGGCATCTGTGAAGTCATTTGAAGACATTTTGGAAATGCAAATGCATTCTAAATACTATTCAAATGGACAAACTTCTTCTGAAAGTCTAAGGCAACCCAACTTTCCTTGAGGCTATTTATAAAGTGCTGGTGCATTTGTAAGGGAGCTACCAGGGTCGTTACAGATTTGGAATAAGAAACCAGTTTGGATTAATGAAAAGAAAAGAAAATCAAATAAACAGCACATCTTAGATGGTTTTTGAGAGGAGAGGCAGCATCCTTCCAAGGACTCAGCCAATGTAAGCACTGAACCTTAATGTTTCCAAGACAAACACGGCAGGGTTTGGAAACTTGCCAGTGAAGAAATGAAGTCTAGCTTGCTGTGATAATCACACGAAGAGATAACTTGTGGAGATAAACCATATCCTGAGACCAGAGCTGGCTCTGCTCCGGCCACCAGCTCAGCTCTGGATCAGGATATCTGTTTCCATGAAGCCTTCAGACCTCCCTATGAGCTCTTTCCAGGCTCATTCCTGGTCAAGGAATGGAGCCATTCCTTGGACCTGCACCTCGGTATAGGTGCCAGGAGCACTGGTCAAGGTCCAGAAGAGCGGAGCATCTTCCAAGCCTATGCAGCCCCAGGAAAAAGGAGACCTTTGCAGGATCACAGTCTAATGGAGATGACAAATTCTGCCTCATTCTTGGCTGGATGTCTCAAATGCTTCATTGGAACTTGCTCCGGGTGTTTATGTGCTGGCACTGAAAAGTCCATGTGGGAAATATTTGGGAAGATGTTTCATTTCTGAGAAAACATCACACCAGGCTTTTCTCCTCTTCAAACTTAATGGAACCTTTTACCTTCAAACCAAGGTTTGCTCCCACGGGGTTGCAAATGTTTCTCCCTCCAAGGAATATTCCCATCTTCTCACCCAGACACAATGTGCAATGCTTGGACCCTCTTTTCTTGATTTCGCCTTAGAGTGGTAAATGCTCAGACAATTTCTGCTGATCCCAGGTTGTTTCAGATATCAAATTCGATCAAGACATTTTGCAGAACATCTCCAGAAATACTTTTTCTGACTCCTTCTCTTGGTATTTTTGGTGTTCACTCGTAAGTTTTTATTTGTTTTGTTTTCTTGACATTCAGTTGTGCTGTGTTTCAGAACAGCAAATAAATTCCTTAAGGTCAAAAGGATTTATTTTTCTTTTAGATGGAAAAGTTCATTTTTGAACTTGAGAAAATGAGCACTGAAAGGAAATCTGAACTAAAAAGCCATTTAAGAAGTACAACCTTCTTCTTTTACACATGTCCATCTGAAATCCTTTCTAACTAAAAGCAGTTTCTTACAGAATACTGTGCTACAAACAGGCAAACCTTCCCACAGAAAGATGAGTGAACACAAAAAGAAGTTTGCCGAGTCACCTGATGCATTTCTTCAACTTTCCTCATGTCTTTGTATCCGTGTGCCACATGGTGATGTTTTTAAAGAGAAACAAAAATGACTTGAAGTTTGTATTTTGGTCATGTCTAGAGGCACTAAATGGCATTAGAGCTACTGGCCAGTAGGTGCTGTAGAAAAAGCAAGGAAATTACTTTTCCTGCCTTGAAATCTTTTCAACTGGGACACACACACACAAAAAAAGGCTTCTTATTCAAGCTACAATCCACTATTCCCTACCTTACAGAATTAGTTGGTGTTAAATGTCTCTCCCTTCTGCCCTTTTCCCCACCATTTGCATCACCAGATTTTCTTCCAGAGACTGTTCCTTGAAAGAAAGCAAAGAAGCATAACTGCAGAGACTGAAAGGACAGGCGATAGAAAGCAGCTTTTTAGTACTCACAGCAAGGACAGAATAAAGTCAGGGCAGTCCCACCTGGGGAGGAGAATTCACTGTTACCATCCCAACCCTGCAGAGTTGTCACCACACCCGGTGTTGACTTTATTCAACAACAGGGAACTCCCAGAGCATTCCCAGCCCTTCTGGGTCATGGATCTGAATTCTTTGCCCTCTTGTACGCTGATTTTCTCTCCCATCTTGGGCAAGCTCAGATTCAATCCAGTGCGCAGTCCCACCTCAAAAATAAGGATAAATGTATCTCTGAAGTGCAAAAGTCTCTTGCTCACCGTAGAAGGACTGGAGAGGAGGCAGGTTTGGATCCCTGTGTTACAGGGATTTGCACTTCCAAAAGAGGCTTTTTGGAACTGAATAATAACATGCTTCTAATTAAGGCTGTTGCTGTAAAATCTCTAATCTGATAACACATTGTGCAGGAAGCAAGCAGACATCTGTTCCTATGAACACATCAATATTAAGGTGGATTTTGGATGCAAAACTCTCCCCGTGCTGTTTAAAAATGCCCCTGGCAGAAGAGATCTCCCGCCTTAATATCTGGCAGCAAATATTTTGCATCAGGGCCGTGTATTCCATGGAGGATGGTGTGAACATATGATCTAATTTCCCTGGCAAAGCGTCCATCATGTGTGTGAAATTTCTTGTGGAAGACAATAACCCCTCCCGTCCATAAAATCCGGTTGATGGGCGAACAAAACTAGGTAGAGACAGCAACACTCTCACCTCCAACATTACCATCTGTGGCCTCCCTTTGGGATGTTTTAAATGGGGAGTGTTTGGAGTTGGGTGAGTCCTTCTGAAATGGGGAGTGAGTGGAATACCCTACCTGGCTAAGATAACCCACCTGGCTTAAGATGTTGGTCCCTACAGTGCCCAGGTACATTTTAGCCCCAAGACTCTGAGGATCTCAAAGCTGTTCCTGAAGAGAAGCAGGACAGTGCAGGACTGACTTTTCCAGAGCAGCCCAAATGCTGTCCTGAGTCAGCAGTTTCTCTCCAGCACTAAGTCAAGCTCAAATCCCTTGTGGTATTTCACAGAGGTAGCCTCCCCAAGTACGCCTTTTTTCCTCCAACAACTTGCTCCTCAAAGTATTACAAGCCAGACTCAGACTCTTCATATTTCACTGTCCTCAATGCCTTTTTCTTCCACGAGTTTTTCTTGCTGCTTCTTTGACCCCATGTGACATTATGGCACCCAGATTCTCCTGAGAAAAGGCTTGCAGAACTTGGTACAGATTGTGAGAAGAGCCACGCATTTCTCCTCTCCTGGGATCCCACTGGTGTCTGCCAGTTTAATGTGCTGAAAACTTCAGCCCTGTAGAGTTTTTCTGGAAATCAGTAGAAGCTCACAATGCTTAGCAGCACCAGTGGGTGACCATCTCTTACTGACACCCATCCTGGGCTATAAACAGGTTAATTTTGAGTGTTTATTTTGGCTTGGCTGCAAAGTGCACTTGCTACAGCCACACAGAGCCATTAGGTTTCTGTCAGATATTTTTTTTCCCATTACTTTTGTTTTCTTCTATGCAAACAGGGAAGCAGTTTCTGGTTCTGTCACACAGGTGTGTTGGTGCCAGGGCCCAGCCCCTAGAAATAACTTCATGGCTTACATCCAACGCCAGACTTGCTGGTTTTACCTGGAATGGAAGAGGAAGTTTGATTAACTCCACACAAGAGGTGATTAAAAAAATCCCCCAACTCACGCTGAAGCACTTCCCACAACTCCCTGACAGGAGTGTTGAGCCAGGTGGGCACCAGGCTTTGCTCCCAGGGAATGAGGGACAGGACAAGAGGAAACTGGCTCAAGTTGCACCAGGGGAGGTTTAGGCTGGATATCAGGAAAAATTTCTTCACTGCAAGGATGCTCAAGCACCAGCACATGTTGCCCAGGCAGAGTCACCATTCCTGGAGAAATTTAAGAGCTGTGTGGATGTGGCACTTGGGGACATGATTTAGTGGTGGCCAGGGCAGTGCTGGGTTAATGATGGGACTTGGTGAACTTTGAGATCTTTTCCAACCTAAGTGAATCTATGGGAGAAGGAGCAGGGGCTCCATGCAGAGCCTCAAGGCTGCCAAGGGACACAACTGTCCTTCAGTTGAGATCCCAGCTTTGACACCAGGTTGTCATGTGAGCATCATGTATTTTGGATTTTTAGTGCATTAGCAGAGCAAGAAGAAGAGAGTTAGCAGCAGAAGAGGAGACAAGAGTGCAGTAACACTGAATGATAAAGCAAGATGTGTCTTCAGAGCAAAAAACACCCTGATCAAACCTGTGTCAGATTTAAAGATTTGCACTTCTCCGCGGATTCAGAGTTACACAGGGGGATAGAATGGCAGATATATTATGCAAATAAGGATCAAAATACTTGCACATCTGCTCATCTGCTTCAATCTTATTTTCTCAGCCTTTTAAAATAGCAATTGCAAGTGTATATATTACGGCTCAGACACTCAGATGGTTTTGGGCATCTACTTCCCACACTCCAAGAAAAATATATCAGAGCACGCGACTAACGAGGTCAGAGGTACTTCACAGCAGTTAAAGGCAGAATGCAAATGTAATACAACTGCTCTTCTCTGTTCACTCAGGAAGGGGCTCCAACCCAAGGTTTCAGATCCAGGAAGGTCTCAGCATGGCTTGGGGAGCTTCCAGGCACTGGGGCTATTTGAGATACGGCCTGCCTGTCTCTTCTGAATCCATGGAAAATACATAATAACACAGCCTAATATGCACTGCTGCAATCAGGGAAAAATAAGTGGGATTGCCTCATGATTTTGGTTCTTTAAGAAAGAAAACTTGCTAAAGTGGTGGCTTTCTTGCAGCTCTGATGACAACAGGTTAGAGCAAGAAATGAGCTGAATGCACAGTGAGGAGGCATATGGCAATTTGGAGTGAGGAATTAACCCCTTAGGGCTTGGCTCTAGAAGCACTGGTGAGTGACTTTACTCATTTGTCTCTTCCCAGCAGAGCAGCTCAGCAGAAGAAAGGACAGCTGGACCCCAAATTCCTTACAGCCCCACCTGTGTGCATGGTTCGTATGAGTTTCAGAGTTCCAGAAAAGCAGTTTATTTGGGGACTGAGTGATTGCTGGCAGTAGTGCAGCATCACATAACAAAGGGGAGTTGGGTACAGGTGCTACAGAAAGGCACACAGCATCAGGCATGGCAAACTGATGGAATAGGTTGTCCAGAGAAGTTGTGGATCCCTGGAAGTGTTCAAGGCCAGGGTGGATGGGACTCTGGGCAACTTGGTCCACTGGAAGATGTTCCTGCCTGTGGCAAGGGTGTGGAACGAGACAAAAATCCCTTCCAACCCAAAAAAATTGCATGATTTTATGACAGGAGCAGACCTTCTTGTCCGTGTGGTCTGGAGAGGCCGGGTCAGTGTGTGGCAGCCTCTCCGTCCCCCTGCCAGTCTCCCTTTGTCTGTGTCAGGGACAAAGCCATGGGAGGACTGATGGGTCTGACCTGCCCAAGCCCCTTCTCGGCCCTGTCTCCATCTTGCATTAGATATGATCATCAACTATCACATCCAAGGACATCGGATCCACAACTCACCAGGGTCAGCACCACTGAGATCTGCAGGGCTAAGCCCCAGCAAAGAGAAGGGCAGAACTGGCTCTGGTCTTTCCCAAAACAAACAGGAAAAGCCAGAAACCTTTCCTTCTACAGCGACCCTTGGCAACTTTGCTGTTTCCTCTTTTTTTCCCCCCCTGAATGAGGTGAGAGTGGATGTTTCTGCATTAGCAAGAAGTTTCCACAGGAAAACAAGCTGCCCACTGTCACACCAAGAGCCTGTGTGGGCAGGGCTGGGATCTCCAGCAGGTCACACCACATGTAAAATTCATGAGGCTCTATCTGCATCCGAGGCACTTGTGCAGCCCAGCTGGGGCTGGGAATGCCTCAGACACCCCCCAGACCATCTCATCTCCACAGCTTCCAAAAGCTTCCCTTCACTCCAAAGCCAGGCAAGACAGATGAAATCCCTGCTCCCCCAAACACACATCTCGACGAAGAGATTTGCTCCTCAGAGCCAAGAACACTGAACCCTTACCTTTCATTTTGATGGTTTCCATGGAAACCATAAAATTAAGCTATGCAGTTACTTACTGCAACATTACATAATCTGCCAAACACTCCCATGTTTTTCAACAAACGTGTTTGTTCTGGGCTGCCTGGTTGGCTTTTTTTTCTTTCTTTCCCAGTATGATCAGCCCGATCCGTGTTGATCTGATTAAACAAGGAGCAGTGGTGTAAAATCAGGTATTAAAATGCAACTTCTGTCAGTTCTCTTCTCCAGAGAATGACAGCTCTGCCTGCTTCCACTGCTGGCTTGCAGCTGCAGTTTAAGGTTTTTGCAGCACTGCTCATCTCCTGATTGTATGGATGGGGTTGGTTTGCAGAGGGTCTGATCCCACTTCTGGCCTTGGGGATAATAAATAGCTTCCACACTGCTCCAGGTTATTTGTATCCATAAAAATAGTATGCAAAGAATTTGGTCACATGCAGTGATCTTTTGTTTAATTAAGGCCACAAGGCAGGGTGGAAAGGGCTGCCTCTGTTCAGTTTCCCACATGGAGCTGAGGGATCACTTTTGGGCAAGCGCTGTCAAATATCCAGCGAATTTATGATGAAGGAAAAATCTCATTATAAAACAATGCTAATATGCATTTTTTGATGTTCCTGGCACTCAGCCATCCCTATTGGAACTGGACCAGAGGCAGCAGCAATGTTTTGGATTGAGGGAGGTGCTGTGCAATCAGTCTTTAACTTTTGTGGCCGGACTTATTGTTTTAAATAGAGCTCAGCAAAGCCACTTAGCTCTTCTTTGTTTTTCCAGGTTACAAGATCCTGATGCTGTAGGGAATAATGCCAAAAACGTTCTCACCATTGGTGAGAATAAACTGTTCTTTTTGTAGCTGCAGAAGGCAAAGGAAAGACCTCAGCTGGGCTTTGG
Organism: Ifrita kowaldi; assembly: GCA_013398055.1. NCBI lineage: Eukaryota > Metazoa > Chordata > Aves > Passeriformes > Cinclosomatidae > Ifrita > Ifrita kowaldi. The sequence continues at coordinate 302,317 of VZRS01007677.1, forward strand.
GGCTTGCACAGAAAATGCAGTGGGAAAAGGGCGGCCACGAACACATGGATTTATGTCCTAAGAGCAGGGTATGAAAAGGATTGCAAACTTGTAGGTCAGCATCCATCACCTTCCAGTGCTGTGTCTCTCAGGTTTTATTTGACAGTAAACTAAAAATATCCAGGAGATTACTCAGGCCAGATCAAGTCATTGTTTGGGTGTTTTAGCTCTGACTTGTTCCTGCACCAGATCTCACATCACACCAAGGAGGGTGTGGATGCAGCACACAAGAGCTTGGCCCATCCTGGGTCCAGGAGAAGAGAGTTCAGGTGTCACCGTGTTTCCCTGAAGCCCAGAAATCGGTCCTGGCCCATTTTATTTGCTGGTAAGTTAAGATGTATTTTCAAAGAAATGATCAAGTCCAGCAAGGGCAGTGTAAATTAAAGCTGACAGAGATGCAGTTGGTTCTCCTGGCAGCATCCTTTCTTATCTCTCCAATCAATTTATCCCTTCAGCAAAACCCACATCTTCCTTGAGCACTGCTCAGACTTGGCATAGTATCTTGAAAATCCTTTTCGGGAGGGGGACGGCTTTTGTTTTTGAAATGTTGCTGAGAAACCCAAAAGGGAAAGCTGGGTTTCCTCTTCACACCACTGACCACGTTTACCATCAGGTGACATCACAGAAACACCATCCAGATCCCTGGGAAATCTGTGTCTTCATGGGTTAATCTCATTCTGCTCCAGCCTCTTATCTCTCAGTGGCTTTGTGTGACATGTGAGACAGTGATCTTAGTATGATATAAAGACATAAAATGCTAAGCAACTGAAGCAGCTGCTTCTGCACCATTCAAAGAGCACACATATCCAATAAAACAGGCATTTACAGTGACTATAAATAGCTGGGAATAGCAGATAACTAATTATTTGAGTGTCAAAAAAACTCTAGGCAACCTCATGTGACATAACACATGTCATGGATAATAACTTCCAGCCTGAAATGAGGATGGAATTTAAAAGAACTGGAGGTTTCCTGGGTTTGCCAGAATGCCCAGTCTATTTTTTCCCATTTTAATGCTAAATATTGGACATGCTTCCCTTGCTGAATACTTATATATTCCACTTTGAAGTCAAGAGGTTCAGTCAGGCACATTGGCATCCTTGAAAAGAAACTGCACCTGGAGAGGGGGGTTCAGGAAGCCAACACAAGTGTTAATTGTATCGTTTGAGTTGTAGGAAAAGCTGTATTAACTTAAACTGCATAATAAATCCCTGCAAAATAAAGACTGGGTTAAACATCTCTGCAGGATCTCGTCTTTTCAATTTTCTGGTTTGCTGTTTCTCTTCTTTCTATGTGTTTCTTGATGTGAAGAGTTTGCTCACTCTATACTCATTTTCTACTACACCAAACAGCATCACTGCTTGATTTTCACCATAATAAATGAAGTATAAAGAAAATATCAGGTAATGCTGATACTGGTGGTTTTCTGCTTTCTCCTGAACTGGTTTTACTGAGCCTGCAGACAGACCTTCCCATGAGCATCTCTATCCATGGACTTCCAGCATGTGGATGATAAACTCAAAAGCTTATTTTTCTTCCAAATCTTTGTGATGCAGTTTAACTTCTTCTATTTTTTTTTTAATAAACTGTTGAAGATTACTAGCTGCAAAGCTCCAAGGCAGTAGGTATCCCCTTGATTTTTTTTTCTGTTTCTTTCTACAGAAGATTGTTCAGACATATCTGTGCTGCATCAGAGCAGCGTAGTTACCACAGTTACTCTGGTTACTATCCCTACTTCCAACCTGAAGGATTATTCAAAACACCAGAACGTGGAAACAGATTGAGCACGTGACCCTGCGTGTTCAGAAACAGGCGGAGGACAGCACTGCTCTGGTATTAAATAGCAGTAAAATAATCCACAAGCAATTAGCAGAACGTTTCTTCCTGATGTTTTAGAAAGGGTCAGACAGAATGAAATAATTCAATAAATAAATGAGGGGAGTGATGCACTGGAAGAGCTGGGTGGAAAAGAATCAAGCTGCACCCAGCAGCCAGAGAATCATCAAAACAGTGAGAATTACTAATTTTAGCTCTTCCAGAATCCTTAGTCCTGAAGGGCTGATGGGACCTCCAGAAGCCTGAGCAGAGTTACGATCCTTATAACCTGCAGGTGTCTGAGGTCAAATCCCAAGATTGCTCCTCAGGAAGCCGAGCACTGCTCCTGAGAAGGACCCATGAAATCATCTTATCCAAAGCTTATTAAGTGTTCAGCTTCGCACACAACTTCCTCTGCTCCCACCATCGGCTCTGTTTGCCTTTGTGGAAGGCAATTCCATTTATTTCACTGTACTCTGGATTGCAGCAGATCCTTGTGGTCATTAAAATTTGCTTTTTTCTTTCTTGCCCATGACTATAAATTGGAGATTCTATGAAGTGATCTGTTGATATGGATGGACTTGCAGAAAACACAAGGTGGGTCTTTTGCCTAATTTGTAGAGATTTTATCTTTTTTATTTTTATTATTTATAGACTCCTGATATTTTCCCACTGGATGAATCCCATCTAAACCAAATTCTGGCCAACTAATTATAACATTGATCTTCCTAATAACCTTTCACAAGCGTTTTTCATACAGTTAACACGCCAGAATAAACCAATGGATCACAGAGTAAAATTCACAGGTTAAAAGGATAAATCCCAAGCAGTTGTTTTGATACAGCAAACCTTGAGTGCACTAGGGCCATGAAATTATCACAGATTTGGGTAATTGTTGCCTGTGAGGTTTTGAAACTTTAACTGAAATTCAAATATTTTCTGCTACTTTAACGTTCTTTCCTGCGCTCGAGTCTCAGAGAACAAATATCTCAGGGCTTTTCTACATGAGAAAACTGATGCCACACTAGTGCTGTCCATTCTTTGAGTTTAATGGGGTTTAACTTTAGAAACATATAAAAAAGGTGAAGTTTCACCTGTCTAAGCTGAAGAGGATTTTTCTTGGAGACTAATGGCTTAGCTAGTTTAGGTTTGGGTAAGTATTTCAGGAGGATTCTGAACCTTACTGCTTGTGTAGTGCAGCTTCCACTGGTGTGGTGTCAGAAGAGGCTCTTGAGAGAGAAGCCTGTGTCAACAGAAGCTTTCAAGCAGGAGGAAACTCTTTGGTGTGTTTTCTGACACTGTGACATCAGGTGGATATGCCACAACTCCAGTTAAGGTTTGCAGAACCTTGTTTTGTCAGCCTTACCCTGGGGACCACCAGGAACAAGGAGCTGTTCCTCTTTATACAGCGGAAAAACTTTCTAAAGGAAGAAAAAATCTTATTAGCAATTCTTTTAGAAAAGTCTCCACCCCATGTGGCTTTTGGAGGAGGGAATTGCATCAGGATTGTGCATCCTTCCCTGCTGAATTCAGTTGCAGAGATGCTTCTCCACAGATATCAACTCAATACAAATCATTTGTGCTGACAAGATCTTTAGTTGGGATGGGCCAGAAATGATAAACCAAGACCCAGAGAAACATCCATTTCAAAAATCCATCGGTTTTCCACCCATTCATTAAGAATTTCCATTTCCAGGTGCTTCCAGTGGGAAGCTTCCTGGGTTGGTAAAATTTCCTACTCTATAGGAATGCAAAACTTAAATCTGGGCAACAGCAAAAGGATCTCGAATTTCTCCATGGATGCCCTCATGTAAAAACAAACAAACAAACAAACCTAACCTGAGAAATTAAACAGCATCAAATTATGAAGCAGAAGAGTGAAGCTAATTTCTAAAAGACTGCCTATAAATCATACATATATTATAGATATATATATAATTGATATGTATTATATTATATATATCTTTTATGTGTACATATATCTCATATATAATATCTCATATATTTAATGTATAAGATACAATATATGGGATATATAATATGTATTTTATATGCTACTCTATATTTATATATTTATTTATATTTACTTATATATACATTATGTGTATACGTATGTATCTATAAAAAGAGGGAGAAATAGCTATATCCTAGATATACATGTATTTCTGCAAGTCTAAAATATAGATGATTTAATAACCCTGTGTGACACAGACATTCATGCATGTATTACATGTATCTGTGTAATTATTTGTATAACTAAATGCACTTATAAACAATTTTAAGGTGTGTCTCTGCATGGCTGTGTACAATTTAAAGGTATAGAAACATTAGGCATTGATTTTTCCCGAGCTAACAGGATTTGTGGCTGGATCCCTGCATTCTCAGCAGGATGATTTAGAGCTGGGAAGTGACCCCTGAGCATGACAATTCCCACCCTGTTGGGAGGCATCAGCTCTCAGTTTGGAATTCCTTTTAGAACCCTCAGTGTGAAATGTGCCCTTCTGGGTAATTCTGGCTGCAGATGCTCCAGGGGAGTCCTTTGTGAGGATAAGGAGAGGTAACAGGGAGGGTGTGTTAAAATTCCTGATTAACCATGAACTGAGCACTGCCCACTGAAGGATTTCCCACTCAGACCAGCGGTTTTGCACAGAGTTGGATCAGATCCAGGGTCAATATCATCCAATAATTCATCCAAAAGCATCCACAGGTGGGTAGGCCGCCCCTGTGCACTCTGAAGAATCATTGCTGGGGAAATTTCACTGCTTTCCTGCCTCTCTTTGCTGCATCTCCAATAGAGATAGGGCCGGGCTCAGCCCAAAATTTGAATTAGATTTCCAAGTGGCCAAAAATTATGTCAGTGGCTTTTGGGACATAGAGTTGAACTGTTCTCACAACAGTTCAGCTCTGTATTCTCTATGCTGCAGAGGCAAAGAACCCTAAATTCTTTTTCTTTGCAGGAGAGAAAGGATAAGAAAGAATAGTTTGGTACCAGCAGGAAGCTTGAACAAGTCACCATTGTGTTGAAAAAACACTTTCAGGTGAAATCTGTTGTAGAACACCTTGGTTGTCCACCTCTACCAGTCTCGTGGTGTTTTGAGGGTTCATCATAAGCTAAAGCACGAGTGATGGAGACCTCCCAGCTCCCACATTCCTATCAGACCTCAGGATAAATCAGCTGGCAAACTCTCCTAAGCCATAACTCAAAGTAAGTAATTTCTTATGATGTGACCTCCTCAGAATTACTTGGCTGGAACAAGGCAGAAGGCCCTGAATGTCCACTGTGTCCCCTTCTGGCCACATTTTCTTAGTGTTTCTTACCAACAGCGTGGCACAAGAATTTTTTAAAGAAAAAAAAAGATTGGAGCAGACTTGATGAGGATAATTTTTAGAATGCATACGTTACAAGCTCACACCTGGCACTCAGCTCTTCTCAGGAAGCAGCACTGCTGCTTGCCCTCTCCAAGTGGCACTGAGAGAGACACTCCCAGTGTTATTTTTATGCTCCTCAGCCTGAGCATCTGCCTGAAGAGCAGAACGGACTCCTCGCCTCCCTTCCCACTCAGGCTCTTCGTTTTTGCATCAGAGATTCTTGTGGTGTCTGGGACGTGACGACCTCAAGGCTGGCTTTCAAAGCTTGCTTGCTTCTGAGTTTATTATTTATGTCCTCCTGGTTGCCACTCCAGGTACTCAGTGCCAGCTGCTCAGGTGCTTAGCAGGTGGTTTTGGTGACCAGCAGTCAGAATCTCCAATAAAGATCTCATGGTTTGAGTGAAACCTTTGATGGATCTGTGTCCTGTGTAATAGGACAGCACAAAATACTTGTTTTTCCTTCCCTCATTCTGCATCAAGGACAGCCTGGAGAAGAAAACATGGAATATTACAAAATGGACACCATAGACAAAAATTCACTTGGTTGCTATTATACAGCCTGGCTCTAACTATATAATAAAGAGGTATTTTAAAGTTATTTACTATAAAAAACTTATTTACTCTATACTTTCATAACTCTCATCAAGATGTAGGTGATACCTAGAGAAATGGCACCTCCCAGCACCCAGCGAAAGGTTGAAATGAATAAAATCACTCAGCTTCTCACAAGTCATGGGGAGTAACTCCACTACTTTTAAAGATCTTACCTTGGCACAAAGCTGATGTGGAGGAGGATCTACGCAGGCTCTCCACCTCTATTTTGAAACTTTTTAATGGCATACAGAAAATCTAAAGGAAGTCTCCAGCTGTCTTTACTCAGAACAAGGTCCTGGACTTCAGGCAATGGGAGTCTGAGAAATTATCAGCTTGAGCCTTTCTCTGCTTGAATATTTGCAAGTTTTAGCTATTCACTAAGATAAAGACCATCTGCAGCCTTTATCAAGTGCTAAATATTTCCCTTAAGTGACTGTCATTATTACTATTTAAAAACAGCCAGACTCTAATGCCTTTCCATGGGTTACTAAAGAAAACATTTGACTTCTTATGGATTTGAAGAGGATTGCAGTAATTCACTACAAGGAAAAAATCCTGATGAGAGCAGTTTTTAAGCTCTTAGGTTCATTCAGGCTCTAAAGATTACTTTTTTGAAGGCTTTATGGCACTTAGCTCCTGTTCAAATTACTGTTTTTGTTAGTGCACCATGGAAATCCCATTCCTGACCCAGAACTCACTGTGCTGTCATCACCTCAGCATTCCAGTCCTGTTTCCCTGGCTGGACACAGCAAAAGGGCTTCCACTCACAACATCTTAACTTCTAGGGCTGGGAGCCACCTAACTTTGTGCACCTAACCCATCTGATCTGGCCATTTGTGTAGTCATCCAACCTCCCTTTAGTTTAGGAGGAGAATAAATTATTTCCAGAGCCTGGAGAATTCCCTCTCTGGGAGGGAGAATGGATGTCTTGTAGATGCACTGATGCCAGCCAAAGGGTGCAGTCAGTCTCACCCTGCATCCTGTGCCACAGACTCATGTTATCACCTAGATTAAAAAAACCCCAGCTATTCAAATAAAAAGTTGGCCAAACACTCCTGATGCTGAGAAATTGGTCAATTCCTCCTTAAAGAACTAAAGCTTGGGGGTACTTTTCTATGGACAAAGGTGAAAATAACCCCCACACTTCACCTGTCTGAAGAAGATGCCTTCAGTTCCTTTCACCCTGGGTCTTCCCTAAACTTGCAGTCCTCACTCTGTTTTCCATGCTATCCCACCAGCAAGTGATAAAACATCTCTGCAAGATCTTGCTTGATTCTCTGTTGCTCAAATTAGGTGTCTTTCTTATGTTGACCTAAGAGAAAAGCTGCTGAGCTGCTGACCCTTGTTGGAGTTTGACCCTCTAAAATGTGTCATGTGGCTGCTTCTTTGCCCCTCTTACTTGACCTCTTGCAGAAACTGTGGCAGTTTCTGTGCAAATTCAAAAGAACCTGGAAACCATCACTGTAGTGTAGGTGGTTTCCCTTTTGCCTGTGCAAGTTTTCTAACATTATGTGTGTGAGAGTGACCTTTAAATCGTGGAGAGATTTCTGTTTTAAGCCACCTCTGTCTAAATGAATATTTCTGTCTCAGCAACAGAATTAAATTTGTCTCCTTCACCAAATGAGGTTCAAGACTTCTTCACGTATAAACTGTTGCTAAAACTGAGACTCTGCTGGGAACCCACCATGAAATGTGATAACAAATAAAGAGCATGGATGATCAGAGAAACCCCGTTTAACCTCCAAGTGTAGATTAAACTTGTATGCTTACAGGAGCAGAAGTATCCACCTAAGGGAGCGGGCAGGGCTGGGAATTGGAGGGTCATGCCATCCTACAATCTTCTTAGCTTCAGCACAAATTTTTACCAGACTAGGATGACTATATGGCAACCTCATGCTCCAAAAACAATCCTCACACACCAAAACCAATTCTGGTTTGGGTTTTTTTGGGTTTTTTTTTGTTTTGTTTTTTAAAGATATTATAGATTTGCTCCTGCACTCATACACTCACTCAAAAGGAGTAGAAGCTGGTGACATCTGGGTCTGGCACAGAAGGAATGGATAGGAATGGGCAGCTGGAGGAGAGAAGGGATGGGGGACAACTTGCAGCCACCATTTATCAGACTGAGTTAGGCTGGTGTGAAGCTGCAACCTCAGAGCACACTGTTTGGTGAGCCCAGTGGGCTGAGCAGGTTGACAGCCAAGTCCCTGACACAGATATGTTTGTGTGTAGAGCTCTTGCCTTACCCAAAATCTCATTAACCCTCCTGACCCAGGTAGCTCATGCTAGGCTCTAACTCATTTTCCCACTTCTCCTTCCATCATTACCCCCTCAGAAGTGTTTCTGTTTAATATCTTGCCTTTAAAACTACTGCTTCATTTTCTCTCCTGCCAACATATCACCTTCAGTGCAAAGGTGCTAAAGAAGATATATTTTCCCTGCAAACTCTATATCTCAGCAATATGAGCTCTCATCAAGCAGTGATGCCACACTGGGGAGGGGGTGTTGGGGTAGGATTTGATCTCTTTTAGTTGCACGAGGTGACCAGGAAGATTTGTCTACATCCCTCTGCAGGGGTAGGAAGGGTTGGAGCCTGTGGTGAGGCTCAGTCATCTAAAAGTCATCAGTGTAAAGACAGCTTCTGTTACTTATCTCTTATTTTCACCTCTGACAAAAAAACCCCTTTTCAGATCAGTGCCTCCTCACTGATTGCCATTGGCCCTGGATGAAATGGGTGCATTCCCTTTGCCAGTGGCTCCCAAACCTCTGAGCAACTACAGATCTCCGTGAACTCTAAAATTCCCCATGGTTCAGGCTCATTAGAACTGACAAGTTCTGCAAATTGCTGTGCTTAATTTGATTTTGCATAAAAGCTTCAGACCGCAAAGGGCAGTCCCCTGGACCACAGTTTGGACTGAAGTAATGACTTGTGGGTGAAGGTCTTCTGGAAAACAGCTGCCTCCATTCCATGTACAAGTCAAAATGCAGGATTCTGCGCTTGGGATGGAGTAATACCAGGAACAAATGTAAACTGGGAGACGAGTGGCAAGAGAGGAGCCCTGCAGGAGGGGGTCTGAGGTGCTGGCTGGCAGAGGCTCAGGAGGAGAGGGATATACTGATACCTTCTCCCTGGTATCCAGTGTTGGGACGTGTGGGAATGGTTCAAAGCTGTGCCAGGAAGGTTTAAACCAGACATGAGGAAGCATTTCCTCACTTAGAGTGTGGTCAAACACTGAAACAGGCTCCCTAGAGGAACAGTCAACGCCCCAGGCCTGTCAGTGTTAAAGAGGTGTTTGGACAAGGCCCTTAATAACATTATTTATCCACTGGCCAGCCCTGAAGCAGTCAGACATTTGGACTAGATGACTGGTGTATGACTCTTCTGAATAGTCTGTTCTATTCTACGCTATTCTATTCCATTCTACATTTTTAATTAAGTCGTTAAGAAAACATATTCTTATCTGTGCCTAAAACAGGCCTAAAATTGCCATGTCCCAACTTCCTCTCTGGTGTAAGACAGGCTTGGCAGCATTTTGCACAACCTGCATCTCATGCTGTCACTGTTCTCTAACTGCCTCATCCCACAATATAAAGTGACAAACAAAAATCAAGATTTAAGTTTTCCTGTCAATTAGAAACTCCAAGTAGAAAGAAAAGAAGAAACTAAATCCTCTGTCTCAGATGAGTGAGATACAGGATATTGTTATTTTTATATCGCTCAATCATTCCTGAGTTGAGCTATAAAAAGTCCTAAATTCCTCACGGTCCCATATTGAGATGGAAGTTAATGCTTCATTAGCAGTAAAAGCTTCAGGTTATGTGAGTGAGTAACCTTTTGTTCAAACATGATGTCTGACATTTGCATAACTACGTCTATCTCTGAGTTATTGAGATGATGTGAATCACCAAGCTCTTGTAAACAGGGTTTTTTTCCCTGGCTCCTCTCAATACCGTACATCCTCATGCTTTGCTCTCTCACAGCTGTCTGGTAGGGCAGTGACATTTTTAGGCTTCATCAGCCTTTTACATCAAAATAATCCCTCTCCTGTACCTGGCAGCTGGTCCTGGAGATCAGAGAGCCTAAACCAGCAGTGCCTCACCCAGCTGAGCACCTGGGCTGCGTGGGATGTTCTGCAGAAACAGCAAGGCAGAGGTGAAATCACCTTCTCGTGGTGTCCCAAAGATTTTTGCACTGACCCCGGTTTCGTGCAGTGGGGAGGTGACCTGGCAAATCCCTTCTGTATCCTCCTTCTGTAATTACTTGTTTGAGTTTACATGTAAAATTATTATCAAGACTTTTATAGCCTCAAGCCGTCTCTGAGCTCTTTCCAGGAACAAAAGAACCTTGGTGGAGCAATAGGAGGGCTGAGGCTCTTGTTTTAAGCGGTGCCTGGTCCTGTACCACTACATGAGGCTGATTAGAGCAATTTGAGGCTTGGAAATAGTAGTAGAAAAATATAGCAGGAAAATATATCTGAGAAAATATAGATCTTCCATAAAATTAACCAGTTCCCTTTTTAAACCAACCAAAGGCTGCTCTGAAATGTCACTGTTTGGAGGGGTAGGAACCACCCTTTAATTGCCAGCTAAACATATCTGTGGTTCCATTTCTGCTGTGACTTCATTGGAGTTTTCCATTCAGAATGTTTTTAAATATTTCTGGAATGTAGGGGGTTTTTTGGTATCTAAATCACTGCCTGTAGAAAACACCAGAGAGAACAGAAAGGAATCTTCCCTGATAACAACCCACCTCAGAATTGGGGATCATGAAGTCTGTCTTCCTCCTTCCAGAACCTTCCATTATTTACTTTGATTTTATGGATTCGGGGCTCTCTGTTCACTGTCCGGATTTTAAAAGCCAGGGACTCATCATTTGATTGGTGAACCTCGGAATGGACAAATATGGGTTTACTCTGATATTTGGTTGGTTGATTAGTTGGCTGGTTGTGTTTTGTTCTCTGTTCCTGACAGAAAATTTGTCCAGTGGAGGGAAGATCTTTCTCAGAGGGAGGAAAATGCAAGTTTGGCACTTGGAAACTTGAAAACTGCTGCTTTCTGCAAATGATGTTCCAAGCAAATGTTTGGGAGCCACAGAAAAGGCTTTCACTGACTCTAATAAACAATCATGAAATCATTAATCTTTGGAAAATACCTCTGAGATCAGTGAATCCAAACATATTTCTCTACAACTTGCAAGACCCTTTATGTGGTACCCTTTATGTCACTGCTTCTGAGCATGATCTTTTTCTTCATTTCACATCCACTACAACGTCCTGCACATCAAAATCAGGATAAATCAGTTTCTAGCACATCCTCCATGAACCTTCATTCCTCATGGGGTTCTTGTGGCCTTTGGATATGACAACTGCTGTAATGCAGGGGTCACCCTTAGTCCTCTCCAGTGCTGCCTGAGTAATTATTTAACTTTATCTCCATCCATACCAAGCTGCTTTGAGTCTCCATGGCGGTTCTACCTCCAGGAGGCTGCACTGCCAGAGACAACGACACCCAGGAACGCAAAGAAAACCTGGGGAGCTCCTAAGGGCGACTGCTGTGCAGAAAAAGATTTTGGGGCCACACAAGTGAATAAACCTTCACCCAGTTGGAAGAAGAAGGTCTTTGGGGCTTAAAGTTTTGCAGTTAAATTTTGAGGACTAAGTGGCTTCCATCGTGGAAGATCTTTGGGCACCAAGGAGTTGGTCAGGGACATACGAATCGGCAGCCACCAGCCAGACAGGGTGAGCTGGGAGTCACCAGTGAGATGTGGATTCAGACAGATTTTTTTCAGCATTTTAGCTGAACCAAAAGCCCTCAAGGCCACAGGTATGGCCACAGGTACATCTTCAAGAGCTGGCCCTGGCTTCCTGTGCAGTACATAGAACAGGTATCTCCAGTGGGACATAAATACATCTCTGCCTGTAGCAAGGGTTGGTCTACCCAGAAAAAGGTCACTGGCAGCAGCTTGTAATTGGCTGCTGAATAATAAGCAGCCACACATAGAATACAAGTTTACATTTTTTTTCCCTGCCTATTAGCAAGCATTCCTAGTCACATGGTGGAAAATAGGCAGGAATCTAGTTCAGGCATCCTGTTAAAATGCTGTCAGCTGTGAGCTCTTTAACATTTTCTCTTCAGGCATCCATAAATATTCAGTGTTCTTGTCCTCAAGGGCAGTTCTTTTAGACTTAAGGGTATCTTGACATCCTTAAAATCTGAAGCCCACCAAAAGTACTGGTGAACTTTGCTGCTTCCGGACCCATGGAAAAAGGCAAGTGTTCAAAGTGCAAGGTCCCCATTGCAGCAAACTGGGTTCCAGACTTAATGGGGCAAGCACAAAGTAAAAGGAGGAGCAAAGAAATACATTTCACGGTCACATTTGGGGTGTGATTACAGGAACATCTGAGCTGCCATGAAAAGGCAGGATCTGTCACACACTTTCTTCTCATTTCCTCTTTCCTGCTCTGCCTTTTCTTTTTATTGAAGTTGTTGGTGCTCTGGTCCTGCTTAGCTTGGTGAACTATATGGAAAACGGTTCATTATCCCCTTTTTTTTGGACGGAAGGGTGGAGGGAAAGGTTCGTTTTTTGCCAGGTTAGGGAGTTGTGCTGGCCCTCAGCATCATCTGATGGGTTGGTAAAATATATACAACATCAGCATGTGACCAGAGATGGGAAAAGAGAAAAATCTGAGGGTGTGAAATGGGGCATTAGATCAATTTACTTTGTCCTGTGCAATTTTAACTGCTGATTTCTGGACCTCTTCCCCTGGAAGTGTATTTACTGCTGTGAGACTTCCTTGACTTGCACACAATGAAGCTTTGTACAAAAGGTGAGGTTTAACTTTTCCATCTGCAGGTTCTGATTAGAAAAAGCAGTTGCCCTCAGAGCAGTAATTGGAACAAATCTCCATGGAGAAGGTAACAGAGCCCTCAGCAAAAGGACAGCAATTACCTTCTGATCTTCCTTTGCTTTAGGATGAGGTCACTAATGAGCACCGATGAAGATGTGGACAATACCATCCTTCTATGGAAAACAGATTTGTCCTGGCTTGATGTTTCATACCAACCAAAAGAAGATGCACCCTTTTTTTTTTTCTGTTTGCTTTGGGGGCTTTTTTTGTGTGTGTATTTCATTGTATGAGTGTGTGCCAGGGGGGTTATTTGCTTTTGTTTGGGTTTTTTTTGTTAATGCATCATCACTTGTCTCAGAGATTGGACTTGGGGCCCTGTCTGCAAGAAGGAGGTGGCATCTGGATCCCAAAGAAAGCTGGAACCTGTGAAGTTCCTCTCAGGGGGCTGATCCAGAGATTTCCTAAACACCAGCCTTTTTAAAGTAAGCTGTAAAAGCTGATTCTTCCCACGTTTTTTAACCTCACATTTTTCTGTTTCTTTGCACAACATTAAGGACCCATTCCCAGTCCTACAATGATCCATGGAGTTACACGTAGGATGCCCGTCCTGGTAAACCAAGGACACAAAGTTTTTACCCAACAAAGTTCATGTTAAAGGAGAATTTGCTGGTTTCTCTGCAGAATGGGTCTGGTTGCAAGCTCTCCCTTGATTCACATGTGCTGTCCCCAGACAATCCTTCCTGGAGAATGGGAAGTAAATTCTGATCAGCCTGATACACCCTCCTTCCTCTCAGATTGGATACCCAGCTCAACAGGAGGAAAAGAACTGGCTTTAAAATTCAGCAGGTTGTTTCTCCATTTAAATTGGTGATTTGGATTCCGGTTTGGAGCATAAGGAAGCATAAATTATAACACAAATGAGAATGTGGGAGACAGTGTAGGAAAATTCTGTATTAAAAAAAAAAAACAGCAGAGAGGGAACAACATTTGGGGAATAAAAAGTAGGGCAGATTTTGAAATATTCTCAAAACCATTTAACACCATCTGTCAGGGGTTTGTGTTGCTAGGGATTTATCGTCTCCTATCTACAAAATCCTCTGGCTAGTGAAAACAAATTTGGGGAAAGATGATTAAACTTCTCCTACCCTTGGATTCCCACCCCCACACTCCCACCAACCAACTCATCTTCCTAACTGCTGGGAGGAGGCATTGCCTGAATCCATGAACAGCTCCATGGAACGACCAGCAATTTTTAGAAAATCCAAACTGATAGTCACGATAGCATCTCTTTTAACTTGCCACAGTGTGGCTTGATTTTGCAGTGCTTGTTAAACAGCCCCTTCACAACCCAAGGGTCAGGCAAGCTCTGAATGATAATGTCCCTGAGGCAGAGGATTGATTTACAGAGGGGAAACAAATGCACAAACCCAAAAGCACCGGATACAGAAACCTCACAGGCAACTCTCAAGGGTTTGTTACTGCACATCCTGCAAGCCTACCTTGTCTCTTTTTAAATCCTATTGATCACACTTGTTCTGGAGGCTGCCTTTTCAAAAGGCCAACCGATAGCAGTCTGAAGTGCTGCTCTAGTTGTATAATGATGATGTTACAACAGATATTGCAGATGGGTGTAAGGTGCTGGAATAACCTTCTTGACTAGAAATGGTTAAATGCATGCAAATTTCAATACCATTTTTATTTCAAATAAGCAATAGAGTCAGTTCCTAATTGCTGTAACACTGCCTTTGGGGGTGAACTAGAACATTATTTGCTTCCACTCAGTAGGTTTCCCTGCTCTCGTCTACGCCTCAGGATACAACATGAGGTCTCCTCACAGAAGAGCAGAGAAGGAACAACGTTTGGGGAATAAAAAGCATTCCGTGGAATCCTGGCCCCAACAAGCTGCAGGAGATGTAAAACCCTCCAGGTCTTCTTTATCCACAGACAAGAATGTAGAGACAGCTACGCTAAATATCCCACAGGGCATTTCTGTAGAATAAAAGAGAAAAAGGTAATTTGTATTCTTGTACATTTCAATGCAATGGAAAATAATTAAAAATTAACTGGATGTTACCTTTGTGAAAAGCTTGTTTAAATAATCTAGTTTAAAAAAAAAAAAAAAAGTGTTTCAATCATTTTTTACAGACTCTATCATTTAAGCTCTTCTAATAAACTAGTTATTTCAACTCCTCTTTAGGCACTTAGTAGCCTGCTATAAATGTCTTAGAAATGTGCCTTTAGATTGAATGTTGTTCTTGATGTCTTTTTTCCTTTCTGAAAGCAAATTATAGACAACATGCAAATGCAATAATCAGAGAGGGTTTTTAAATAAAAGAGTGTGTGCTGAGACAATTAAATTGTAATTGTCTGATAACAGAGGCTCTGGAATGCCAACTGAATCCCGGGAAGTGCAATGAGGAGTGATGCTGCCATTAATTATTCTCTGTGCTGGGGAGATGGGCCAGGATTTGCCAAGGGCTGTAGGTTGGTCTGATTAAAGTATGTAAAGGGGGTCAGCTCCATGCTCTGTGGTGACATCAGTCCTTCCAGGGATTTGTTTTTAGGGAAAACAAGCCTAAATGTTTGGGATGAGGAGAGCTAGTAGGTAGAAAGGGTCCTAATTTGGGGAAATAGTGAGAATGGAAGTAGGAGACCAAAGAAAGTAGGAGCACAGCACATGGTGGGAGAGAGCTGATCTAAGAAGAGCTGGATGTGGGAGTGGGTTTCCATTTCTAGATGAATTAAAGACTCTGGGTATAAGTTTTATTGAGGTTTTCCACAGCTAATTTGGGTAAGACCTATTCCCAGTATATGTGCATGAGTGTATGTTGGTGTTTCTGGAGATACCAAGACCTTGAACTCCTGCCTTGCAGTGTGACCAACAGGGGTTTTCTGCCATTTGGAATCTGAATGTGTTATTCTTGGCTCAGCTGAGATGCCATTTTGACACCAATCCAAAGGATGAAGTGGTGTGTGTTTGCTTGCCACGAGCCAGACACTCAATGGCTCATTTTTCATTCATTCTGACTCCAAAGCTAAGCTGTGCGTGTATCTGCCAGACCTTCTTGCTTGGGTATCCCTGACAAATGACAGCTTCAACACAGAAGCAATGTGGTCTCTGTCACAGACAGAGCTACAGCAATGACACATCTCCCTGTGATACCGTTCTGGAGTCCACTCGAGGCAAAAAAGAAAAGGGCTCCAGCATATTTTTGACTCAGGTGTGCAATTTTTTGAGTGCATGCCCTGCACGGGGCTGTGAAAGACCACAGCCCTGGACTAGAGGATGATTCACCGTCTGTGTGCAGATGAAATAAAACTGAAGCTTATCTGAAATCCAAAAAGATGGACTTTTTCACTGATTTCAATGGCCTTACAATGAAATCTGTGATTCTCTTCTTGAGTTAAATGTTGACCAAAGCAGCCGAACGTTCCCTGGTGTTTTCGAGCTGCAGAATCAACAGCAGGCAGCAGACACCTGGATGGGTGCAACCACCCAAAATACCCATCCCTTTCTCTTCATCCTGCAAATGGTTGGAGTGACATGGCAAAGAAAAAGGGTTTCTCATGTAGGTTACAGTGGAACTGTATGTTCTGCGTGACCACCTCTGAACACATCCTAGCAGAATTTGTCCAAAAAGTGAAGGCAAATGGAACAGCTCATCTATCCCACCGTTTACAATTTGGAATGCTAATTCCTAGAAGCTCTGAATTTTCTGAACTGTTACTAAGTGCTGGGCTCTGGGTAGTTATGTAAACTCACAGGAAAATCACTAAGGGTGTAGTTTTAATCCTTTTGGCTCTGATGGCTCAACCCTATTATCTCTAGAGGGGTTAGAATTTAACCTTGAGTTCAAAAGCCTGAAAGAGTCCCAGCCAGATGGATAATGAAGAGGTAGACAGATAAGTGCCAAAATGGATATAAGCTTTTCTTTAATTTCAAATTGGGCTTTATGAGGAATGTACACCTTAGCAACCCTTTACTCCCAGAAAGGGAAGGGTTTGAATGCTGGGTTTTAATAATTCATGCAGTGATTCTTGCTGGATGCCGTGTGGGTATGAATTTGCTTTTCTTCCTCATAAAGCTTACATTCAATTGGGAGAAAAAGATCTAATATTTACATGTGTGAGGATTAACCGATGATGGTATTTTTGAGCTGAGAAATCTTATTATTGCTGCAGAAAGCTTTTATCAAATGGGCTTGAGTTGAGGATTTGAAGCTTCCCACAGCTACGGGAACACTGCGCCGCTCAGACAAATGCTTTTCTCTGCGACTGCAAAGTGGCTCTGATTCATATCTGAGTCCATAACTGTGCTTGGAATATGCTCTTTAAATGGGGCTTTCAAGTCCCTCTGCTCACCTTACAGAGATCCACACTTCAGTGTTGCTCTGACCCAGCTGTGGCAGTGACAAATCAGTTTCCACACTCACTTAACGGCAGCTCTCAGTACCAGGCCACTGGCAGACAGAGCAGCTGCGATGTCTTTAATTCAGAAGTAATGACATTTGTCCACTGAAAACTGGATCAGTGCACTAAATCCTTTTCACTAAAAATCAGAGGATTTCAGTTACTACCCAGCTAGGCAGGAGCTGCTGACTCCAATGGCACATCATTAAACACAGAGCCCAAAACGCTCCCCATAATTCCATCTTCTACCCCACACATGAAGTCTGCCTTCAGAAAAGGGTAAATAAAATCATGAACAGAAAGGGACTGACCACAATAAAAGAACTCTGAAGTTTCCTTCTTGTACAAAACCAAACTTTTGTTTTCCTCTCTCTGAAGAATGTGCCATAGAAGAAGCATCAACAACTGCTTGTATGAAGATACATAAAATGCAGAAACATGGACTTTCTCTTACATGGGTTTTTCATGATTCAGTATGTTTTTTACAGCTTTGGTAACTGAGGAATGTAAAAGTTTTGGGGAGAGATCTCACCAAAACACAGTTAAAAATTGGGAAAACATTTCATTTCAAGACTCAAAGTGCTGTTTCTGCTAAGGCCTGGCTATATTGTTCTCACTAAACCAGGTCAATTATGTTACTTGAAGGCAAACAGGGTTTCTCCTCAACAAAGTAAAGACATTTGATAGAGAATCCTAAAAGTATTTTGGATATTCTGAGGATTGGCCTGTTTCAGGAACTGCTCTGTGCAGTGGTTACTGTAATAATTCCCATTATTCTTCTGCCTGGCCACTCCATGTTCACAAACACCATTTTTTTATATTTGCTCTGCAATTTTCATAAAAGTTGGCCATTTTAAAATGATGGATGTGTCTTCCAGAGTCTGAAGCTCCACTCAACAAAGACATCCAAGTCTTTGATGACAACACAGCAACATCCCTACATGCAGTCCACATTGTTTCTACAGGAGCTGCATGAGGAATAGCTCTATGGATGTGAGACAAAGTGAACTTCCCAGGGCATCTATAGTCAAGAAGGGATTTGAAGATGACTATCCCAATGACAAGCCGTCATGGTAGTCCTTGGATTTGCCTTCCTTCTACCCAACTGCATCATCCATGGTAGAAATAGAACATCCTCACTGCCCTGGAGGGATAGGACTAACCTGCAAATGAGCCCATTTGCCCTTAAAACCCTGATCTTTGTCTCTGAAAATTCAAACTTACCTCGAAATTATCACAGAAACCGAGCCTGGCTGGTGACTCATTTTGCAGTGGGGACCTTTTGAATCACTTCTCCCCACACATGTGTACACTCAACGCCCGTGCACTGAGATAGGTCCCCAGCCTGCCCAACATCAGTCCTGTGTTGTTGGGACCTTGAAGCATCTCCAGTCATTGAGTCAGGTGGAAACAATCACATGCATGTTTCATGTAAAGTGGCAGATGCAGCTTGGATGGCAGAGATCTTATTTCTTGTTAGTGCATATGAGCCCTCCTAGAAATAGCTCTTCCCAGCAAGTCCACCCATGTGGGAATTCTCAAAGCTTGAGCGCCGATTTTCTGTGTGATCTAATGCAGCATCCTGTCTCTTGTCCCTAATCCACTTGTGCTTTGTTATTTGTGATGTGCACCTACACAGCCAACATGAGAGACTGATGTTCGCTGAGAGCTGTAGGTAATCATGGGACAACCTGAACTTAATTAGGATGTATTTGTGTATTCAATTACTCATGTTCAGAAGTTTATATAAGATCAAGTCTTGGTATTGTACCCACAGCCTTTATATTCACTGCATGGGTAGTAACAAAAAGACAATACTCTTTGTCCAAGTTGCAAGGCTTCTGCCAATATTTGCCATCTGGGAGACATTCCCTATCTTTGCTCTTGCCTTTGTGTCTGAAGTAGCATCATATAAACATCAAGACACGTTGCAGTCACACATGCTTAATGTTTGCTACTTGGCTGATGTTCAGATTCCATGGAGAAACTCATAAAAATTGTCCTGATCAAAGGACAACAGCAACAAAACTTTGCAGATGTGTTAATGACATATCTGGGGCTGGGCAAAGAGTTAAAGTCATGTCAATTGAAGGCAGTGTCTTTAGTGGATCCATTCTGTGTGGATGCTGGCTGGGATGAATCTGTTTTCATGAGCACTTTAAAAGTTCAAATGATTCATTTTCTCCTTCTGGAGCACAGTGGGATTATGTCTATGCAGTTGTGTCAAACCCCTGTGGGGAGTTTCTTCGGTTGAAGCTCTCAGCTTCACATCGTTACCTGTCCTGCAGTCCCTGACAAAGATCCTACAGCTTCGTGGAGACCAGGAATTTACTCTGAGACAGCCTGATAATTACTGGGGTCTTCTTAGAGGCCAGAATTTGTAACTCTGTGAAAATCAGGTTGATTTTTTTCCCCTCTTTTGTTCCTGTCTAGCGAGGTCCTTCCTCTCTTGGAGCAGGAGCAGGTACAAAGGGGACACACATAAACCCCATTGCTCTTCCCAGCACTGAGGTTGCACTGCCATCCTGCAAAAGCACCAAGAGCAACACAAGACTATTGCCAAGAAGAATTTGGTTGTTCTGATCCACGATACCAGCACTGCAGATGCCACTGAAACTTTGCATCGAACCCTCAGCAGTGAAAAGGATCGATGTGATTTGGAGCCAACCTCTCCTGCATAAAAGTTTCCTACAGCAAATCACAGCTGGAGCAATATTAAAGGCAAATAATAAGAATTAATTTTAATGGCATTGCGATGTCTCATTCCTGCAATACTTCTGAGGTTTCTAGCACAATTGTCCAAAAAGCACCTTTTTAAGGAAATGTTATGTTGAAAGAAAAGCAAAAGAATCTTTTTGTAAGAGACCTCATCTGATTCCTTTTTGGTTTAGATCATCCCCTGACAATTGAAATTCCTTGGAAGCTGGCAGCTCTCTCTGGTTCATGTACATTCTGTTTCTAACAAGACAAAGCCTTTAAAACCTTCCACGCAGTGAGGTGAAGTGTCCAGGTAGATGGATGGTCCACAGGGGAGCAGCAAAGCCCATGGGAGTGCTCTGGTTTGATACGGTTGTTACAGCTGGCAGTAAGACTTACCGAGAGACAGGCACACACATCCCGTGTCTGCCTTCTAACCCCGCTTATTTTATGCTAAACACTCGTTTCCAGTTTCCAAATTCTTTCCTGAATATTGCTTATGAATCTTACAGTCAGAAATTAAGTGAAAACCATGATGAAGCCCTTGAAAGACTCATTGCTTGAATTCAGGTGTTATTTTTGAGGGTGTAGAGGCTGAGCGTGGGAAGGGCTGATCCCTGTGCAGTCACCATTATTTCTACCTTTCCTGTGGGTATAAAAAAAGTAGAAATAACATCTCCTGTCACCCAGTCCCCAACCCACATGCTAGGTGTGCTCCATCTTTTCAAAAGCCATCTGATGGTCCTCTTGCTGGCCTCGAGCAGCATTTCAGGAGCAATTAAAGTGCTTGGGGATGTGTCTGGGGGAGAAGATATTCTCTGGCCTCTATTTAAATGAAGCCACTATTCATTCACTAGCATTTCCAATTACCAGCACAATAATTGAAATATTGGAGTAATCTATTTGAGGAAGGGGAGCAGGGGGCAGGGTGATTTTATTAAAGTAGGGGGTGGAAAACTTGGTGCCAATGACAGCTGAGAAAAGGTAATTCAGCTTGGAGGGATGCAGGCAAAGATGTAGAGGAGACAAAGGAATGGTGCAGGCACAGCCAGGAAGTGGATGGAGATTTGAAATAATTCTCTTTATTCCACAGCAGACATTTGGGATGATCTTAGCCCATGGAGCCTCAGTGACACTGGTTCCTTTGCAGGGGTGAGTGTAACCCAGTTGGGCTTGAAAGACACCGTTTCATAAGAATGAGAGATGGAAGAAGAGCCTCTGGATGCTTTCAGGTATCATGATCCTGTTGGCAGTGAGGTTTCAGGAGAAGAAGGGAAGCCCCTTCTTTTGTCTCTCCACTGTTCTGTTCCCCAGGTCCTAGACAGGCTGCTGTCTCTAGGGCCAGTTCCCAAGGCTCTGCTCATGAGAGAATCAACAGCACAGACCATTTGGGTGTACTCCCTTCCTCCTCCTTCCAGGTTTAGGCTCTTCACAGTCTTCTTCCATGTCCCTGATCATTCCAAGGCCCAAGACATCTTCTCACAAAACACACAGATGTGTGATTCTGCAGCAAGCTGGGAAGAAGGAGGAGGTGAGATGTTGGGTAGTAGTTTCCACCTAATTTCTGGGTGTAGGATCCATAAAAAATGGTCAGAAATCACCCCTGCTCTGGAGAGACACAGAGCAGAGGACCTGGGAGCAGGCAGCAGACATGACAACTGCATTTTTATCACCCTGGTATTACTTTCATTCTGGAAGTTTTTGCACTCTTTGCCCTTTTGAGGGGTCTCTCTATGACTCCTGTTGGAATTGAGATTCCGCATGGCAGCTGCTGCCTCTTGTTACTGCAAAGCTCTTGACTGGATTACATGAATGTCCTCCCACAACAACAGCAGTCGAGGATCTGCTGCAGAAGTTCAGGATGAGGTCAAGTTCACGAATTCAGGCATCAAGCTTGAGAGGACATGATGAGTGAGGCAGACTAAATGACAGCCTGTGGTGAGTCTGGATGATCAGGTGTGCTGAAGAATCAACAAGAGTAGAGTTTTTGCCCTACCTGATTATCTCACCCAGTCATGCATTCCCACCAGCACCACCTACACAAGCTCTAAACTTTTATTCCCAGCAGGGAAGTCACTGCTGGTCCAGGCAAAAGGTTGTGCCAGTTCCCATGTCTTTGGAAAAACTGGAGGATCCAGGATGTGTCACTCCATGAACAAAGAACAAGGCACTGCCAATGATATCAAGCACATCTTTAGGGGCAATTGAGACTTTACTGTCTGCCAAGATAGAGCCCAAATGCCTCACTGCACACCGACACTGTTCCCCTCTGCACATCTTACCTGGCTCTTAGCCTTGAGCAAACTTCATTCTTCTCCACTCATTGAGGCTGAAACCTGTGGCTGGGAAGATTTCACTTCAGAGAAAGGCTTTGGGTGGGTGTTGTAAAAACAGACTGACACATGTATTCCTTTTCTCAAAAGGCTTAAAATCTTAATGGAAACACAGCAGAACAAGAGGCTACAGACAGAGAAAAGAGTGCCATGGATGTCAGGCTGATTGAAATGTCTTACAGGAAAAGGTTTTGACAGCTGATCTTGCTCATCCTTCCCTTGAGATGTGTCGAGCTGGTTAGATGAGAGGTTCTCAGGTGGATAGTAGATGTGGCACGGTGAGACAGGAGTCACTTCACAGCAACATGCCCCGAGGCCATGCCCTGACTGTGCACACTGACAGCAGAGCTTCTCTGAGCAGCCAGAAACATTTTCCACATCATCAGGAATAGCAAGATAACCATTAACTGTGTCCAGGTCCTAACCTTGAGAGCAATCAGTGTCTCTGTGGCTGTTCCCATCGTCTAACTCCAGGCCTGGAACTGATATGGAATGTAAGTATTTTGTTCCCCATCTCATCTTTGACTGCATTGTTTTCCCCCTTTCCCTGTGGTAAATCAGCTGTGCAGTTGCAAGCCCTATTGGGATAATCTCTCCTTTTTTTTTGCAAATTGTTAAACTCATACTTGTGTTCAGCTCTAGAGTTTAATATTGCTTGAATGGTAAATGCCCATGAAAATAGCCAGGTCCCTTCTTTAGATAAGAGCCAGCTGTGAAGTCTGGATGTTGCTCCAAATATCCCCACAGTTTGGGTTTGTGCCAAACTAGGGATGTGGTGTGAGCTAATCACTCACAGAAATTAGAGGCTGCTCTGAAAGGCAAGAGGTTGTTGTGCTGAATGCACAATATTAAGATCTTATCTTGCTTCACAAGCAGACTAAACCCAGAATGAATCAATTATGAGATTAGAATTAATCCAATAATCCTCTGTTCTTCTGTGCCTGGAATCAGATGGTGCATCTGTAAAGATAGTGTTAGTTACGGCAAATGAGATCACCGCTTGTCCCATTTTATTAAAAGCCTTTCCCAAGCGTTAACAGCTCGGGTGAGAGGTTGAAATGAAATTAAATTGCAATCTCTTCTCTTTGACTGATTGCCATTGTGCACACATCCTTGGCCTCGGCTGCCCAGAGGGGATGGCCAGCACAGGAAACTGTGACTGTTGGAATGGGATGCAGAGAAGTTGTGCTGAGGGAATTCCACCCCTGGATGTGGCTGCCAGTGTAGCTGGGCTTGTGGCAGGGAGGGAGCCAGAAAGCACTACTGACCTCCTTAATTTCCTCCTGCAAACTGCTCTTCCAATGCTGCAGCTCGGGCTCAGGGCAAAAAGTTGAAACGTGCCTCCCTGTCCACCACTGGTGCCACTCACCAGCCAGGCCTTGCAGTACTTGTCCTCTCTCCCCTCTTCCATGTGGATTTTACATTCCCACTTGTCTTGGCCCAAATCTGGAGAGTTGCTCTCCTGGCTTACCTTTTGCGTCAGAGACTAAGCACAATTTTGCCATTTACCTGGTTTTGCTGTCCAACTTTCATACTTCAAAGCTAGACATCTACTTGGGTATTCCTCACACTTCCCTCTCCTTTTCTTTAAAGAACCAAAATAAACAACAACAAAAAAAAAGGGGAGTCCAAAATAAACCTGCCACATGCAGCTCTAACCACTTCTTCTTTGGGTCATCAGGACTTGAAACAGGATTTTAGTGTTCATATGGCTCTGCCACTGGGTCAAAAACATGGGGACTGTCATGAATGACAATGAGAATCCCATGAAATGCACAACACTGAGTATCATGCAGGGGGAGAGATGTGACTGCAATGAGGGAAGAGGAAGATGTCTCTTTTATCTGTGGTCCTGCCTGTGTATCCTTCAGGAAGCTGGGTTTGGTCCAGGGCCTGTGCACTGAAGATGATATTCAAAGTTTGGAGCCTTCTGCTAAGACAAGTGCTCTCCCTCTATCACCTTTCAAATCCAATTTCCAACCAGAACCACTTGGAAAAAATTAATAGCAGTGAATTTTCTTTCCATTCTGCTGAAGAGAATCTTGGTAAATTTGTTTAGACTTTTCAAAATAACTCTGTCTGAAGCAGAGATACCTGGATGATCCCAGCATTCACAACTAATATTGTCAAATCTAGGTGCAACTGAAAACAGAAGCTGAAGAAAAGCACTTTTCCATGTCTTTAACATTAGGGCTCATTTGTTGGAGTGCACAACTAAATAGCAAAAACCAAATGGGAACAGGAAAGTCAGGATGAATTCTTACGTATAGAGAATTAAGTAAGCAGATTTACACCAACAGAGGATTTGGTCCACTGTAATCAACAGAAATTGAAGTAAAGATTTCCAGCTAGTGTGCATTTTAAGCAGTACCCTTGATCTAAAGCTCTTCTCTAACACCCTATCTGGAAAAACAAATTGCAGTCCCCAACAGCAAGGTGTAAGCAACAGCCCTATGAATATGTAAAGACCTTTCAGATGGTATTTTAAAACAGCGTTCAGTAACCATTATCCACAGTTAACTGACTTCACCAGGCTTAAAAACAGGAGTCTTTAATTACAGTCGTTTATATTTCCAAAGATAGACTATAACATATTTATAAACAATCTGTGCACTTGGTGAGTAAATGACACACAGCATGAATCATTCCCTAACAGTTCTTATATAATATTCAAAGTGGGCATGAATGTTTCATGAAGGCACTTCCACTGCTGAACTTGGTAGGAAACTGAGCTTTCTTCCTATTTCTAGGCTGCCTGTTCTCTTCCTTTTCCTTCTGTGAAAGCCCTGAAAGACTCGATTCCCATCAGGAACCTGTGGATTTTCTGGGCTGTTTCCAGTGCTGGACTGTTGCGACTTAGATTTGGAGCATCTGTGCCAGGAGTGCAGAGGGACACACTTTGTCACAAGGAAATTCCTCTGAAATAGCAAAACTCTTGTGTCTCACAATGTAGCACCAGTCCCTTACATGTCCCAAGGAAATATTGCCTTAAACACGTGAGATGTTCCACATGGAACCTCAGAGATGAGAAAATTGAATAATGGGAGATGAATTTGCAGCCACTCAAAGGATCTAAAGGTTTGTTCAGGACTGGGAAACACTGAGGTGAAGTTTTTGGTGAAAATCATTGAGATTTAGTAGTACCTTCAGTGGTAGAAAGGATTGGACCAGGCTCCATCAATGCTAGACATGGACAAGCCTCCACATAAACCCCAGATCAGTGTTAACTGTATGGGATGGTTTTGGCACAGTTCAACACCTCTCCTAAACTTCTGCAAAGAAGTAACAGGCAGCTGCAACAGCTTTGTCACGGGTCTGAAGCAAAGAGAATTTTTACTCTTTCTGTGCTTGTCCAGCACAAAGGGAGCCTGGCTGTAATTAGGGCTCCAATGTGAGATGATGCTATAATAAATATATAATCATATTTCTAGAAACTTTCTGCTTTTGTCTGTTGCATTTCAAATCCCCGTGACTATGGATGCTCACTGAACTTTCCAGACAGGCTGGAGAATGATTCTTTGTGTGGTCAGCAGGGAACATTGATGTGAACAAACCATTGTTAGGTGAGTGGCTTTATTGATACGTGACAGCTTGGACAGCAGGGGTTACTGGAGTCATCCTGTTCTGCTTTTGCCATTTTAATTTCTCTACAAGCCCCAAGGGCCAAATGAAAGTGTGAATGAATAAGGAAGAAGATACCCATTTGCAATATGTCCACAATTGTTTTCCTCAGAGCATTCCCTATCCATAGCCAAGTGTCTCAAAATTACACCAGGCAAATTTCACAGACATCTATTCTTCCTTGACTTTCATTAAAACATGCTGCTCGTAGCAGCAATAAAGAGCATGGGTTTTAAATGGACCTAGATTTGTATTTTATATAGGCTGCTCAGTTGTTGTTGTTGTAATAATAAATGACACGGAGACAATTTCAGATTGTTCTGACAAAAATCAGGACTCCTAAGGGGAGTCTGCCTTGTGCACATGAAGTTGTAGCTCTGAGCAACCAGCCAGGAAGATGCAATTAATTTCCCCCTCGTGAGTAAAGCCATTATATAAAATACCACAGTTGCCTTGAGGGCCAAATTGAAGGCACTGAATTATGTATTATCAAAACTGACTTTACAATGATGTCTTCATGGGCACTGCTGCTGCTTGTGAATGGAAAGGCAATGGCACTCAGCTGCCAGGATCTTATTTCCCTCTCGGTCGCTGTAAACAATACTCTGCTCATGTGAAGACCTTGATGAGAATCAGTGACATTGCTCTTTCCCTGGAGGGAGTGGCATAGAAAGGAGAGGAAATCCTGGAAAATCTTCTTAATTATATTGTGTGTAGTCATAGGTCAGACCAAATCCACTGGTCTTTGCTCAAGACCCAGAGATGTAGAGATTTTCCAGCCCATTTCTCTCCTGCTGGAACAAGACTCCTGGAAGACCTAAAGTGAGCTGCCACTTCCAATCTCCTGGAGTTATTTTTTGTCTGTAATGCAGATCTGAAGCCTCAATATCTGGTTTGGGTACTTTCTGCTCTGGGATCAGGGAGTCTTAGAATGGCCTGGGCTGGAAGGGACCTTAAAGATCATCCAGTTCCACTCCCCCTGGCATGGGCAGGGACACTTTCCACGAGACGAGGTTGCTCCAAGCCCCATCCAACCTGGCCTTGAACACTTCCAAGGATGGGGCATCCACAACTTCTCTTGGCAACCCAATCCAGCGTCTCACCACCCTCACAATAAACAATTTCCTTGTGTCCCATGAGGAAAGGAAGGCAGGAACAGGGAGATTAAGATGGTATCAATGCACTTGCCAGCCAGAGAAGAGCATGTGAGATGAGCCAGAGAGCAGGTGGAAAGTTCAGCAGGTCACACCAGATCAAAAGGGCGTTATTAAGGAATATTTTCAATGGAGTATTTGCAAGACGCATTTCTACACAGGAAAACATCCTCAGCATTTCACAGTTTCAAGCCAGTGCACCAACACCCTGCATGTTATATTTATCCTTAGAAGCAAACACGAGGTAAGGAACAAAAAATTGCGGTGCCTGCAGCGAGATTGGATGGTGGCTCAGTGATAAGGGGGAAGTGGGTTTCATTTTTCATGAGTGTTTTCCCCTCTTGCTGCCTTCTGATCTGAGTCATCACGCTGCTGCTGTGAGGCAGGCATTCACATTAAAAACAGCAACTACTTAATTAAACTTCAGGTACTCTGAACTGTTCAAGCACACACGTAAAAGGGAAAACATACATATTTCTTTTGGTAAATGGTTGTCTCACATTCATTTGTGATAGAATACATCAGCAGCGCAGTGAGATAGGACACATTTTGCTTATCTCACAAATGATAAAAAGCAAATCAAGATTGCTTCTTTCCCTTCCGTCTCACGTGGTAGCAGACTAAAAGCCTCCAGGAAAGGGAGTGAATGTCCACTCCAGGAAATGGAGCATGGGAGCTCTCCTGGTCTGACTCTGAACAAGCATGAGGCCTTTCCAAGCTGGAACTTGTCCTGAGATTTTCCCCCTAGAAAGCCTGTTACTCTTTAAAACACGTACAACTACCCAATAAAAGCAGCAATTATTCATAACAGAGAAAAAATTATTAAAACCTATTCGACAAATAATTCCCGACTAGGGAGATGTAGGATACTTAGGATCAACTAAAAACAGTTCATGGAAGGCAATTCCCTCCAACCTCACCCCTCTTGCATATGGAGCAGTTCAAATGTAGTAAAAAAACCTGAATATTCAACTCTCTCTGAGGGATTACCACTTCATTTTACGATTCAAATTGTCTGGGCCATTTGCCAAGTTCCTTTTGTGCTGCAAAGGCAAAGCCAGAGCTTGCTGCCCTTTCTTCTGGTCCTGAGATGTTCCTGGGAGCTGATGAAATCCCAAGTGGCAAAGCAACCTCCCAGGGAGCAGGATGAGTGTGTGTAGTGCCCTTGTGAGCTGGGGAGAAGTGTGACCCAGTGGCACCTCCACACTGAGAGGAAGATTGCTCCTGTCTGGGTTAGAAAGAAATGCTTCTGTTCCCACATCATTTATCAGGCTGGGAAAATAGAGACCCTTACCAAAAATTTCAAATTTATTGGAACAACAGATGAGCATTGAAGAACAACACTTTAAAAGGCTTTAACTGAGTTTTTTTATATAATGTCATATGGAAATTTCTATCCAGGACCAAACCAATTTACTGGAGCCACAGACATGGGTTTTCTTTCATAACCAGTATCCAAAATGCCCTTTAGGACAATGGGGAATCAGAGAACAATGTAAATCAACCCCTAGCTCTCCTTCATGGATCTTGTTCCTAACACAAGAACATGGTGGTTAGCAACACAGAACTCTCCTCTTCATTTTTTTAAAAATGAAAATACAGAGTAATTTAAAGCTTGAATAGACTTTTGAGGCATTTCTGTAATCTACACACTAGACAGAAAATTTTCATACCACGGAGGAAGTTTCACTGGGATCACAGCATTTTTTCACACCACCAGCCCCGGCAGATTGTGACTTGATTCTGCGGGATGCTGGAGGTGACTGGGAGGATGGCTGGCACCCCATGGGCTTGGTTTAGTGTAGTGGGCTTGGTTTAGTGGTTTAGGGCAGTAGCTGAGTCGGAATTTATGGAAAGATATCAGATCCCAAGATTTCCAGCTGCTTTCTTGACAAAGACTTGCAGAAACCTTGACATCCTTAAACCCAGTTTTGCTGCTGTGTGAGCTGAAGATCTGGGAAACAAAACTCCTCGTGTTTTTGTACTCTACATGTGAACTTTCCCTCATCTAATGCTGACTGTCTGAAAGCTCAGTCCCCACACGGCTCATGACTCCCTTTGTAGTCATCTGTAGGGTGTGACTCACCTCATCCTAATGAGATTTTTAGATAAATTGCATGAATCAGATTTATAGAAGTATTTTCCTCTTTCCACTGACAATGTAGCTTAGACAACCAGCTCAGATGGGTCTGTCAACATTGTGACTAGAGATATGGAAGACAAATCCCACACTTTTGTTCCTTCATTCATCTCATGAAACACAGGAAGGGGGTCTGCAGGTAGAATTTGAATGATAAAAATAGCTTTGATTGACTTAACTGTCACCCTCTGAAAATGTACCCTTGCTAATTTGAAAGATGTGTATCACTCATCTTAAACTGCTGGGCTCACCAAAAACTGGATTCACATTCATGGTGTAAAAACATCAATAACTAAAACAGCACAAAAATTTACCCTGATTAGTTGTTGAGGTTTCCTGTTATTAATCATTCTTATTGTATTTTATGTTGGAAATACACCAAACTGCAGGGGAAAAATGTGAGCTTAGGATGCATAAGAGTTGTTGACACATTTCTCACTGGGTGAGTGTTCATCACTCTTAAACTTCTTGGATTTGCTTCAGTTCATCTTTTCATGATTTCTCTTAAACAAAAACTGTGTTCTAAATGCCTTTTTCATTTTTCAAGTCCCGTTACTCCTCAACCACCCTGTTGGCTTCAGTCAGATCACCCGAAGAGTGGTGTACTATGGGAAGGCAGGATGCAGTGTGCCCAGAGTGACTAATTTGGATTTTCAACTCCTTTCCTGAAGCTTCCTTTTTATTTTTTCCCTTTATTCCATTATTCATGTCTCAGTCTGTAGCTACTCCAAAGACTGCATTGTAGTCCCTGCCACAGAGATGTATTTTTTTGAACGCAATAGGGTCCTTTCTGGGGGATGCTGAACTGCCCTTTGGAGTTTTGCTACTCTTTGGTGATTTGCTGAATCCAACCTCCTTTTGTTCTTCTGTTTTTCCAGTGTGTGCTCACTTCACAGCTGAGCATTTTCTGAACGTGGTGCCTTTCCTGAACAAATCCTGCTGCACAGGTGTGGTGCCCTGGCATTTTCAGGGGTTGCTGTGGGTGCATGGACTGACTCAATCTTTTGTTCTGGTTAGAAATTCCTTGCAGCTGACCACTTTGTACCATCTCCAGCTCCTTAATTGATAACTGGTAGAATTCCTGAGACATGAAATGAAGATCTTTTACTCTTCAGAGGTCAGGGCACCCTGCCCCGTCCATTCTCCTGTTCCATAGTGCTCCTTTTTTGAAGCAATAATAAATTTATTCTTTTACTCCAAACAAGAGCTTGTCAATTTTTTGTAGAGATATCTGATCCATTTTATGAACCAATTCTGTATGAACTTCACCTACTTCCTTCCTGGCATATGCCTGTCTACTCTATTTCAAGGGCTGATATGAGGAGTTGGAATGGGAAAAGGGAAAATATTACTTTGAAGGAGATGAAAAAGGATTTAAAACAACCTGCATCAGCTCCAGCCCAGTCCTTCCTTGGTTTGTTGATCAGTCAGTCCCCACCAGTGTGTATCACCCTGCGTCTGCATGATAGCAAGATAGCAGCGCTGGGGTCTTATCACTTTGAACTCCCCTCCGTGTCTTTTTCATCTCAGATTTCAAAACCCCTTGAGGCTGCACCGTGGACTTTTTTGACAAGTCAGCAACTGTTAATGTCTTCAGAAAACAGCCTGAAAACCTGAAAACAGACACTCTTGCCTTTGACGGCGACGTGCAATCACAGTAACACCCTTCCCTGAGCCTGCAGCTAACGCAGGAACTGTTTGAAAGTCAGTAAACATGCAGCTCTCCCTAACCCTTGCCATCTTCTTCCTTCCCTCTAGGCTGGAGGCCTCTTCCCTCCTCTATTTGTCTGACACACATTTTGCACAGGGAGCAGAAGTTAATGGTTTAGTTACAGAACAGAGAAGCAATAATATCTTCAGTGTGCCAAAAATTCCTGATTGAATTGTCCTCTATGCGGTATCACTTCAGCATATGGGGCTGAAAACCTTGAATCCAGGGAAAACTTTTTCTCTTCCTATCATTTCACAATCCAGTGTGAGCAATTCCAAGTCTTAGGATACACTGAAAATTTACACACATCAATGCTGTGTGTAAATGCATCAAGCACACATCAAGGCTTCCTCTCATGGCTGCACGGGGAGAAAGGATCTGGGTTTGCCAGCTGGGAGGTTTGCTGGAAGACACACAACAGTGGAAGTTATGTGAAATGATTTGACTTTATAAAGAAAATCGAGGGTGTTTGCAGTGGTGGAACGAGGCAGTAAAGTCTGGCAGCTGTTCATTTGTTGGGCCCAAAAGCCTTTGTCACACAGCATGGACATCTGAGCACCAGTGTGATGAGTTTGTTTTGACAAGATGTTAATAGGCTGTGACTCTTCTGTCTCTCTGGATTTGTCAGGTCCTTGTGGAAAGGATTTAAATGTAAATGAATTAATTTTTAAACACGGGATCCAGGGATGTTTATCTTCACCCTGGGGTGTATATGCAATGTAGGGTATATGAACAACACTAAGTGTTGGTGAAGACAAACTCAGCCTGTGCTTTAGCCCAAACTCCACCGCTTACAAGAGAGAATAGCTGAATTTCAGTGTGAAATAATAGGAAAAATCCATGAGTTTTCATTAATCCCACTTTTCAAAATGTGAGAAAGGTTAACAGACAGCCCATGATTAAATGAGCAGTAGAATAGATAAAATATGGGACTTAAAAGAGTGGCCAAGAGAAACTTCTGACAAGATGATAATTCTCAGCATTTGCTGTTTCTGTCATGGCAAAGGGGTTGTGAATTTGGAAGTAGCAATTAATGGAGTTTGGCTTCATAAGAATCCTCCTTTGATTATAGGAGAACATGTCCTCTTGACCACAGGAGGAAGTCAGTCTGTGGCTTTCTGTCTTCATGTCCAGCTCTCTAAAAAAACCCTCTGAACTTTTCATTCAGCCTTATTTGATCTTGACCTCCTCGGATGGTCACCACTCTTCAAAAAAGTTGTATCCCTGAGATTTCCAGGTTTTTTCTCCATGTACAGTGTGAACCTCAGAGTGATCTCAACCCTGGTCACATCTTCAGAGACAATGGCAAGCTTTGGAATATTCCAAAACCAAATTCCATTAAAAATTGTCTGCAGTGAACACATAAGCATGGAAATACCACTTTTACTTGTTTGCCTTCAGCTCTTCACCTTTTGTGATGGGACTGGAACCATCAGATCACCTTGACAAGAGCTGGGTGAAGAGGCAATATTAGGGATTTAACACCTTTTGGAGAGCCCCTTCTCAGATGAAGGATCACTCAAATATCCTTGGTGATACCCTGTCTCTAGTGATATCAAGGAAAGAACAGGGATACTTTTTTGCTGGGCAAAGCACTCAAAATGTTTTAAAAGCTTTCAGGTTAATATTGTTTTGTTATTTTATTCATAGAAGTCTTGACAAGATCAGGCATTCCATTTTTTAAAAAACAAAATATATTAACTGCAAAGCATTTGGTAACTTAGGAAAATGGTTTATGGTTTAGCAGATAAAATAACCTGGGAAGATGTCCAAACGTTGTTGGTGCTGCTGCTGCTGCATCTGTGGACAAGGACCATGGATGAAAATATTTTGTAAAAATAGGATGCAGATTATATGGCCTGTTCATAAATGCAATGTAAATGCCATTGAGGCATTAATTATATTCTTTTGATTTATCAAAACAGATTTTGCATGGGATGAAAATTTCCCATAAAACCCCTGCATATTTGCCCTGGCTTCTTTTTCTTAAGCAGCAGCTTGCAGATTTCATGGTATTAAAATTGGAGAGGACATTCCTGGGGGGAAGTGAAGTTCTCCGCTCTCCCCATGTGAGCAGATCCTTCAGGCATCTTCATCCACACATCTGACAACTTCAGAGTGTCCAAAAAATTAATCTTTTTATATGTCAGCCTTGTTTCTCTCATACAGTCAGGAATATGGAGATCCCTGGCATTTTACAGCACCGGATTATGGGAGGGAGGATGAGGATTCTTGCTGCTTGTCTTTGAACCTAAACTCCTTGCTTAGGCAGCAGACTGTTATTTTACTTCTGTTTTGGCTATTAGCTTAAAAATTGCATATTTGTGAGACTATCTCTAAAAACAGTGGGCTGGGTCACAAAACAGATAGAGAATAATTACTAATTAATCAGCCATCAGACTAATAATGGGCCTTCAGTTTTGCCAACAAACCCCGCTACTAAATCGCACCCTCATTACCAATAACTACCAATTTAGAGTCTGTGTTACTGCACCAGTTTTATTAATGTCACATTCAGGAGGATACTGTAGCAATAAACTGGCATAAGGCTGTAAAAAGAGGGTTGTTGTACGTATTAATAATGTATTTTATAGTGTGCTTTAATATTCTGGGTCCAAGCTGCCTGGCTTTATAATCAGAAGAGGAAAAAGGCAAGTCGATCAATCATCCTCACCTGATCCTACAGCGGCCACCTAACTCGTCATGGTGATATATATGAGCGTAATATCTTGTTACAAAAATCTTATTATTAAGCAACGCTATTTGTTTTGATTTGTTATAATGCCTTATAATAAGCTTAGTAATAAGTTTCTAAATGATTTATGGGGATGTTTTTTTAAGCAGGCAATGTCTGCGGTGTCTTCAGGAGATGGGTTTGGTGGCTGACAAGGAGCTGGGAGGGAAGTGGGGGTCTCTGAGCAAGACGATAGCACCCTTTTTATGTGGACTTAGTCCAAGTCTGGGCACAATCCTTCCTTCAGGTCTTCTCCATGTGGGAAAAACACCATCCTAGATGCCAAAGCTTCAGTGGCCCATGTTGAACGTCAGAGCAGTCAGAAAACTATGGCTGCATTTCCCATTTCTGCCATAGAAGATTCTTACTTCCACCTTGGATGAGAGAGCTGAGTGCCAGTTTTCAACAGGTAGAAATCTGTATGATTTAGGGGGTTTGGGATCTCTATAGTTTCAGGTCTTTGTAAACTGGGCATATTTTACAGCATTTCCCTCCAACACCAGAGTGGTGAAGGAAGTTGAATTAACAGTTGCAATATACTCGTAAGATGCGAGAGCCCAAATAAACACTTAAAACAAAGAGTGCTTGCCTTTGCTCCATGATTCCACTGCCTTCCCTGCCTCCATACTGACCACCAGTGGTCTGAGTTTTGCTGCTATTAAATAGAGCTGGCTTTGTGTCTTCTGGGAAGGAGGGATAAAGAGATCATGTGAACATTCAAGAACAAATTTGGACAGATTAGATGGATGGCACAGCGTGGTCAGCTTGCTCTGACCATCCCTGTAGCAGATGTAGCTTCTTGGGAGCTGGGGTAAGGCCACCATGGAATTAAGACATGTCTCCTGACCAAGCATGGTCAATCCAACAGCATAATGTAAGCAGCAGCATCCCTTTGCTCCAAATTTAACACTTTCTCATGGTGGGATCAGGTGGCTGAACCAGCCCTACTAAATCCTGTCTGTGACTATGCTCTTCACCTTCCAGTCTTCCTGGCTTGCAAAAAGATCTCTGGTTCCACTGCCAGTCACAGCTGCAAAATCTGTTCCACATGTAATAAATTGTGGATCAGAGTGATCTGTCAGAGGACAACTGACCCCGCAGAAGGACCACCCAAACCATGGTGAGGAAGAAAATGACCATTCTTGGGGTATGTACATGGCTCCCCTCACTGCTGTTGCTAAGCTTCAGCTGTGGGGTCAGAGACATGAGGGCAGGAGGAGGTGGCACATCCAGGCTCGATGAAGGGTAAGTGTGGATTTGCACTTAAAACCTTGACACCCAGCCAAGGGTTTCATTATCCCCATTGTGAGATGATTGTTCTGTCTGCCGTGGAGACGATGGGCTTTTAACTGTAGCTGCAGCCACTAATTTAACACAAAGAACAGTATTTCTGTTCCCTTCCAGTGGAACATGTCATTTGAGTCTAATGACTCTGATTATGGCCCCCACTTGCTGGTGATGGACAGGACTCTTCCCCTTCCAGCAAGCTGAGGAGCAAGGCCAGATGGCTTCAGCACCAATGTGTATAACTCTGTTTTCATTGCTACTGTGAGGGTTTGTAACCTGGACTAGGTTTACGAGTAAATTGGCTTCTAATTGTAACCTGGACTAGGTCTGATTTGTAACTTAGACTAGATCTTCAAGTAAACAGGTTTTTAATTAGAGAAGGACAGGAGTAAAGGATGCCTGGAGACAAGTCCAGGGGTGGACTCTCACTTGGTGTAAAATGATGTGGCGTAACTTCCATTTCATGGTGTTTAAGGCTCTGTCTTGCTTAAGGTCTGCAGAATCCCACGTATGACAAAGATAAAGAAAATCTCAACTACGGCAGTCCTTGCCAAGTTTCTTACTGACTTGGCACGCTAAAATGTTTATGGAAAAATTACAGAAGTCCTATTAAATAGAGTTTAAAATCTCCACTGTTATAGTGAAAGTTTACTGTCCTGTTGCAATGGCACTGAGCAGAATTTGGATGAAAAAAATCGCAAAAACATTACCCTGAGGAAAGTACCAGATAATCACCCTGTTAAACATGTGCTTTGTATCACAGTTTAGCTACTTCACACATTAATTTTCTAAATATTTCTTAACTGCATTGGGTAAGTTATTAAAACAGCACTCTGTGTGGCTGCAGAAATCACCTCTGTGAGGTTTACCACAATACATCACTTTGCTGTTGACTAAAACCAATTCCCATTCAATTGCGTTGTTTTAACTGAATAACTGAGGTTTGTTGTTCACATTACACTGAAGCCCAGATTTCAGGAGGGACAATGGGAATGTACTCCAAAGCTGCAGAAGATTTTCTGTGTCTTGGAGTGGACAAACCAGGAAAAGGAATATGAATAGGAAGTCATTGCTTGTATGGAAATAAGTACCTCATCCTACCCATTCTGTACAGGTAACTGAGCAGCTTCACTGCCCACCTCCCATCCCTTGCAGTTTGCTTGGGGCTGGTGACGTTGCAGCTTTATTTGCTCCACGAGTTGCTAAATCAGGGCAGAGCTGAGTGCTGTGAGGTGATTTTCCCACGGGAGACAGGTCTGTTCCCACAGGGACAGGTCCTGTCTCCTTCATGCCGCCAGAAGAGAGTGAACCTGGATCAAAATCTAATTTAAAAGGGAAAAAGATGAAGGCTGTGCTATTATTAAAGGCAAATCCCTGCAGATCCCTGGGAATATAGCTGTTGTCTAATGGAAGCCACTAATAAACCAAAAAAGCCACGTAAAGGGAAACAATCCATTATTTATATGACAGGTAAACCACATAAAGACTCCTTATCAAGTTAACATTCTGGGCCAGGTACTTGCTTTTCTGATCTTCAAAAAGTCTAATAAGTAGTCAACCAGAGGTTTGTTTTTATTCAGTGTGTTTGTTAGCTACGTGAGCACCTGCCATTTCCCAGGGAGTTGTGCTCCGCATGATTTACGCTGCTGCTGCTGGATTGTTTGGCAACATTCCTTCTCAAAGAGGCTACCAGCAATAAATTAGTGCTTTTCATGATTTAGGCATTTTTAAATGCTTCTAATCTTCCTCCCTGCCACCTTTTATTGTCAACAAATTCAATATTTGTTGCACTGTCAACAATCTGG
This sequence comes from Ifrita kowaldi, assembly GCA_013398055.1. NCBI lineage: Eukaryota > Metazoa > Chordata > Aves > Passeriformes > Cinclosomatidae > Ifrita > Ifrita kowaldi. The sequence goes on from VZRS01007677.1 coordinate 338,874, forward strand.
TGTTTTCTTTCTCTATTGCTGTGCTTTCTGTGTTTTACAGGAATGCTTAGTTGCTCTTCATGTGACACACTAATAATATCTTTTGGTTAGATGTGGCACACCTCTCAAGATCTCAAAATGTTTTGTAAACTTTCATTTACTACCTAATTCCACATACTGTGATGTCAAGCTACATCCTCAAGGCATTTTTGTCCAGGTGTTTCTGAGACATCTGCACTCAGATTGAGAAATCTGCATGGAAAAAAATCACCTACCCAGTTAAGTGTTTGTGACCTCAACCTTTTGTATGCAAATGTAAGTGCAATAATAATATAAAATGCAAATGTAAAATTAGGTTTTTTCAACTTGTTTTTAAGTTTTCTTGACTCTGATCCAAATAGGGTAAGTTTGTATTTTTGATTACTCATTCGTGGGGCTTTTACCTTTTACCTTTTTACCTTCCTTGGATCTCAGAAAGCTCATATCCTTCCCTCCACTGAACAAAGGAGGAGACCAGTGCACAGCACAATGGAAGAGGCTTGCAGGAGACCACAGAGCAGATCCACAGCAGAAACAGGGGTTGGAGGAAGTCACTGTGACTCAAAGGCCCTGTTAGTGACCGATCCTCACGGGCGCCTGGGACCGTGACAGCCAGTGGCAGTCGGTGTGGTGACCTCTGCAGCACATCTCAGGAGCAGATCATTTCTAATCCATGGCCAAGAAACTCTGGCTGTCATTTCCTGAGCTGTTGTTGCAATTCTCAGGAGACAGGAGGGCGGCTCCGGTGGTGATAGAAGGGTAATTTGGTCTGAGAGCTCAGGTCCCCTGGAGACAACTGAGCGTGTGAGAGACTTGGGCTGCTTCTTATAATAGACAAGTCTATAGCTAGAGAAAAGAAAAGAGCAGGAGCATTAGAAGCAAATATAAGAGGGTAAATAAAAACATAATAACACTTAAAATGGGAAAATATCATAACTGTTTAGCTATTAATGTAACATAGGAGCTCACAAGTTTTGAATACATTAAGAATAATAAATTCTTTTCTGTGATAGCAAAAATATTTTCTCCCTGGCAAATATCCCTGGCTTAAAGTGCAGATTTATTTGTAGAGTGGTTTCACAGTAGCTCCAAACTGTAAGGTTTTTCTCCTTGAGCCTCTAAGCTCTGTGTGATTTAGTGCTGGGGGTAGAGATCACTGTTTAATTAATTTTTTACATAAGCAAATGTTAAATTCAGAGAGACAAAAAAATTTCCATTCAAGCTCTTTAAGAATGAGCTGTCATGTCAACTAAAACACTAAAACCAAAGCAGAGGTATAAGTCGTTTGTAGTTTGGGGCTACAGCTAATTCAATCCCCTATGTTTAGTTTAAGGTAAAAAAAAGCCCTAACAGCTTGATTTACATCTAATTCCTCCTGCTGTAATGCAGAAGAACTGCTGCCAACAGAGCAGCACTCAAGAACAAGATGCCAACAATTAACCAATCCACCCCATGCAAACCACAGGACCTGAAAGTGCCTCCAACAAATGCCCAGAACTTCAGGTGCTCTAAACTACATGAACCAAATAATTTTCTATTCCTTCTAGAAACTGCAGGTCTCATCCCTCCCATATTTTCTAGGTCTGTTTTGTATTTTCCTGTGCAGCCAGGCTGGCTGTGCTTGTATGGCACCAACTCTGTTGTGGTGATGAAAAATAGGGACAGAGACATCAGACCTCCACACACAAACATGGAATAAAAAGGAAGGTCCATTTACAGACATCCAGTCTTTAGGTTGCAAACACATCTATCACTACATGGAGCTATGTGATGAAAACACAACATATGGCAGTGTAATCATGACAGTAAATAAAAGTAATTCTCTGTGTCAGCAGCAGGAGAGGAGCCACCACGCATCATCCGTACTTGTCGCACACCAGAAAGGCTGAAGAAGACAAAGGCAGCTGCAATGGGGAGTGATGGACTAAGAGACTCCAGTGACAAATTTTCTTCTTCCATTTAAGACACAGAAGAAGAATGGGCAGCTTTTCTGATCTTTTCTGTCTCAGACCAGAGTCTTTATGTGGCTGTGGATGAGACAAATTCCTCATTTCCCTGTGGGAGCCAAGGAGCAGGATTTTTGAAGATGTGTGGTGGAAATTGTCCAAGTTCCACCACTCCACATGGGGTTGCACAAGAGGGGAAGAGCCTTTGAGCCCTGAGAAAAATACAGTGACACCTCTTCCATCAATCCATGATGCTCCATCCCTTCTTCTCAGAAGCTCCAAAGACCACATCTGGTCTTCAGTCACAGCCCACATCCTACAGGTCAGAGCCCTCGAGGCAGACTTTGGTTTGACCTCAGAAGCACAAGGCTTTTCACTCTACAACTATTTTGCAGCTGAAAGCCATTGCCCTCTTTGCTTCCAGCAGGCACAGGCTGGTTTTGTGCGTTTTCCACTCCACCAAGATTACCAGAAATGGGTGTCTGATATTAAACTCTAAACCCACTCTAATTATACATATGACTCTCCTGACTTTTGAAAGTAGATTGCTGTTAGTTTTCACTGAGACTCAATCAATTTTGATTAATTATTAAGCTTTACAATGGGATTTTAGGCGTTTATATTCAGAAACCCAGTTCTGCTTCCAGGGAGCTCCATGGACCATCATTTAAACAGGACAATCTTTGGGGTCTAAGTAAAATCCAGTCATGAAGGCCAGCAGATACCCACAACAAACTGGAGCTGATAGATGTTTTTTTCCAGGGCTGAATTTGTACCAAAAGGTTTAGGTAGAAATTAATCACCTCACCCTGAGAGAAATGACTTAAGTATGAAAGGAATAAAGTAACCCTGAAAACTCAGAGGAAAAGTAAAGATGCTATTCACAAACCATCTTTTTTTTTTGATACTCCGTAGAGTATGGCATATGAAGGTTGGAACACCCCAAAGAATAGTGATATCTCATCCCTCTGTACAGGGAGCTGAATTTAGGGCAATCTGCACTATTGTATCAACCCCAGGTCCAGTGGATGGGATGGGATGGAAATTGAGAGGTCTCCAACACTCTTCCTACAACAGAAACCTAACTGCAATCAGCATTTTGTGGATCACAAGGGCCAGGTTAATTGGCCTTGCACAATAATCATGACTACCTGTAACAAGGCATTAACCAGAGTAGATCCACTGCAGCAGCTGACATCAGGTTCATGTCTGCACTCACAAATAAGCTTCTAATTAGTGAAAAACTAGCATTTCCAGGCCGTGGGCTTCCCAGATAAACTGTATCTTTCAAGACCAAGTCCATCTGGCAGTGTGACAAAGAGTATGTAACGGGAGGGAAGGCACAGACGAGAAGCAGAGACCACAAGCAGAGCTCCAAGATTGTTGGTGTTTGTGCAGCTCAGCCCTGGCTGGACCTGGCACTGTTAATGGTTGGACTCGATGATCTTAGAGGTCTTTCCCAAACCGAATTATTCTGTGATTCCATGATTCTTTTCCCCGAATCCTGTTGCCATCTCAACCCTTTTCCCGAACCGTGCCAGCAAATCCTCGTACCTATCTATAGATGGCAGCAACTTTCCAAATCAGCTGCAGATGCTGATGAACCGAGATGGGCTCTGGCTTCCCACGGCCAGAAGTGTTTCACTGCATGAAACAGGTAACAAACTGTACGTGGATTTAATGGAAAGTACAAAGAACTTCACTCACTCCTGAGGCGGGGTGGAGCGGGGAATATTTTTTTTATGTGCTTCTGAAAAGGTTTGGATTGACAGCAGAGACACGCATGGGGGTGGAGGAGGCAGTTGGGGGAGTGGGTGGATTTCTTTTTGCTGCTATTAACTGCCAGCTCAGAAATAGCAAAAAAAAAAAA
>VZRS01007677.1:342728-388434 GCA_013398055.1 Ifrita kowaldi
AAAAAAAAAGTACACCCTGACTGTGATTGTTGCTGGCTCTTAACATATGTCAGGCTCTTATCATTTCAGAGCAGCTGGCAAGTTCATGCAGAACCACCAGGCGGCCCAACGTGGCCAGTAATCAGTTAAGTACAGATGTCCAAATAGATGTAACTTCCATTAAACTTTAAATAAAGATAATTTATGCTGAGTAAACAGACGAGTGAGCACATTTGCCCAAATACAGATGGCACTACCTGATAGCAGTGCATTAGAAGGGTCATTAAACAGGGAGGTTCAATAACATAGTACTCAAAGATGGTCTTCTGCAAGGAAAAATAGCTGAGATCAGGAGTATAAAGTCTACCTCTGCATTTTTTTTTTTTTTTTGCCTCTACTTCTTTTTAAATAGCTTGGCAAGTTTGGAGTCTTAATGGGGCATGAAGAGAAACACACTTTCTCCTGGAGGGACACCCTTGCACCTGTCCATGGAAAAAATAAATTTAAAAAAAAAAGGCATTGTAATCTGTCTCACTTGTAAATCAGGATAAGTGTGCTCAGTTGGAGGGAGGAGACATTTTGGAGGATGAAGGCCTTAATCGAAAGCCCGATGACGTTTGGGAGGGACTTCCCCTGCAAGGGGCTTTGCATTTGCCCTGCATCCCCAGGGGAAGGGAGGCACTTTTGTCACACCCACAGTGACACGTTTTGCCCGCCCTTCCTTCCTTCCTTCCTTCCTTCCTCCCTTCCTCCCTTCCTTCCTTCCTTCCTCTCACCGCACAGTAGGGATGAAGAGTTTTCCTGAGGGTTTCAGTGCCAGCTCCTCGCTCAGGACAGGGAATTCAGCTGAGGACCCAGACGTTGGGGTTTAGGCTCCAGATGCTGGAGTTCTGGCCTTCCTGGGACATTGGGAAGTTTAGTGAGGAATGAAAAGATGGGGTCACCTTTACTATGAGCAGAGCCATTGAAACCATCTTTCACCTATTCTGTAATAACTTTACATCTCCTTGTCTGTGATCAACAGCAATCACCTTATTTCAGCTTTGCACAGATCATGCAGTGGAACAATAGCACCCATGGCCTTTTTTAATCATAGCAAGCAAGGGTGGGATTTTTCTTGGCTGGTTCCTGCAGTGAACAGGTGGGTCTCCATGCTAAGTTTGTTATCCAGGTTCCTTCTGCAGCTGGTGGAGCTTCCCAGGGCAATTCACGCCCTGTAAAGAGCTGTGATGGATCACCTCTGGAGCTGCTTCTCTCTACTGACTATTGAGAGAGTCCAGATGCCTGCACTAGGCCAGATGCCTCATTTTCAGATGGCTAATGTTAGATAAAGGAAGTCCAGCTCAATAGGGAGCATCAGCCTGTCTTTATTATTTACTATGTTCTTCTCTCTGCTTCAACTTGGTCCTTGTGGAATAAGGATAAAGATACATTAGTGTTAATATGATGTCCTGCTTATCAAACCTCCTCTTATCTGTGCTAAAGGTTGTCTCTGGGATGCTTTCAGTGGGACAGCTGGAGGACGTTGTTTATGTATTCCAGATGCATTTCCAAAAATTAAACTTAAAGCCCCTGGGTTTTGAGTCTTGCACTTTTGACCTTGTCTCGCTTTTATTTGTTGCAAAATAATTTATTTTCAAGCATCTGCAGGGTCAAAATCCCCTCTCCCCACACTACAAGATATTGTCTTTCCTTTGACTGTCTCAGAGTCCTCCCTCCAGTGACTCTCATTTTAAACCAGGGCCCTTTTTAAAAAACTCTTGGTCTGTTTTGATCCCATTCATGACATTGACCTACACAAAACCTTTCACTTCCCCTCAACTTTCCTCTCCCATCATTTTAAAATCATCCCTGTAAAAAATGTGTCACATCAAATTCCATAGCTCTTGAGGCTGATGGTGAGATTCTCTAACGAGAATATTCATGGTGCTGCAGGCACTGTTGAAACATTTTTTGCCCTAAATTCTCTCAATAATATTTAAATTAATGGCAAATGGCTGGGACGAGGCACTGAACAACAGAATTCGATGCTGCAGTGAAGATTTCCAGCATCATGTGTTATTCAAAGCATTTCCTTCTTCAGGGTGATTACTTCATTTTACATTTCCTGGCCTCACGCTCATGTCACACCCCAGTTCCTGTGGCTGTCAGATTAAACACTGCTTTATCAGAAGAAATGACACTGAATTATACAATTTCTTTGGCCATTTAACACCTTTATCTCTGCCTTGCCTCTGCCAGGATTAGTGACACAGATTTGCCCTGTCCCTGCTATCCTAGAAAACTCCTAAAATATATGGAGGAGGACTTCCTGGGGAGTATTTTTAACACTCCTTTAGGATGTACACAAAAGCCATGTTTTAGTTGCAGAAAATTGTGTGCAGGTACAAATGAGCTTTTCATCTTTAAAATGCCATAAATTTTTAAATAAAAAAAACCAAAACTCATGGATAGGGCAAACTTCCTGAATCTTGCTGATTTCTTTCCCATTAAACACAAGTGGGATGAGATCCTTGTTCAGGTAAACCCACCTGAAAGTTTCCCCTTGGAGATGATACCCTCTTGCTGGAAGCATTAACCTTGATGGAGGTGTCACCTGGGACCAGGTAAAGAGAAACCAAAGCCCACCTGAATGATCCAGAGCACTCAGAGCATCTCCCCCCCTCATCCAGGGTGTTTTTTGCTGTTCACACACGTGCACAGAGTGACTCTCCATCGCTGGAGGGACTTCAGCAATGCTGTGGGGTCACAGCACAGGGCCATCGCTGTATGTAGGGTCATTTCAGCCCTGGACAGCCCCACCTGAGAGGGGTGACAGAAGGTCACAGGCTCTGCTGGGAGCAGGCTGTGCCAGATCAGCTGCACAGCTTCTGGCCAGCTCAGAGCGTGACCACAGCAAATGAAATCTGCTTAGAAAGCATCGTCCTGAGACACGGCAGGAGGAGCAGCAGGGGGCTGCCCTGACCTCGGCCTGGCTTTGCTATTCCACAGCTTTAAACAACAACCTTAACCTCCCCAGGCATATAAAAAAATCATAGAATCACAGAACAGTTTGGGTTGGAAGGGCCCTTTGAATGTCATTGTCCTGTTTTCAGCTCAGGTAGAGTTAATTTCTTCTCAGCAGCTGTTCCAGTGCTCTGTTTTGGATTCAGAATGGGAATGGTGTCGACGACACACTGATGGTCTGGGTTTTTGCTAAGTTGTGTTTATCCTAAGTCAAGGACTTTTTTTATCCTTGTCTCACACTCTGCCAGTGAGGAGGTTCACAAAAGAAACTGGGAGGCAGCATAGCTGAGACAGGTGACCCGAACTGACCACAGGGATATTCCATATCACTGGGTGATGGGTTTTCAAACCAGATTCCTTTCTGAGCCCTTGTTCAAGCTGTGAATGCTGGATCTGGCTTTAGGCATTCCTCAGATACAGCAATTATTATCCCTGAGAAGTATTCTGGTCTTTTTTCTGTCATCAGCAGTAATTTTTTATACTTCTATGTCTCCTTAGGGCCAACTTGTGCTAGAAATTGTCAAAATATTTTCTCAAAAAAATTTTTTTAAAAAAAGGAAAAAAATAAAATATAATGAGAGAGCTTAGCCAAGATGAGCTGTGTCCCTGTTCTGTAGCCAGCCCTCTCAGTCCCAGCCATTCCCACCGAGTGATCCACCTGCCAAATGGGATTCCTGCTCCTGGCTGCCGTGGTCATTCTCCTTCCAAGAACAACTGCTGAACAGACAACTGACTCACTGAAGGATACCAGGCAGAGACACATGGGAGAGAAAATCAGTGAGTTGTTCACAATCTGCTCCCCATATTTGAAATCACAGCTAATTGCCCTGACTTGGCACAGCGGCCTCTGCCTCAGCTCCCTGAAGTACAGGAGAGTGACATGTGGAGAAGACCCTCAGGGACACATTAGTGAATTGTTCCATCCATTTGCTGCTTTTTAGACGTGATAGTTGTTCTGACACCTCAAATTTAAGCACCAAGCACTGGCAACGTGACTGCCACCCTCAGAGCTCCTCTTCCTAAAATGTGAGTCTGAGGTGACATTTTTAAATTACCTCACTTAAACTGGTGCACGTGGCTGTGGGCAAGATGCTGATTTTGGTTTTAGTCAGGACACATTTTGTCATTCTATCTGGTTCATATAAAGCAAGTCGTTTGGGTTGCATTAATTAAAATGGTTCAGCCTTGTGGAAGAAAAGCCCAAGAGTTGTCAGAAGGAACCAGCAAGCACGAAGGCAGCTCCATCTCAAGGATGCAAATAAATGCTCATGATTTGTTTTTCACTTTCTATTAGTTAATGTCTTACTTATTTTATTACTGTTTCAGGCCAGAAGCTTAGGAACTAAGTAACCTATAGCTAAGGAAATGCTGCTCTTGTTTTTAATAGGGGCAGGGAATCATAGTTAGGGTTGGAAGGCACCTTAAAGATCATTTAGTCCCAATCTTGAGGTAAGACTTTTAAGTTGTTCTGCCAGGATGAGAATCCTTCAATTCTGTGAGCAAAATATAATCTTGAGTGTGACCAGATGCCTCAAACCATCTGACTGGTTTAAAATAGGAGGAACAGCTTTTCCAGGAGAAGTTATTAGGTCAAATCCTCCCCTCTCATCCCACTCTGCAGCACATTGGTGTCACTGACGCTGCTGGTAAGAAAATGTTGACTGACACAGCCTGTCAGGAAAAGAAAGCGTTTAAGAAACGGGTTAAATATTTCAGGCTCTGATTTAACGACCATCTGAGTTAGCAGCAACTTATATATTGATGGCAAGGAACTCTGAGTGCTTGCAAAGCAGAGGGAAGGTGCTGAGAGATCAGATCAGCCCAGCCACAAAACACTCCTAAAAATGCACATATACATGGCAAGGTTATTCAGCTCCTGCCTTTGGGTGGAATAATTGCCGTGTGAAACATTAGTGAATCAGCATGAATGTTTCATAAGTTTGAATTTATAAAATATTTCTGATTTTCCTTTACACATGCCTTCCAAAGATAACTTTCAAGTGCTCGTTGTATTATGCATCTCACTTTTCAAGAGAACAGCATGATTTCCTTGAAGACATATCCGTTTAGAGAGTTGCCATGGCAATTTGTTCCCACCCCCCAAAAATGCTTAAAAACAGATTTTTCCATTGTCTTCTGATTTCTGCAGATTACAACATGCTTTGCTTTTCTCTCTTCCCTAGAGTGGCTCTAGGTGAGTGAACAGAAAAAAAAAAGAAAGCGAATTTTTTTTTAAATTTAAATTACCTTCTGATGGGAGAAGAAAGCTTTTTCCTCTAAAGTTTAGTCAAAACCAAGGCAAAATCATCTTACTGTTTGAAACAATCATTTATTAGCATGATTTTTTTTTATCCCAGGAGAATCCTGATAAAAAATTGCCTGTGCAAACATAAAACCTCTTTTTACATGTGCAAGGTAATTATTAATCCAATTAACCATCTGCATACCAGCATATTTAATTAGTTCTCAGAATTACTCTTTTCCTGCTGTAATTGAACCAACCACCTTGTGCAATCTGTAAATCTGACCCAATAAGGTATGTTTTGGCAAAAATGGGATTAATTGAAGAATTTTCCTTATTTCATCTTTTTGTTTTGTTTTGTTTTTTGGGGTTTTTTGTGGGTTTTTTTTTGTTTATGCCCCCAAAGAAAGACAATCAATGATGAGGATCATATTTTCAGATGCTGACAAATTAAGATTTTATTTCTGGAGGGGAGAAAAGGCCGAAGAAATTAATATAGTGATATTTTTATCCCTATTAACTTTTTAACGACAATTACCCTCTTTGATCATTGTTAATTGCTTGGTCCCTGAGCATAATCAGACAGAGTATTTTGACTTTAGAACAGACTGCCTTGCTTGTACACACTCCTTCTTTCCCTCTTTTATTGAAAAACAAAATGGAAAACTAACAGCGCTTGACAAGTCCATTCTTGGTGCTGTTTCATATCAGAGGTTGTGCTGTTTTTAAAATAATATTGCTCTTTCAGAATTCTGGTTTTAATTGCTCTGCTGGGGCAGGTGGGTAAGCACAAAATTTGTGTGCTGATGGTTTTCCTTTGTGCAGGAAACTCTGAATAACTCCAGGAAGCCAAAACACTTGAGTGGGTTTGACCAGGCAGCTCTGAGAGACCTGAGCTCGTTCCACTGATATGGGGAAAACAAAATGAGGAGGAAAAGGGATATTAGATGGAAAAAAAAATAAAGGGCTGGTCTGACATCACTCGAGATGTCTTGGAGGCATCTGAAGTATCCTGACAGGTCTGGTGTGGGGAGGACCTCTGGGAAACTCTGCTCTCCTGGGAACCAGGCTGGACACCACAATAAAGGGCTCTGGATGGTTCTGTTGAGGAAATTGGGCCAAATTTTTGTCCTCTACAGACTACACTGGAGGTTTGACTGCCAGCTCCGGGGCTTCTGGGTGGGGATATCATCATCCATTTTTGTCTTAGCAGTGAGCTGAAGGTTTATTTCCTTTCCTGTCTCATCCTGTGCTAACGTTGCTCCTGACCAAACCTTGCAAGAACTGGTATTTTGCCCATTCTCCCTGGCTTTTATACCCTGTCCTGGCTTGTCACAGTCCCTGCAGGAGAGACATAGTAAATATCTGTTCCCTGAAGCCAGTTCACCAAGCCTTGGATGTTCTTTCCCAAAAGGAAACCAGGAGATAACCCTGGCTGACCACTGTACCCAAACATGGAGGGAACTATGATTTTAGAAGCCTGTGGCCCCAGAAAACTTAATTCAGTCACTATAAAACCAGTATTTGATGAATTTTGGTGCAGAATTTAGGAGGATCTAGACCAGGTATTAGGAACTGTGGCTAAACCTCAGGTCCTGATGACACAGCCAAGACATTACAGTAGCTCAACAAGTGTGGAAGACTTGCAGAGCGCAAGACTTGGTGATTTCAGGGTCTCTGCAGCCTTTAGGTTGTGACAATTATTTGCTGCTTTCCCTGCTCCTCCTGTTTGAACAACTTAACCTATTTCTGCCTCAGCGTTCCTGTTTGCCTCTGCTATTATGTGTTCTGGAACAATGAACACAATCACCCATTTCAGAACAGGATTTTGACTGTGTCTGTAAACAGGCTTCCAAGCAGAAAGGGAGAGTGGGGAAATGAAGGAATTGCTATCTGCTTTCCATATATATATATATATATCTGTATGTATATGTATATATATATATACATATATATCCATAAACAAAGAGAGCTTTCTGATGCTTTGCTGCTTCCCAGGATGGGTTACAAAAGCGTAAACTGGAGTCAGTGGGATTTTCTCTGTTGCCTCCGAGATGTATCTCTGGTTTAATTACTACATAATCTGCCTACAAAGTTGATTCAACTGAACCAGACACAATGTTCATTTTTGCAATGCAATGTGAACGTAAGTAGAGAGGAGTTCTGAATGCTGATTTCCTCTCTGCCTCATCCCCGTTTGAAAATGAAAAGGCAAAAAAACCTGTTTATAATTAAGGATCACCTAGCTGAAGTGAATGAAAAGCTGAGAAGTTACTGAAATATTAAAGACAATTTTGTGCTGTTCTTAGTCTTGCCCTGAGCAACACCCTTGCTCTGTCCTTACCTGTTGTGCTGCTTTTTGGGTCTCACAGGGCCGATTCCACTCACACCCAGGGGTGCCCTCAGCTCTGAGCTGGGATGTGTCTGTCATGGATATCTCACCCTCACAGCTGCAGGGACTGGAACACGGATAGGACAAGAGGAATAGGTGATAAGGCAAGAAGAAATGGCCTCAAGTTGCACCAGGGGAAGTTTAGGTAGGATATTACAATAAAATTTACTGAAAGGGTTGTCAAGGCTTGGAACAGGCTGCCCAGGGAAGTGTTCAAAAAATGTGTGAATGTGGCACTTCAGAACGTGGTTTCGTGGTGGACCTGACAGTGCTGGGTCAATGGTCTGACTCAGTGGTCCTGGAGGTATTTTCCAACCTAAACAGTTCCATGTTCACTGCAGAAGGCTCTATTTACACATACAGCGTTGGACGTGCAGTGTCAGGGAAAGGTGTTGGAAGCAAAGGGTGCCAGATCCCAAACTTTGCTGAACGTTGCCATGAACTTCAGAGAGTTGCATAAAAACCACAGGGATTCAAATTTCCATCAGTGCTAGAAAAACAGGGAGCTGTCAGCCAGCTTCCATTTGAAATAAAATGATGTTGTGTGTCACGAGCTGGCCCATCTTCTTCCTCTGGTTTGTATCATAAGTGCAATAAAGGAGCACACCAGAACATGTGCACAGCATTGCTCATCTTCTCGTTTGACCTGAGGATGTCCCAGGAAAAAAACCCAATCCTTTCAATTCTCTCTCTTTGTAACAAGAAACGAGAGCAAAAGGAAACAATTTCTGCCTGTGGATGCTACAGGAGGTTTAGCTGAACTTCTCTGGAGCTCCCTGAAGATGCTGTCACAGACCTTGTAACTCACACTGAGAGCTCCCAGTCATGGTAACAAACCTGTGTGTGATTTCCTCTTCTAATTCATTTAATTTTGGCTTCTGATCCTTGAACAAGATCAGTCAAGAGCTTATGCAGAACCAAGCCACTCTTCTAATAATCAGCCAAGATATTGCAGTGCCAGACACCTTAGGCTGATCCTCTGCTCTTTGATTCCTCCAGCACTGGTTTTTGAGAGATGCTGCACCACCCGAGCTGTCAGAGTAGCACAAAACTAATAACCAGGCTGAGCTACGTCCTGATGATGTGACAATGGTACTGATGGTGCTTATTCTCAGAGACTACAAGGCAGCATTGCTTTGATTGCTTATGGGAACACTTTACAGCTGAAGTATAATTTCATTTATTAGAGGCAGACAGCTTATAAAAATGTGTGAAACACAACAGGTACCAAAAGGAAAGCTCGGGAAGACTAATGAGGCACAAGGCTCGTACCTTTAAAGAAAGCAAAGGTTTTTACAGACAAACAGCTGATGCAGTTTGTTTTTTATAGATATAAATCAATCAAAATATTCAAACAATGTTATCCTGAAGTGTTACAGCAAATGTATTTCATCTAAAATTATTGATGACCTTGCTTTTAAACAGAGGATAGGACCAAAAAGAAAACACAGAGAAAAAAAATCTGTCACATTCAAAGAAATATGGCTGGAGTGAAAACCAGTCTAGCAGAAGGGGAAAACGTGCACAAGTAAAATTATAATAGTACTGTCACAAAGTGTCTCTTCCTCAGAACTGTCTCCCACCCTGCCTGAGCACTGAATTAAAATAAAATGTGATGCAAACATCTTCAGCGTAGATGCAGGAGTAAAAAGGTTTGAGAGTGACAGAACAGCCCCAAGCAGCTGCAGAAGGGTTTGCAGATTCACGTCCCAGCTGCAGAGGGATGTCCCTGCTGAATGACATGTGGAGCAAAGATCCAATGAGGCACCTTCAACTACATCAGGTTGCTCAGAGCCCTGTCCAACCTGTCCTTGAACACTTCCAGGGATGGGGCATTCCCACCTTCTCTGGGCAACCTGTGCCAGTGTTTTACCACCCTCAGTGTAAAAAACTTCTTCTTTATATCTAACCTAAATCAACTCTGCGTCAATGTAAAACCATTATTCCTTGTCCTGTCACAACATTCCCTGCTAAAAGGTCTGTCCCCATCTGTCTAAGCCTTCTTTGGGCACTGAAAGGTGTTCTAGGTCTCTCTGAAATCTTTTCTTCTCCAGCCTGAGCAATCCCAACTCCGTCCTCATAGAGAAGACGTTTCATCACTCCAACCACCTTCGTGGCCTCCTCTGGCTCCATTCCTACCTATCATTATAAAGAACCTCTGGATTACAATCATAATTAACACATTATTGAGTTGAACTTCACCAGTTCCTGTTAACAAAAAAACCAAAGATTGTTCTGTGAGAAATGAGAACAAGGAAGAAAAATGTTTGATGCCCTTCCCTCCATGAGATACACCATCTCATTCCTCTGATGACATTCTTTGTGATCCACCACACAGACATTATTTCTCATCCAAATTATTTCACATTTTGTTGAATTTGGGTAGGGGTCATGGAACCAGTTCAGTTCCCATCCTTTTGGCTGCGTGGTTATGGGTTTTGGCAAAATACAAAAAGAGAGGGTTGGGAGTCTGGCAAAGCCCTGTTTTCTTTCATGTGAAAGCCATTTAGGACTGTCAGGGAGGGGGCCTTGAGGGAGGAGTCAGTACCATGTACCTTGCTTTGAAGCCCTGACATGTTCTGAAGAATAAGAGACCTGTCTGTAACAAAGAATTAAGCTTATAGATGGGAATGGAATAGAATAGAATAGAATAGAATAGAATAGAATAGAATAGAATCACTGAGTTTGGAAAAGCTCTCTAATATCATCAAGTCCAACCATGAATGGTGCCAGATCCATCACATCCACACACATTTTGAATTCCTCCAGGGATGCTGACTCCACTGCTTCCCTGGACAGCCTGCTCCTGGTGAGTGCCTGAGCTTTACCTCCCACCTCTCTGCCATTGCATGTGGAGCCCCATCTCTTACTGGAATTGAGCACAGCAGTAACAGGGATGCTGAGCAGGTGTAACCCTGAGCCATGCCCATGCCCAGACCCTATATTTAATCCCTCTCACTGATTCCCTTGTCCCAAACCTGATGCTCTTCCACGGGATGCCAGACTCTTTTCCATGCCCTCAGGGCGTGCCGAGTGCGTTACCCCCACTCTGCCCCGACCACCCACAGTTCTTCATAGTTCAGCTCTTCCTGAAAGCAACGTGGTTGCTTTCATCATGAACCACATGAAGGCTGTGCTGTCAGACAAGTCTGAATCTGCTTTTCCCCTTGCAATACAACTTCTGCCCCAGACAACAGAGCACGTCCTTCAGAGAGCTGCCCCACTGCTCGGGTACATTAACTCCAGGCTCTCTCAGCTGATGCCAGCAGGAATGACGACTTCTGGGTAGGAAACTGCATAATCTTCATCCACTTCTTACACACTCTTCTGCTGTGTGAGGACAAGGGAAAGAAATTAGCTGACTTAGCAAGTGGCTGCATCCTGGAGCAGGTCGCGTACGATATCGTACCCGAGGTGTAATCTCAGTGCTAAGTGCTGTGCTCACAGGGAATGCTTTGTTACTCGCACTCAGTGAAGTCATTGCAGCGGAATAAATGCAATGCCAGGACAACCGTGCTTGGCTCCCGCTCCCTTCCCTTCCATGCATAATGAAAAGAAGGGGAAGGGAAGGAACAACATCCTTTGCTATTGTACTCTGGCAGAGAGGGCTCACCTGAAAAACTGCCAGCCATGGAGTCTCGTCTGAGCTTTCCAGATAAAATCTCCTGTTTCAGGGACTGTATTTACTCGGCGTGTTTAATGTGACAATGAAAACTCCACACACACCGATCTTTTAAATAATGATAAAAAACCCCTCAACAATGAAAAATCTCACAGGCAGCTAATACGAGTAAAGTTAATAAGTGTTAACGCCAGAAGATAAAATTCTAACCAGTAAAGCAGAAAGGGGACATTCCTATTTCTTACAAATGAAAGATCACACACACAAAAAAATTGTTCTGCTGTTTTGCATCCACGTAAAATATTGAATATTCCCATGTGGGTTCTCCTTGCCCACCTTCCTTTGGACAGAGTGCCTTCAAAGAGGGGAGCGCTGCTCTGTGCCTGAAGGATTTGGACAAGTTTCAAGAGTTTTGTTTCAGGAGTGCCTTTGCACACAAGCAGGTGTCTGGCAGCTTTTTTTCAGTTAAGTGAGAAACCTTTGCTGAAGAGAATAAGAGAAGGAAAGGAAGGAAAAAAGAGTAGAAGGGAAACAAAGAAGCAGAGCCTGTTTTGGAGGTGTCTTCATGGGGTTTTCCTGGCAGATGGGAACCTTGACTGAAGAGATGTAGCTCATCTGAGCTGATGAACTCCATGAAGGCCGTGGAAGGTTGTGCTTGGTGCCATCACATCAGACCTGTACAGCCTCAGATTTGGAGCTGAAGCAGAGGCAGAATTTGGAGATCCTGTGAAAAAACACCAGAGCTGAATGTGGGGTCTCATCATAGAATCACAGTTTGGTTTGGATTGGAAGGGGTCTTAAAGATCATTCAGTTCCAACGCCACTGCCACGGACAGGGATGACACCCACTAGACCAGGTTTCTCACCCTGGAATTTAAAATCTCCGGGAATGGGGCATCCACACCTTCTCTGGGCAACCCGTTCCCTCACAGAAAAGACTTCCTTTCCTCTTTAGTAATTCTTTGGTAAAGGATTATCCTTTACCATCAGGTTGGCTTTAAGTGTGGACAAGCCCAGAGACTCACTTTTCCTGCAAAAGCATTAAGGACAGGAATGAATATCCAAATAATTTGTTCAGAAATGCCAGGCTGATGGGGGACAGAGAACTTTGGGACTCCTGGGGCAAGTTATCCAGCAGCACTCTAAGGAGACAGAGAAGTGGCTGTGCTTGTCAGAAAGATGCTGAATCAGACCCAAAGTCATACTTTACATGCACCCTGAATTACTGCTTGCGAGTAACAGTTCATGATCCTTCTGGGAGTCCCCTGTTAAAAGCAAAGCATTTCAGGCTGGCTAACAAACTGATCACAGGCTATGTTATTGATTGTGCCATTAAGGCCTTCGTTTGAGCCATTAGCAGGGTTAATGAAATGGTTGAACGCTTCCCTCCAGCACAACCATCACTGTGTTTCCTTCCAGCTCCACTTTCAGGGTTCAGGCCAGCTCACATTGAACCCGAGAGGGACCAGGCTGCTGCCTGTTGTAGGTTGGCTGCACTGTAAGTAAGCCTATGGATGAGATATCACAGGGCATTAGCCACAGAAGAGTACAGGAAGGTTACTATGTACCAGTTCATTATACAATAATTTACTAATGAAGTCGGGGCTGTAAATCTGAGTGTATTTAACTCCACATCTTCCAGTCACTCAGCTGAGGCAGCTGATGTGTATTTTTCTCCCCTGTACCATCAATCTCAACAGATAAGATTCATTTGTCTCCGTTACACCTGGAAATCAAAACTCACCTGGATCCCCACCCAAACAGCAAGATGACACGGCAGGAACATAATCCGCAGGTTTTTTGTCTTTTTTTGTCAGCTTTGCAATATTTTTAAATCCTTCTCAGCACTGCAGGCAAACAGGAGGTTTACTGTTTGAAGAATGAGGGTAAAATAAGTTGTCCTGTCCTGGTCTTGAAGTGGGAATATTCCTCTTTTGCCAGCTGCTGGTCCTTTCACTGTGCTCACTCCCTGTGTGCAGGTCCCCTCTGTGTCCCCACAAGGTGACATACTCCCCACCAAAAGGTAACTCTGCACCCCTGGGAGGGGCATACCATAGGCAGGGCTTTGGGTCCAATTCCAGCAGCCTCCATGTCCAAGAGCTGGCTCTGACTCTCCTTCTCCATGGATATGTCCATGAGACAATTTCAGAGTGAGAAATCAGCACACGCTGGGTTTGTGCTTCCCTGCCTTTTAACTTCTGTTATTTTTTCATTAAGATCCACAAGAACCACAATATTTTTTATGTGTAAGGAAGCCTTTTCCACATTGACTGGCACATCAATGGTTAAAAAGGAAACATTACATCTTCCTCACACCACTGTTACCTTTAGACTTTAAATGTTCCATCCTCAAGCCATTCTGTATCATGTGTTTAAAACATCTCAGAAGTAATTGAATTCACAGTGCTTTGTAGAATTTCCACCAATTGCACATGTATATGTGTAACTTAGCCAACTGCAAGTGCAATATCTCGCACAGTCCTTTTCCCATTTGCTTCCTCTGCATCCCAGAAGCTTTTTTTCCCCCACTATCCTAATTTCCACTGCTGCCTGTGCTGTCCTCATTCCCTTCTCCACATATGTTGACTGCCTGCAAGGTGACCCATTTCAGAAACCATTTTATCTTCTGTGCACAGCATTTACCTCACTGGAAATTGTGGAAGCTGGGAGCCACCTTTATTAAAGCTAGGTACACATCCCTATTTCAGGAAAAAATGTCTGGTACTAGGGGTTCTAATGCTGGGTGTACATTTCTTGGTCGTCACAGTTCTTGGTTCCTGGGGATTTGGTGCATGAGCCTCAAGACAGCCCCTCAAGAGAACTAAGAGCCTCCATCACTCAACCGAATCCTACTTCACACAACTTCCATGGCCCTGAGTAAACTCACCCCTCCCGCTTTACATCATTTTTTTCCCTTCTGGATTGAAAATCCTGGTGAAAATCCAGTTCCAGGTTTGGATGGCTGGAGCTGTGGAGAAATTCAGCTTCCGGGATGGCCTAGGAGGTGATGGTGAAGAAACACTGATGGGTGAGGGAAACTGCTCCATCTCGCTGCCACTGCAGCTGCAGGGACACAGAGACATTGCAAAGGGCCATGAGCAACTGAGGAAGGTGACATGAGGGAAAAAAAGTTTTAGAGGGATTTTTGCCACTCAGCAGAGTAAATGACATATCAGGATTCACGTGGCTTTGGGTGGAATGGGCATTGTGAAGAGGACATGTTGAAATAAGGGATGGCAGAACTTAGGTCAAGTAACCTTTTTTTTAAGAAGGAACTTAACAAATTATTTTCTTGCTGACCAATTCCTCATGCCCTTTGCCTTTCATTTCAATCCATTTAAATTGCAAATATCTTACTCCCAGAGGCTTTCTGCTGACAGCTCACCTGCTGGGAATCTGAGCTCCTGGGTCTCTCGGGGTCTCCTCTCTGCTCTCCTCAGGGAAGGGGAAAGGCAGCTACATCCAGTCTTATCTCCATAATTCCATTATGCTTTGCAGCTTCTTTGGCTGCCACTTCAACTGCTCCAAGGTCACTTCTGCAGTGAACACAGAAGCCTGGGGAAAGATCCAGACTCTCACCTTGGGGGATTCAATCTAATTGTCCGAGCACTGGGGGAAACTGGGGGGTTTAAATTCCAGGAAGCCCAGGGCTCCTGTAGCTCCGAAGTGGCACTTGCCAAACTTACATGGATTTCTCAAGTAGTGTTTTGTCTGCAACAAGGCTCCTTCCTACAGGCAAGTGGCTCAAATCCTTGTTGGATTATTGCAATTAGAGCAATCTGTGACTGCTTAAAACAGTCTTTATTTGAGAAGGCCCAAGCCAACACTGGACCATGTGGCACAAGATTTTGTCCTTCTACTGGAACTGAAGCAGGTAGAAAAATCTGCTCCCCTCTAGCTTTTCATCAGTCAATCAGCAGCATTTCAAGAAACAAAATATTTGTTGTCCCTACTCCTAAGACGACATTTATTCTCCAACAGATTTTCTTGATAAATCTTCCCTTATTCGCACAGAAATGCCGTTCACACAAGGGAGGAAGAATGGAATTTAATAATTTGGCCAGGATTTTTGGATAGCTAGCAATCCAGACACAGCAGAATAACCAAAATTACCTCTGCACATCCCAAAATGACAAAGATTGATGTTGTCTGGGCAGTGGCTGTAGTGGAAGTGGTCTGCGTCCTGCTGATTTTGTGCAATGCTACAGATGACCTCGATCCCCACTCTTGGAAAATGCAAACTGAGGCCATACAAGTGCATGGATTGTTCTTCTGGTCCAACTCGAGCTGAAAATTCAAATGCTTATCTGAGAAAGGATTCTTTGGGGGAATAAAAAGGATTGTGAAATAAATTTAAGAGGTTGAATGGTTTCAGTTTTGGTTTTGAGCAGGCCAGAAACTCTTCGCTTCAAGCAGTCTACTGTTAAACTTAATTTTTTTATTTATACCTGGGCAGCATCACCCCAAACAGGGATGTTACTGCCACACATATTTGTTGTCAAGTATAAGGTGTTAAAAGACAGGAGCAACTCAAACACTATAACTCCTTCAAGGGAAAAGAACCATTTGAAAATCACCCTCCTGTCCCAGTTTCCTCTTGCACTGGAGCTTACTGAGATGCTGTGGGTCTTACTGGTCTGTATTGGTACCATCCCTCCCTCCCTTGCAGGTAAAATCTGTGTTACCTGCTCAGGACCACAATATTTGTGATTTATTAACTCTGTTTGGAAACAGCTCTTTCACAGAGCACAGATTCTCCCGGATTTATCAGTCAAACCAGAGGCTTTGGAGAGCAATTATTTTCCAGGGAGAATAGCTATGGATGGATGTATAGTGACAAAAGGGGCAGAAGGCTTTGAAAAAGGCAATTTTAAGATGGAGTATTTCTTTCTGTGGCTCAAAACAGGAGCTGGATCCTAAAGGAGAAGGGATTATTCCTTGAGAGAGCATCTGAGTTTTGCTATTCCAGCAAGATAGGAGTCAGTAGCTTAGCTCCGAGGAATTATATTACCAGTCCAGCCTGTCTCTCTCTTTCCATCCTTTCCCTGTTTCTCTTTATAAAGTTCTAAGTACTTTTCAGTGAAGAAAGGAGAAACATGATTTTAAGATGAGTTGGGGTTGAGCCTTGAGGCAGAAACAATGCTCAGAAACTGCTTTTTAATGAATACAAAATATTACACCGTGAAAAACAGTGACTCTTGCTGCTGCTTTTTCTTTGAAGGTATGTTAATTTTTGTTGCTCTTAAATACTCTTGTTGCTGGGAAACCGCCTCACACACTGTAATTGAAATTGGTTCTTCATATCCCATTTTGTTCCTGGCAGGTTTGAAGTGTTCTTAAAAGCTAAAAACTCTGCTGAGGAAAGGCAAAGTGCACCTGATGGCAGATCCGTGGGCATTTCTTTGGGCAAAAACACATCATGAAACACATTCAGAAAAATTAAGGCATTGCAGCAGGGTATGCATTGAAACTGGCAGGGGGCTGTGGTGAATATATTGGAGGGTGATGTAGTGGGTGAGAAGATTTGGAAGGGTGAGAAGAATATTTAATGGACTGTGGGAGTTAGAGGGTCTGTTTCACACAAGTCCACCTTGGTCTGAATCACTCTGGCACTCAGCATTTCCCCATTCAGGGATTATAACTCTTGCTCCCAAACTTTTCAGTACTCTGGTACACAGACACTTTGCAAAGCTCTGACTGTGTAATTAGTCATATTCTTCCTTTGCAAATAAATTTGGTCTTACTTATGTTTTAAAAGATATGTCACTTTTTTATCTTTTTTTTTTTCCCCAGTGACTTGTTTAGCACCTTCTGTTATCTTGCAGGATTTGCACAAGTAGCTGAGCAATGTGGCTTCAGAGTAAAGATCAGCACACAGCTTAACTCTATTTTAAGATGCTTAATATGCACTCTTGTACCAAATCATTGTGTCTCTGAGAAGAAAATATACTTGCTGTTCCTCTGACATAAACCCCTCTTTCATCTGCTTTGTTTGGCTCCTCAACAGGGTGAAACTTGGCCAGATCTGAGTACTGGGTCCACAGGGAGAAAGTTAAACAAGAAACCCTTCAATGTTATTAAAGACAAAGCTCTTGACTCTTCACCTCCTTGATTAATGCTGCTTATAACTGTGCCTTATGTAAGGAAGAACAAGAAGCTCAGAGAAACAAAGGCTCTGCTGAAGTTTATGAATTGCAGCAACACACACCCCAGTCCCTCTTTTATCATCCTCTGCTCCAGCCTTGCCTCTCCCTTAGCCTGTAAACTCCTCTGTGCACAGCTCTGTTGTGCTCAAGTGCTATTCACATCTTTCATCCTACATAAATAATAATACATCACAGCAATAAAGCAGCTGTTGTGAGTTAATTCTGACCAAGCTACAATCTACCCCCATGCAACAAGATGTCTGCACAATTGCTCTGGGTAATAAGTCCTGGGAAATGCTGCACAATAATCTCAGTGCTTGATTAATTTTTATTTCATAACGAGCTGTTATTAATGGGCCAGATGCTGATAGGTTTGCTCATGGCGAGGGCAGTGTGACTGCAAGAGATGTGTCACTAAAAGAAAGGAAAGCAAGTGCCACTGAGCTAGCTCAAGGATATTTTAGTGCATCACTGCCAGAATAAAACAGCTAGTGAGTCAAACAAAACAAGATCAGCTTTTAGAAGCAAGTACAATGACTTGCTGCCTCGAAGAGATAATGTTCCTCTTTTAGTTTCTTGTGTCACGCAGTAAAAGAACAGTGAAAAGTTCCCAGAATATCTGCGCAGGGAGTTAACATTTCCAGGAAAAAAAACCCAAAACAGCCTTTACAAAAGAGGTTTTCTTTCTTCTAGGCTCTTCAGAGAAAGGCTGTGTGAAAGAGAAGAGCGAGCAAAAAGTCCGGGAGAACTCAGAAGAAAAGCATGAAGTCTTTTCAGCAGGGAATGAAAGCACAAAGGCAAGTCCGTGGCATATGTCAATATTTACATGAGTCACAGCAAAACTACTGGCCAAGGGGTAGAGCAGAGAAGGGTATTCAGAAAAGTGACCCTCTGGCCACCATGCACAAGCTTTCCTTTGGCACTGCAGGGTGTGGGGTCAGCCATCCACAGTGACCGAGACAAGAGCCACGCATGTAGTGACAATTCTGCAATGCTGAACCAAAACCACCCGCCACTGAAAAGCCCCAGTCTCTGGGTGAATTGATTTGCACAGCCAGCAGTTCTCCTAAGAGGGAAAAGCAAGATGAATTGGGTGCAGGGTGTGAATACCAGAACGAGGGATAGGGTGGAGTCAGGGGGTTGCAATTTTCATTGAAATGGAACCGGGCAGTCATCGCTGCCTCGTACAAATAGGAACACGATCCTGGGAGGAGGGAACTCAAACTGCCCTAGATAAATAAAGAAACCCACCCTACACTTAATTAGCAAATTGAAGCTACCTGGAATTTACCCTGGAAAAGCCAGGACCAGCTCAGGTCCTGCAGATCTGTGTTGATCAAGCCAGATGAAAGAGCCCCTCCTCAGTCATGCTTCAGATATAATCAGCCTGACAAACCCAATCCATACGTACTTCTGAAAATCATTAGTCATCATATTAAACCAGATTATGTTAACAAATTGCTTCTATCTTCACACTCTTCAAGCAAACAGGCAAGCAAGGAGCAGCTTTGGTTTGAGAAAATGGCTTGGCTAGAGCTGACAGCAAACTGTACGCACTAATTGAAATTCCAAATTAACATCATGTAGCACAGTTTGGCCTAATTGCTTTAAAAAGAGTTTTCCAGGGTACAATCTTCTTGCCTCCAGTGTCGATGCCTTAGGTTTTAACTTTTACATTTTTCAAATCCTGTACTGCCTGGTGTGTAACTCTGAAGTTTTGTGTGGCCTGTTAACTACTGTTCTCTCATGCTGGTTAAACATAACAAAGCCTCTCTAGATTTGCTCTTCAAGGACACCTTGATTGTCCCAGACCCCAAAATGTGTAAACCAAAAGCCTTTGAAGAGGAGCGGCAAACTTGGGCTAATTACATCATTAACTGAAATTATAATTGGAGAATTAACCCTGATATGCAAATGGACCAATCTTATAAAAGTGTGAAGAACCTGTGACCCAGAGTCCATCTTGGGTGGAGCCTCTCATAGGCTTTGACTGCCCAGGGTGTACCTTTGAAGGCCCTTCAAATAAATACCTACTTTTATTCTCTTATTCTTGTCTAGTCTTTGTTTTCAGGTAACCACTTCAAGGCATCAGTGTTACACTGTCAAAGCAGCTCTAACTCGTGAAGGTGGAGGAACAGGTTTAGGAAAGGCTCAGGTGTTCCTTTTGCCCACATTGATTTTGCTTGCTGTTTATGATAATCTCTCTCAGCTGCTGCAGAACCGCTGTGTGCTCGGTCCCAAGAGGATTTTCTTCCCTGAACACAGGTGCAGCTATAACAGGGCCTGCTAATAACTTCATGCTTTATAGATCCAGCCAGGATCAGACCCTGGGTGAGATCTGAGCACACAGGGAATGCCAATGCTCTAATGAGCCCCATGCAACAAGAGGAACACGACACAGAAGCAACAGGCAAAAAAACCACTGCCCTTTTAGCAAAAAAATACAGCTAACAAAAGAGCTATTTTTCTAGATAATTGTTGAATCTTAATTTACCACAAACCATGGATATGCAGTGCCATTTGAAATGTTACTGGGAATCAGAGGTGTCCAAGCGGGGCTGAGAGACGAAGCTGGGATTTAGGGGAGGTGCTCACCCTCAGAGTGTTGCTGGAGGCCAGGAGGATACCCCAGACCACCAAAACCATTATTAGACCCCATGCTCTGACAACTGGATGCCATCACACATTTGCATTGATTATCTTGGGAATTTACAATCAGAACTTGAACAGAAACACGTCCATGGAGACTCTGAGACTCAGATGTGTTAACTTGCAGTGTAAGGCCACTGGAAGCTACAGGAGATTAATCCCACCGTACTGGAACAAGCCCAACATCTCCAGGAACATGAGCAAGAAACACCAGGAGCTGAGCTCCACTTCAGTCTCCAGAGACTCATCTGCAAGTCTGTGCTCCTTGGAGCAAAAATGACAGGTTCCAGTTTGAACTTCACCTGTGGAATTCTGAGCATTAGATTAGGATAAAATAGAAAAAGTTAAGTCCAAAGAGCAAATGATTATGGACATGTTTGTGTTTCCACAGCTGAAACAGTTTAAAACTTTTGCTTCTACCAGCTGTATTTCTGTAGAGACTTATTAGCTCCAAAGGCAACACCCACATCCCCCTCCTAGATGTTTTTTTACCAATTGTACTCCAAATGCCTGGCTTGGAGATGCTGCAGGAGCATGACTTGATTTGGCATAGGGACACAGGTGAAGCTGTTACACGCCAGCTGTGGAATATGGTCTGTTTTGAACTCAGCATGTTCTTATGGCATATCATCAGTGTTTCAGTATCTGAAATGCTCAGGCAGAGAAACAGTCATGACCTGCAAAAACCCCTGAAGAAGAGGTTTAAATGTTTTAAAAGTTATGCTGCATTATGCCAGGCCGGGAGAGGGACAGGAATAGAAGATTTCATTTAGATTACAGTTTCCCTAGAGAACAGGCTGCCTCTGACCATGTTTCTATATGGCTCCTGACATAATACACTCTCTGAATGCACATCCACAAACCCGGACACAGAGCAGAGAGTCCCAAGTGAACCCACAAGAGCCTGACATGCTGTTTGTGGTGCTGTGTCATGGGGTAGAAATGACCCCAGGAATGCTTTACAGGTCTCAATTACAGAAAACTACATCATGAAGTGCTTTTCCTAGTCCATAGAGAGCAATGGACATTTCCCAGGCATGATTCATCTGCACTAGCTCAGACCAATTTCTCCCCAGAAAGCCTTATTTCTCTCTTCTGACGATAAAGGTAGAAATGGAGAATTTTACCTCTTACATGTCTACATTTGGTCACAGGAATCCCATCAACTGTGGCAAAGACACTGTGTTCAGAATGGAATTAAGTTTCCCAGAGACAAAGAAGTCATTTGACATTTTCTTCCAAAACCCACCATGGTTATTACAGCCGGGGTGAACATGTGTACGATGCCCAAGGTTCCCACTGATGGTGGTGGACATTCTTTGTGATTTATATGAAGGATTGAAGGTGGCTGAAGAGTTCCTGGATACTAAAGATGGATATTCCATCCAGAAGTCTTATTTCCAACAAGCAGAGGAAGGCAAAAACCTCTGGAAAAGAAAGACTTCTGGTTTTAAGTAGAGTGAGGCAGATATTTGTTCTGCAAGAAAAACAATGGCCTGTTTGGTGAGAAGACAAAGCCACAATGTTCCAACACTCTACATCTTCACAGGAGAGTCTTCAAGGTGCCAGGCTGAGTAGTCAGGAGAGTGTTAAACTGGGAAATATGGAAGGCAGAGAGGGAGGAATGAATGAGCATTCATTTAGCTCGAAATTAAGATGTCAAGAACAAAATTAATCAAGGCACCAAGGGACGTGAAGAGAAGAAATTCTTTAATTGCCTATACTCTAATGCTGGGAGTCTGAGTAATAAACAAGAACTGGAATTGGAGGAGCTCATTTATGAGTATACATCAGACCTCGTTGGCATTATTGAAATCTTGGGGGAAGATTTGCATGATTGGAATATTAAAATCACTCATTATAATCTATTTAGGAAGGCTAAAGTGGGCAAATGCAGAAGGGGAGTGGCACTCAACATCAAATGTGTTTCTGTGGGAATCAGGTGCCTTAGCACTCCTTGTGAAGCTTTTCAAGCACTTCTCTATGTTTTACATCTGAAGACACAGAAAAAGATGGATGGCTGGGATTTGCAATGTGGGATCTTTTGGAACCTTGGTTGTTGGAAGATGCTCAATGTTTGTCATCTTTGAAAGACTGTGTCTTCAAAAATCAGGCTCTTACTGAACAGAAGAACATTCTGGGTAAATGGTTGCTTTTTTACTCTTCACAAAAACTCAAAGTGCTGCTTGAATGGCTCTGAAATTTGCCATAAATAAAACGAGACATAATGAGCTTGCTCCTCTGCTCTGATTAAATCCTACAGACATTTTGTGTACAGAATCACAGAGACTGAGCTGCTCAGAAGAGCATTAATACCTAGGCGTGTTTGACCCTTCCTGGCATTACGCACAGAAGAAATCTGGTCCTTTATATTTTTCAATGGTGTAAATTATTGCTGTGCTCTTGGAAGACGCGGCATTGGCAGGTCTGCAGAATGAGAGGGGCTCTAATCATCACTTATTCTTCTGCTGCGATTTCCCTGACATCAATTTAGATTCTCACTCTCACTATATATACACATTTTATTTCCTAGGTAATTTTCATGATTCTTTCTACACATTTTCAGATGAATGAGCTATTCCCTAAGTACAGAAGATTCTCTAAGCCATTATCTTTAAGGCTCACCTTTTCCCCTCCCTCCTACCCTACTCAATCCTTATATCCATTCTGACTTTGTCAACAATTTAATTCATTCTAATTGAAAATCCTATGCAGTATCATGGAGTTCATACTGCCAAGCTAATTTCATGCCCTCATTATTGTGATCTTTATTCTGCTTCACACCACAGAAGCCCCCCTCCACTCTGCACCATGCTATCAGAAAACATCTCAAAACCCCAAATGCCAGAACAGCTCCAAAGTTTTTCTTCCCATATGTCAAGAATTATTTATTTTTACCCAGAAGTTCAGAGCGAAACAGTAATAACTTTGAATATGTCTTGATTATACTGAAAAGTTTTTTATGAGAACTGTGTGTGTGTTGTAGGGGGAGTAAAGCCAAGAAGAGTCATAGAATCATAGAATGTCCTGAGTTGGAAGGGACCCACAAGGATCGTCAAGTCCAACTCCTGGTTCTGCACAGGACACCCCAAAAATCCCACCCTGTGCTTGAGAGCGTTGTCCAAACACCCTTTGAACTCTGGCAGGTTTGGTGCTACGACCATTCCCTGGGGAGCCTGTTCCAGTGCCCAGCCACCCTCTGGGTGAAAACCCTTTTCCTAATATTCAACCTAAACCTCCCCTGGCACAACTTCATGCAGTGAAAGAGATGAGATGCGCTTGACTGGAGAAACAGCTCTCCACAAAGTGGATGGGTCACTGTACTCCCATTCAGTTGCAGTTTCTGGATGGGCTTGGACTCAGGTGCATAGGCCAGTCACAAGCCTCTTGGTTGTGTGTAAATTTCTCTGATTTGCTCCAAAAACATGTGCTTTTCTGGAGTAAAAAAAAAAAAAAAAGGATGCTTTTGCTGCCACTATTTGAGTCAGTGACTCATTCTGTCTTTCCACAACAAAGCAAACTGAAGTCACAGCAGAGCATGGAAAAGAGACGTGATTCAGACTTCACTCCTGATTTTATGCTTGAACAATACTCCTGAGTACAAAGTAAAATCAGTCAGCCCCTTGCCCCTATAATGCTGGGATGAGTGAAGGCAAAAATTTGGATTAACAAGGTCTATGACTTTGCAAACCTTTATATCTTTTTTCCCCACAAAATTAGGGTCAGCTTATAAACTGAATCCATCCAATACAATACAGTGTTCTTCAGCCAATTAACTAATTAGTGCACGGTTTCCCAGCTCCATCTGAAGCTCCATTCAAGCTGCAGCAGACACATTTCCCCTAAGACAGTACGAGATGCCCGTGGCTGTTACAGCGCAGTGTGTGCCTGGATGAACAGGCATCTATTCATACTGACACTGTTCCAGAGGCACTTCCCAGCATCTCCTGGGAAATCTCACTTGAAGCAAAACTCACTGGAATTAATTCAGGGGGAGGCACTGTTCTGGCTGTGGGGCTGTGAACAAAAGGCGATGTTTGTCACCTAAGACTGGAGTTAAAAGGAGACAATGTGGAGATGACGTTGGGGTGGAGAGCAGCAGATTTGGTCTCTGCTCTGTTAATACTGAAGAAAATAACAGGTGCTGCTAATAACCAAAGTGAGGAGCAGCAGTGAGGGCAGAGAACTAAAAAGAAGGGAAGGGAGGAGGTTAGGAATATCAGCTGGAAAAAAAGACTGAAGAAAAGCAGCGTGGGAAGGAAATCTGGGACCACATCAGTGAGGTTTAGCACTGGAATGGGGCATACGAATGGGATGCATGATGTGCAGTGATATGCATGATATGAAAGGGAGAGGGTCCAAGAAGGAGGAGAAATGGCCTGGAAACTGGTTGGGTTGGTGTGATAAGAAAGACTTGGAATTTCATGCATTATTTGTCTCAGACAAGTGGAGAATATAAGAAATAGAAGAAGGGACAACCACAACTTTACCAAAGGATTTAAACTGCAGGGCCAATGTTTCACCCCCAGCCTGCAGGGCACTGCAGTTCTCACTCACTCACCTTCACAAAGGCTATTTCAGAGGCTGTGCCAAGGGAAGAGCAGAGTACAAAGCAAAACAAGTCTGAATTCCAGCAAACCTCCTGCAGGAACACCAAGAGAGAAATGACATGAGCTCTTCTTGGTCATAGCTACATCGGGATCACCCATCCTTTGCATTCACAGCTGTCCCTCACAGAGCGTTATGGCCTTCCTCATTCCCTCTGGATTTCTGGCCCTGGGCACTGAGCTCTGCTGCTTTTCTGTACAGCACCTTCAGCCCCAGCAACTGCATTAGTTTGTGAGGGCCCCAGAGTGAGGATTTTAAGACTCAACTAGAAAAGAGCAGTAGGAGCTGCAGCTCAGGGATAATTCAGTTTTAATGGAGAGATGCAATTACTGATCTCCTGTTCGGGCTTTATCCCTGGCTTAGCACACCTGTGTCATTTATATTAAGCCATTCATCACTGCAGTGGTACATACCTGCTCTTAACTGATGGTCCTGCTTAACTGTAGTGTTCCATTTAATTTATTTCACTAAAGACAAGCAGTAACATTTGCCCTTTCCTGAACCCTCACAGAAAGCAGAACTCTTTAATATATACCCTTTTAATAAATTATGCGTTACATTGGATAAAAAGTACAGTACTGTGTGTGTCCATGTGGATGGACTGTAGTTTTTGTTGAAAATAATTAATATTTTTGTGTTTAAGTGGACACATCAATTGAGAATCCCCTCCTTGGGTTCCCAGCTGTTCCTCTTCAGGGTTTAAAAAAAATATAGGCATCACTTAAAGCAGTGGTTGTGTGCCAGGAGCTTGTTACTTGGAAGTCCTTCAAATTCAGTCATCATGTCCAAATTTGTGTGAGGATCTGGATTAAACTCATTTTTTTTAAACCAGTACCCAGGAGTCTGATTCCCATCACACTGACGGGGAGGATGTCTAAATCCCAGCTGAATGGCTGAGTGGCAAAATTATGAAATCAAATTGGTGGTTTTTAATGAGGGCAAAGGAGAAAGGATGTCCCACCTATGGCCATTGTGCCTTGTACATGTTTTCCTTCACCTTCATGGCAAGCCTTCCAAGAAGCCCCAGTGTATGTTTTCAGTTAAAGCTGGAAGAAGCTTTTGTTTCCTGAGAGAAGCCAGCACAGCCTGGCTATTTAAGCTCACCTCCGACCACTGCACAATGACATTTCTGCTGCATTTACATCACAAACCCGTGAGAGTGCTTGCTGCAGCAGCTGAGGGGAAAAATAACATCAACACGGATAAACCATGCTGTGCTTGTCAAGCTGAGCAGCCACATCTCTTATCCTGAGTGGACATTTGGAGAAGTGGGCACTAAAACAAGCAGGGTGGTGACAGGGTACCAAAACCTCCTCACAAGCTGGCAAATGCAAGAACCCAAAGTTGGACTGGATGATCTTGGATGTCTTTTCCAACTATAATGACTGCAGTGCCACAATCAGCAGCCCTGCCTTTCTCTGTCTCTTAATCCTCCCTTGTTTGGCTTCTTATAATCCTGGTTTAATCTCTCAAGGT
Organism: Ifrita kowaldi; assembly: GCA_013398055.1. Lineage (NCBI taxonomy): Eukaryota > Metazoa > Chordata > Aves > Passeriformes > Cinclosomatidae > Ifrita > Ifrita kowaldi. The sequence goes on from VZRS01007677.1 coordinate 368,849, forward strand.
ACAATGGGCATTTTGAGGACCCTGGAGTTGCTGCCATGCTCTACACAGGACTTTTGCGACTGTATTTGCAAAAGGAATGGATAAAAGTCGAGTGGCAATGGAGTAATGTGATAAGAGTCTCGTGAAAGCAAAACACAGCTGTGATGCACCTTTAGGCAGCTCCCTGCAATTCCATAGGATTTCCCACAGCAGCATCATGGGGCATCTGAAGACCTCATTGATCTCAGGGGCTGGATACAAAGACCTTTCCTTTTAGGCCAGGAGGGACTCCACTGCTGGGGAAGGTCTAAATAAAAAGGAGAAAGCTCGAGCATTTGCATACCCTCAGTAGCAAGGACACAACCCAGTCATTACCAGTTGGCCTGAGGACCTCAGCGTGGCCCTTGGATGAGGTGTCAGAGTCATTAAAGGCAAACCCAAGGGTGTCCACACAAAGCTGGGTGCGAAGATCCCAAAGAATTTCATGGATTCATACCTGGAGACAGTGCACCTCTATTAACCAGCACACAGAGACACCTCAGGCTAAGATGGGACTCAACAACAAAGGAAGAGCATCATGCTGAGGTGGTGGCTGTAGGATGGCCCTAAGGTGGTGTTTCTTAGCCCTGTGGACACAGCACCCAGATCAGGTGCTCTTGGCCCACTCAAAATTGCAAAGGGCCCATCTGTCCTCATCTGCACAGCCTAGAGCTCTGCTCCAGGTGGTACCTGCCATGAGCAGGATATTCATCTGGTACCCTCATAAGGGATGAAGAAATCCCTCAAGATACCAGAGAGGAGCTGAAACCAACCCATCACACAGGGAATAACTGCAGTGAGTGTGGCAAGGCTCCTCGGATTAACTAACCCACTACAAAAAACATTTCAGAAGTGATTTATCTTTTCCCCTCAACACTTTTAAGCCAGTTGTCATTATAATGAGCTACAAGAGCAGCTCAAAAAACCTGAAAAAGTTAGGGGAAAAAAAACCAACCAACCAACCAACCAAAAACAGAAATGAAAAAGGGGGATCTGTATTCTTCACAGTAGAACAGCAATGATTTAGATTTAGCCTGTTATGATATTGCTGGATTCGGGTTTTGGGTTTTTTTCTTTTCTTTTTTTCCTGTTTCTTGTCAATGTTTATCTTCCTTTCACAGGGAAATTGATTCTTTGAAGGAACCAAGATTGATGCACCTAATATTTACAAATGGCTCACACTTCCGGACACTCTATTTCCCTGTGTAACCTCATAAGAAATTGATTTGTTAGTTGCTGGGTCTTCGCCTTGTTCGATGCATTTTAAAATATTTATATATGTATATTAGTGCTAATCAGCCTTGAAAATGATGAACTGGCTGGTTAGAATTCTAATAAACTGAAATTTCGGTCATACAATATCCGATAGAAATGATCAATCCAAAATTTTTCAGTCATTTACACACATATGTAGGAAATATTTCTTAAGGACGGCTTTTCTGTAATAAGCAAGAATTTTATCACTTTCTTCTGTGATCATCTGTTGTCAGCTCTGTATCCCTTAGGCTTTTGTGCTACTCTTGTTTTGATTTATCATTTGATCTTTTTCATTTTGTCATCTTTGAACACGACTGAAATCCAGCAATGAGGATCATATGAAAAGAAACACATTTTTGCACACATTAAAAGCTGAAAGAATTGAATAAAATGCCTTCCTCCCTGTCTCTCAGAAGGGAGCATTCACCTGGCTTGTCTAGCTGTTCACGTGGGCCACTGAAGTCTAGCACAGCCACACTCAAAACTGAGGCAACAATGAAGACTGATGGGATTTGTAGTCCCAGAAGTGGAGTATCACAGAAATAAACTGGAAGGATCAGTCTCGGGGAAGATGAAGGGCTGGCTACTGGATGGGGCAGCCACAGCTTCTCTGGGTGACCTGTGCCAGGGCTTCACCATCCTCACAGCCAAGAATTTCTTCCTAATAACCGATTTAACCCTGCCCTCTATCAGTTCGAAGCCGTTCCCCCTTGTCCTGTCCCTCCAGGCCTTGTCCACAGTCCCTCTCCAGCTCTCCTGGAGTCCCTTCAGGTCCTGGAAGGGCTCTAAGTTCTCCCTGGAGCCTTCTCTTCTCCAGGCTGAATAGCCCAAGCTCTCTCAGGCTGTTTTCACAGCAGAAATGTTCATTCCATCCCTCAGAGAATCTCCATGAGCCTCATGAACAGGGCCACGGATCCAGAATTGGTCTAACAAATGCCAAGTGAAAAGAGGAGATTATTTCCCATGAACTTCTGGCTGTATTTATGCCAGTATGAACCAGTATCCCATTCACACTTTAGGCTGTGGAGGTGACCATCTACCCCAGGTTCTTTTCAGAACCAAGTGTAGATTGGCACAGTTTTTTTTCAGCAGAGTAGCTAAGACTGACAATATGAATACACAGCTCCTGGATTAATTTTTGTCAAGCATAATAAAAATATGATCCACCCTCTAAGCACTAAAACCACCTGGAGAGAGCACAGATTCTACTTAATGTCCTCAGCTCAGGCTGCACCTCCTCGTCCCCAGGATGGGTGGGTTCCTCAAAAAGCCTTGGGCAGCTCAGGTTTCCTGGGCTGGAGACTGCCTTACCTGAATCTGTCACTGCTGCTTTTGTTCCCACCCTGTTTCTGTGATCACAGCACTGCACGGAGTAGCTGCTCTCTCCTCAGCAGACTTCCTGACAGGTGATTACTTTACAATAAAGATTTAGGATAAAACAAATGTTGAGTTGCCGGTGACACCCTCCTTTTCTCCCTCCAGCATTTCAAGTCTGTGTTCATTATCACCTCTTTAATTGGGTAATTATAATAGAGCTGACAATCACTCGGTGCCATCCAACGGCATTTTTGATCTCACCTTTTTTTTAAATGTGTATATATGGTTATATAGTAAGAGAAGAACAATTAAACTTATTTTCCTTTGTCACACCCTTTCCAAGAATACCAGGGAGCCCAAAATTCCTGGGTGTGTGCAGAGCTAGGAATGACCAAGTCCTCAGCCAATACTGAACCCAAGCAGCATCACGGCCACTCAGACACAGATCATCAAAGAAAGGAAGATGAGGGGGCTCAAGTTGAGCAATATTTAACAAATCAAGTGTTCAGCCTATCACCAAGACCAGCCCAGGATTAGCTACAGCTCCTTCCAGCTTGGCTGTGTTTAAAGGGATGTGGTGGATCACTTCACCAGTCTCACCATGGGAGAAGGAAAAGCAGCAAGATGGGGAAGCTCTTGTTAACAGACTCTTAGTCCCAGGAGTGAATAATATTAATAGACTGCCTGCAATCTATTAGGAAAAGGAATTAATTAGTATCTTTAGATGAGTTTGTTGTGTGTTTGTTTAATTATGCACACAGGGAAAAAAAAATACCATCTGCCCTTCTGAAAAAGAATAAAAATGCAATCACACAGGAGCAGATGCCCAAAGAAGGCAAGTGGAACTGCAGCACACACAAAGCTGATGGCAACAGAATCCTTAAGCATCGCTCCATTTCCTGTAAGCACATTTTAAACGGCCAAAACTTTCTTCTGAGTCCCCAGAGAGATAATATTATTGAAGAGAACTTTTCTATGCTGAAGGAAAAGTCTATCAATGCCAGAAAATGGTCTGTTTTGGTAGCAGTGCAGTCCATTTGGGATAAGCTCTGCAGCCCTCATAATCACAGAACCGTTGAGGCTGGAAGATGACATCCATTCCACCTGCCCTGTTCAGAGCAGAGACAGCCTCCACAGGTTTGCCCCACACCAGGTCCAGTAGTTCTTTGAATATCTCCAAACATGGAGACTCAACCTCTCTGGACAACCTGTTTCAGTCTTTAATCTCCCTGACAACAAAAAACTTCCCTTACGTTCAAACAACTTCATGTTTTCCAGTTTGTGCCCCTTGTCTCTTGTCCAGTCACTGGCAACTCTGAGGAAAACTGAGCTCCAACCTCTTCTTTCCCCCCCTCACATATTTATACACAATGCTGAGATCCCCCTGAGACTTCTCTCCTCCAGGCTGAACAGTCACTCTTCTGTCGGCTTCTTTTTTGACAGATGCTGCAAATTCTTAATCATCTGCATCTCTCAGTCATCTGCCTGGCCCCTCAGTGGCCCTGTGGCTGTTCCTTCCCAGATGCAGGACTCCACATTTATTGCTGTTGAATTTCACAGCTTGCCCCTCTGACCATTTTTCCAGCCTATCAAGATACTTTAGAAAGCAACACAACCATTTGATGTATCAATCACTCCTTGAAGTTTTGCATCACCTGCAAACTTGCTGGAAGAGGTCCCTGTCCTATCAACCAGGTCATTGAGAAGGATGTAACTTTGTTGGTCTCAGTACTGGCCTCTGCTGCTCACCCCTCCTGCCCGATCTCCAGCTGATCCTCACCAGCTGAGACCTTCTGAGTCCAGCAATCCACTCAGTTTTCAATCCAGCTCAGTGTCCACTTGTCTAATCTGTATTTCACCAGCTTGAAAATGAGGATAGTGTGGCACACAGTGCCAAAATCCTTGTTAAATTATGGAAATAATCCCTGCTCTTCTCTCACTCATTGACTAATTATTTCCTTGTAGAAAGCTTTGCTCAGACACTGTTTCAGCTTCATGAATCCATGCTGACTTCTCTCAAATGCTTCATTGTCTTTATACATTTGGAAATGGCTTCCTAGAAGGGCTTGAAAGCAGGATATTTTCTCCCAGTCCTTATATACATCTCTGGACAACACAAACTGTTGAAAATTCCTGCGTTAAAAGAAGTCCAAGAGAAAACCGAGCTCAAGCTTTTCTCCTAACCGTTGGTTCTTTGACTGTTTCTTCCTCAGGATGGCTCAGACCTCTGTCCCTCCATGGGCACCTTTATGGTTCATAAACAAAGTCTCAAACAGTCATGTTCAACCCAAGGAGGTGCAGGAATGTGACAGCTCATCCCTGGAATTGTTCAAGGCCAGGTTGGATGGGACGTGGAGCAACCTGGTCTAGTGGAAGGAGTCTCTGCCCATGGCAGGGGCATTGGAACTAAAAAAGCTTTAGGGTCCCTTGCAATCTCAATTATTTCATTATTCTATGGCACTTGTCTTGTTTGAGTCTGCAGTAGAAAACCACTGGGTGCTGAGAGCTCCATTTAATTTCACCGCTATTTTAAATGGATTTTAGAATTAAGATACACACCACAGAAATGGTTGCTGTATATATTTAATGTGCATCATTTATAAAGAAACAATTCCTTAAGGCTATATGGAGACATACAGGGCATGTATCAATACATATGGGTTTAACGGAAAGGAACTGGAAGGTTTGGACTCAAATAATCCATGCTCCAAAAACGTCCATTTCAAACAATGAAACAACAGCGGCAGCATTTGTCTTTGTTTTAGGATCATGCTGAGTGGCTTAACTGTGCCAGATGGTTTGTTCATGTCTTACGAGTGAAAAGAAATGTCTGTGAGCTCACCCAAACTTGAATTTCCCTCGCTGAGACACTTCTGACATGAAAATAATGAAGATGCTGAGATGAAAGTAACTTACAGGACATTTATTCGATTTCATACTAGATGTACAAAGAATAAACCAGACAGGGTGTCACGGGAGATAGCAGCAAGGGGAAAGACTGAAAAGAAGGAATATATGGAATCTGTACAGCTGCTGCAGGAACATACAGTGTGGGAGCAGAGTTATTTACCTCTGCATCGTGTGCCTAGGGAGGAAGGGTGCCCAGGAAGGAATCACAGTCCCCCAGGGTCACACTTGCTGCTTTATGCCCCACTCTGTGCTGCAGGGCTCAGCTCAGTGCCAGTCCTCTGCAGGTATTGGAGAAAAGGGTATTTTGTTTCAGCCTAAGCTTTCTTATGAAGAGAAAAGTGAAACTGAAAAATGTCCCTTCATGGCAAATCCCCCAAATATTTCTGGTCTCTGTTTTCCCCCACACCAGGACAAAAGAAGTGTGTGGTTTTCTTTTTTACAGAATGGACGAGGGAGAGACAAAGAAATTCAATTTGGAAAGGTCAAAACACAACAGATGTCAAATGCTCTTTTTGACATTTTCAGCTGAAGAGAAATGTTTCGACATGCCTGAAATCAAAACCTTTCCATTTGGGTTGCTGAAGGGTTTTGTTTTGAGTCATGTCAACATTCAACTTTGTTTTCTCACAGCAGCACGTGGTCTTGTGGGAACTGTAGTTAAAACAGAAACAGTCACATTTCCCCCACTCTCCTAGAGCAGGCTTCCTGCTCATAATAATTACATGCTAATTACAAGTTAATGTAATGTCCATGACAAACCACATTGCTTGGCTGGGGGGAAGTCAGCACAGTTCCTCAGTGGAAGCAGAATCCTCTGAGGAGATTATTTTATTGGTGAAAATGGGGCTAAAACTACCAGTCCCATCAGGCTGTACAGCATCAGGAAAATGCAGTTTAACACTTTGCTAAGTTGTTTACAAAAGAAGCACATTATGAGCAGCCCAAAAGGAAAATATAAGTATTTCAAAAAACCCCCAAAATGTTTCCTTAGAAATTTATGTATATATAGGAAAGTTTTTAGACTGGGAAGGTCTTGTTCATCTGTCATTAGAAATTCTGGGCCCCATCCTGGTGAGCCACAGCCCTCCCAACTGACATGTAGAATAAAGCTCAGTGTTCACAGGACAAAAAGTGCTTCAAGAGTGACAGACAACAAAAAATAAAAAGAAAAAACAAAAAAATTTAACTTAGCCACATAATGGAATATATTATCTAACAGCCCTCCTACACAGAAAAATAATATTAAAAAAAACCCCTAAACCATAAAGCACCATGGAGCTGATATCAGTCTGAATGACAATGATTATAACGTACATTTGTGAGGTGTCAGTCATCCTCAAAAACTCCCAGGTGCTTCCTAAGCTGTAAATAAAGAGATCCTTCACCAGATATTGGGGTGGAAGGTAACAGCCACTCTGCATCAGCAAAGATGCTCACTGGATTTTTCAGGGATGATTTTATTTGCGAGTGCAATTGCTACTCTAGCAGCAGGGATGTGATCCAGGGATAAAATCCTTTAGTTAGGATCTAGGAATCCTAACTAGGGTCTAGAGTTAGCCCCATCTATGACAGTGACCTACTCTGGAAACATTCTCTGAGCTGCTGCAACAAGACCTCAAAAATCCCAAGAACACTTAACCCCATAACAGGACTCAGACACCCATAAAATGCCCTTCGATTTTCAAACACCACTTGGAGATAGTGGAATGATCTAGAACCTCGTTTCCCACCTTCTCCTAGGAACATTTATTCCCTGCTTTAAGGACCTCTGGGTGGAAGATGATGAATGGATAACAGGAAATACAATTAGCATCAAGGTTTTAGGTCCCAAATCTGGATGCGATGGGAACACCACCATTCTGGATCCAGCATGAGAGAAATGCTCGTTCCAGGGAATTTCGGGAAGGCAAATGGAAAACTGGTAGTCAAAAGAGATGGTGAAAACAATCTCTGTTTCCCTCTTCTCTGTTAAACCAGTTCAATCCACTTGCGGAGGCTGCATGAGTTAATGTGAGACACACACAGACATAAAATAAATAATCAGGAATGTAAAATCACATCCAGAACACAGCTGCTGTACAAGGAGAAAACAGACATCACTTTGTTTGTGTTGGTGCTCTCCAAAGGACAGGTGAATGTTTAGGTGAGGCATAGAAAAAGAGGCAGAAAAGGGAAAGAAATGTGTAAGAGTTAGGGGAAACACAAGGCATTGGACACATATAGAGTTTATTTATGGATTTATTCATGGCATATGTAGAATAAAGGGCTACAGGTAACAACAGAGGACAACTGAGTGAGTGAATGTGATGATGTAAGAACACACATCCTTGAAGGTTCACCTACTAACTTAAAGCAAAATCCTTCCAGTGAGTAATTTTCTGTGTTACGATCCTATAAATTACATTTTTCTTGGAAAGAAAACAACTGGAGTGAGGCAGAAAACAGAAGGCACCTGCTGAAAAGATAAACACAAATTCCATTTTCCTAGCAGCTTTTCTTTCACACTGATAAGCAGAGGGATAAGATGCTGCACAAATACCTGTAATTACATGGCTATTACAGTGCATGTTCTGAGTGAGCCATCGAATCTCACAAGCCTCACTAAGCTCTTGGTTGCCGAGATCCTGACATGGTGAGGAAACTCCTCTTGGATGTCTTGATCCTTGGGTATTAGGGTTTCCAGTCTGAAATATGTTGCCAGCGATGTAAAATAAGGGAATTTTCACTGTAACTACAGTAACTATGGTGATTTGCACCAAATTTGGGACGGGCTTATCAAAGCCACCTTTTCTCACCATGATGCCTGTGAGCTGGAGTGATTGAGTAGTGTATTTTCTTTTTAGGTTTTTGTATGAGGTGATTAAAGGATGGCCACAGATTCCCATATTCCCTCAGCACATTATTATAATGTTACTAACATTAACTTTGCTTTCAGATAGAATAAATGGGCTAATACACCAAAAAAACAGTATTTAATGTAGGTAAACACAACTTTTCCTCCTGTTCTTTCATTCTGTGGAGTTCTGCATGCCTACAAATACACCTGTGTTTACTTACAAGAATAACATTGCCATTCTAGCAGGAATTACCCGGCCCCAATTTGTCAGTCAGGTCCTTCCAGGTTAGCCATGATTTTCTAGAATCATGGACTAGTTTGGGTTGGAAGGGGCCTTAAAAATCACCTCATTCCAAACCCCTGCCATGGGCAGGGACACCTTCCACTATCCCAGGTTGTTCCAAGTCCCATCCAACCTGGCCTTGGACATTTCCAGGGATCCAGGGGCAGCCACAGCTTCTCTGGGCAACTTATGCCAGGGGCTCACCACCCTCACAGGGAAGAATTTCTTTTGAATATCCAATATAAACCTACTCCCATGTCTCCATTTTGATACTTGGAAGACTAGTAATTATTGATTTGGGGTGCCTTGTCTTTCAGACAGCTTGAATTGTTCACGTGCACTGAAAAACTCATTAGAGAATAAGGGGGTAGAAGATCTGTATCTGAGAGCTGGAAACACCAAAGCAGGTGTAGGATAGAGGGAAGGAAAGAGAAATGAACTGATGTATCACAGAAGCCTTTCTACTGGCTACATACCTCTAATTTTATAATAGACAAAGTCCAGACAAAAACTCACGTGACCCCAGACTGTCATCCACTCAAGATTTCCAGCACTGGTACTTCTCCCCATACATGGAGATCCATGAAAAAAACCATACCGATTTTCGGTGGAATCAGGTGGCCTTCTTGAATCTTGAGCTAAATAAAGGCATTGCTGAAGACAGGAGCAGATTTTTTCATGGAGTCCAGGAAAGGCTTCTAAATGTGACAACCTTTTCTAAGCAATTTTGTGCAGCAGCTGGAGCTGTCACCTTGTCATGCAGAAGGGCTGCAAGGACAAACCCATGCAGAACAGCACAAGCATCTGCTGGAATGGTTTATGAGTGCACAGCCTTGAGCCAGAGGTGAGGAAAAGCGATTTTATCCTTTCAGAGCCCTGGCCGTAACAATTTCAAGGGGGCTGTTGCTTTTCTGAAACAAAAAACACAATTCCCTTCCACTGCTTTTTAAGATGATTCAGTGTTTCTTCATTCTATTTATTCTGTTAGCTACAAAAAGCTGTAAACTTTCAGCTCTTGTGCTCAGAGTTTTGTTATGTTTTCTTGTCATACAGAAATTAATCTCCTCTTGATGTTTTTGCTTGCTTTCAAAAGCTTATTAAAAATAACAAGGAACAAATTGGGTAGAAAAATGAACGGTTGATGAATCACCCTTTTCTTTGTCAATCTGAGAACACCGAACCAAACTAACTTTTTTAATTGAGCTCTTTCAGGCTTTTGGGCAGGATGGGCAGAGAACTTTGTCTTGACTGCAGCTTCAGGGCACCTCCTTGCAGGACATACACTTTAAACATCTTAGAGACTGGTCCTTTGGAAAGACTCCTGGAAAGCTTAAAGAGTGTTTGGAGAGCTTGCAGACCTTCTAAAGAGAATGCAGCTGCAGCTAAGTGAAGCTTTACTGAAACCAGAGACACAACCTCCAAGGGAAAATAATTCTGCTGTTTTGCATAGATGATGATAATGCCTTGCGCTAAATATGATATTAATGGGGTTCACCAAACCCTAGGCAAGATTATGGGACCAAGCCATGACCATGACAGAACGAAACATGTCTCCAAAGACATAATTAGACTGTTCACAGATTTGGCCAACAAATGGTAAAAAGCAGAGTCAGTAAAAAAATTCTTAGAAGGGAATATAGCTTGAAAGAGATAATGTGCCAGGGAGAGCAGTCACGCCTTCCCTTTGCCTCCAGGAAGTCCTTTCTCCTTTCTAGAAAATTCTAGAGTAGATTTCCAACACTGGGTATTTTTTTTCTGGATATTTTAAGCACTGAAGCAGTTGCCATCAGAATTTTTATCATGTTTATCTGAATACTCCTCAGGATAATTCCCCAGACTCTCTGCATCCTGGTGCAGCTGAGGTTCAGCATTTTCAAAGTGGATCATGTTATGTGGCCACTACGAGAGCAATGGAATGGGCTTCCACGGCAATGCTTTGAACAGTTTCAAAGCAAAGGAGGGAAACCTCTACACATGTTCAGTAATGAGCTAAAAGTTACCTAAATTCTCAAATAGTAATTTAAATAATTTAAAATAATAATTAACTAATTAAGCCCCAAAGCTTTGAGAAGTGTTTTATTTGGATTGCAGGAAAGGGCATAATTTGCCCAACAGCCAATTGGCTGTTCCATTATGTTCCTAATCCCAGCTATTTCCTCTCTTTACATAACTTACTTTTGTGATTATAGATAAAATTACTGAGATGTTTGTGTAACTTAGGACTCCCCTCAAAATTTAATGTATATATACATACCTTTAGGGGAAGGCAATAAAACAACTGAAAAAAATAAACCCATCAGTCTCACCATTACAGTCTGCAATATTTCTTCTCGCAGAGCCCATTTGTACTATGGAGGTAAAATCATGTAACAAAAACATGAAAATCCTAATCCAAAGTCATTGTAACGGACTTCAAATGAGATTCAAAGGCTTTTTGTGGAACTTAATTCAGTTTTATCTTCCTAGGAAGAGTTCAAGCCTGAAAACTACAAAGAAAATACATAGAAACTCTTGTGGGTTTTGCATTTTGTTTTTAAGAAGATTAATTTATATCCCTATCTGACACTCTGGCCCCCAGCTTCATCCAGTCCCCGTGCCCAACACCAGCTCCCTGCATCTCACCTTACTGCCCCCACTTTTCCAAAACCAGAGTCCTCTTCAGTCATACAAACACTTCCCTACTCACCCATCCCCAGCTGCATCTCTCCGCTGCATCTGATTGTCCTGGCGTGGTCTGGATCGCACTGTGGAGCAAAGTGAAGTTGCAGACAACTCCTGCATTGGAGAGGATGACCAGATTTAAAAGAGCCCTGTGCTGGCACTTGCTCCACAGCACACACCAGGTGGGATCTCTCATACATGATCTGTATAAGCATTTATGTCACTTATTTCACATATAGCTCAGCTGTAGGAAGGTGTGCCAAGTTCTTGGATCCCTAATTAATAATTCAGAGCTTTTAAGGTACCATTTGGGTCTTAAAATGTAGTCATGCAATCATAGAACGGTTTGGGTTGGAAAGGATCTTAAAGATCATCTTGTTCCACCCCCATTTTTATGGGCAGGGACACATTCCACTATCCCAGGTTGCTCCAAGCCCCATTCAACCTGACCTTGAACATTTCCAGGAATGGGGCTGCTACAGCTTCTCTGGGCAACCTGTACCAAAGCCTCACCACCCTCACAGCCAAGATTTTCTTCCCACTATCTGATCTAACCCTACCCTCCCTCACCTAAAAGCCATTAATTAATGATCTCAGGCTCTCCCCATTAAAGTCATCAGCCACAGTTGGGTCCTCTTCCCTCCCAGCACCTGCCTGAGTAGGAGCAAGCTGAAGTTAACCCCTGGTTCACTAAGTACCAAGCCAGACTCACCAGTGAAAGATCCGTCTCAGAAAAGGAGAATCACATCCCCAGCCACGCCCACCCTCTGAGTCATCCACATCTTATCAAAATCTTGGCAACAACACTGCTCACCACAGATCCTGTGTGTTTTTCTCTGTTTTGTTTTCCTCAGAATAAGGCTGCTCATGGTGAGTGCCACGATATGAGAGCACACAAGGAGAACAGAGTCATTTGGGAAGCGTTTGCTTCTGTGGGGCTTTACGACGACGTTCGCAAAGCCGCTTCCAATGAGCTCCTGCTCTGCAAGCCTTGTGCCCTGCTCTGTGAGCTGGCAGCATGATGGAGAGCTCCCATTACCAGGCCTAGCATGGGGAGTGGATTGCTTTTCTCCATCCGGGCCCAGGAGAAGCTTTTCCTCATGATACATTGGTGGGACTGCCGACAAATGCAACACTGTCATCCTCCGACGGGGAGGACTGCCACGCGGCTGGGGCAAACGAGAATAGATGGGGGGAGTGTGCATATTCAAACAATAAAAGCTGTGCAAGTAAATCATCTCTTATTGCTCCATACATCTTCTCTAGGGCTGCTTCCTGTTTCTTAACCAGCAAAGCCTCCCTGGTAATGCTGATTTTCTCTCTGCTGTTCCAGATGTGTTAATGTCATTTATCCAGCTGGGGCTGAGACAAAAAATGCTGAATGTTCCCCCCTCCCCATGACACACCTCCATCTCCTCCCCATGTTTATTTCTGGAGAGATTTTTTCGAACTAAGACTAGGACTATGGGAAGGAGAGGAGGAGAGAAATGGTCACTATCCTTGAAATGGGAACTGGACAAAACCACATCTCAGCTGTTCCCAGCCAAAGGAATTTTTCAGCAGTTGTCGTTATTTTTGTTCTTGTGTGATGCTTCACAGGGGTGGAAGGTGTTTCTCTTCATCCATTTGGTCCATGTTGTCATCCACCATGGAGGAGGTTCCTAGATCTGGGGTCACATTTTGTGTTCAATGGGACTGGGAAGATCAGGAAAATATTCTGTCTCCACCATCCACAGTTTGTGGTTGCATGCACTGCATGATTACTGCATTATTCATGTAACAGTAATAATAACAATAACAGTAATAATAAAATAATAATAATAATGACAACAACAACAGACTTTCTATAGCTCTCCTAGCACTGTTCAAAGAGGTTTTGTGATCTTAAATTTAACGTATGGGGAACCTGAGGTGGTAAACCACAATTTCTTGGTTGTTACACAGAAAAGCTAAATTCCAGATCTTTGCAGATTGGTCCAGTTTATAATCCACCAATTCCTATAGCATCTTCTGGAGAAACAGCTGTAACTGGATGCTTTTGGTAGTGCTTTTTTGATATAAACATCTTTAGGAAAGCTCATAACATTCTTTAGGAAAGCTGATACACTTCAGGCCAAGGTGTTGATCTACGCTGGCTTAGCATAAAAAGTAAAGGACAAGTAAAAAGGAGTGAAATGTGAATTTTTTTTCCCACTAGGACACAGTGTCCCATACATATAGGACAGTATATATTGTGGTAGGGCAGGTGCCCAACCGGCTTTGGAGAGCATCTGTGCACTGCCCTTCAAACTGGCTGATCCTCTTCTAATCCATTCATTTGATCATTGCCCTCATTAAACTGGAAAAGTGGGTTGTTTGGGAAATTTCCCATTTAAAATTGTCTCCTTTCAGGTTTTTCAGATTGATTAAGTCTTGCTTGTTGTCAGTTACTCTATCTCACACTCTCCTGACAGCGTGAAACAGGATAATCATGTCCTGACATGCCTTACAGCCGTAATAAGTCTTTCTCTACTTCCAATTTCTTTCATATTATTTACCTGAATATTAAGGATCTTTGCCTGGGAGCTGACAGATGAAGAACCTTATCTGTGTCCCATTTGCTAAGGTGCTTACATTTGCTGCTTCAACTATTTAAAGCTGTTTTACAGCTTGTGGTGAATGCAGTGTAATCAGCAGAAACTAATAGGAAACTTGAATTGAGTGTGCCACTTTGTCCAGGTTGCAGGGAATGGACTGAATGGTGCCCAGAAACTCCTTTACTTGGAGTGCAGGGTGTAGTCAGAGGTTGCTTCAGGATGCACTAAGATTCGGGCATGTAAAGCCACACTATCTCAGAATGAAGCAGCTGCCGTTTGGGGAATCTTGCAAGTCGAAACTCGTCATAAGTTACAGACTCTGAAGATGCCTTTATTAATCTGGAAAGGTCTTCTTGAAACTTTGGCCAACCTCTGTGCACACTGGGAGCAAGAGGGGCCATGGACTCCAAGGCCTTTTTAGGAAGAGAGCTCCCTATGACTTTGTTCCCACAGTAATACAGACCCCACTTTGCCTCCCCAGCTGGAGAACTGTCTTTTTGGAAGTTCAGCCATGCCGAAATGGGATGCTGGTGGGGACAAAGGGATGTACTTTAGTGGGGAGCACTGGGGAATGGAGTGGGAGGAGGATGCTGAGGCAGGTGGGGATGAAGAAATGAGGAGCAGGATTCAGCCAAGGTTGGAGCCCACAAATGTAACGATTAACAAAGAATTTAGGACAGAAATTGATTATAGTGCTCAGAAATAAAAGCTTACTTCCCAGTCTCATACAGGAAGGAGCCAAGTGTAAAGATGTTCATTTAGGTCTTACCTGTCATCTTCCAGGTCAACAAGTGATCCAGAGCTGTCCTTTCTCCAGTTCCCCATTCCCTTTCTTCTCTTTGGATTGATGCCATTTGTTTCCAGCCCTGTACAAGCCACTAGTACCCAAATTTCATGCCACAGGCAACAAATGCCAAAGTTAGGCCTCACAACTGCTGTGGTATCTCACTGAAAAAATGGAATGAACTCCTGAGATTGTTCCCCCAGGGATCTGCCAGAGCCAAGGTTCCTGGAGAGGAAGACAAAGGCAAAACTTCAGAGCTTGTTGCTTGTGTTCTGCAGGTAGAATGGATACAGCCCAGTGGATTTCACAGATTTCAGGAACTGCAGGAACACTGAAGAAAGCAGGGCCAGAGAGATCTCTCTGGAATTCCCCTGAAAGTGCACTTGCCCAAAGATAAATTCTTTTTTCTTTTTTACCCATTGAGATCAGACAGGTGCTTCTCTGCCTCTTTATCATGCTAGCCTGGTTTTACGCCCTTCTATCTTCTTAAAATATGGTCCTGTCCCTATTAAAGACCTTGCAGACTTCGGATTTATTGTATCACAACGATCAACAATAGCAACCACGTTTAGAAAAAATATTAAAAAAGGATATTTAGTCAGTTTGTTGAAATCTATCAGCTGGGACCAGCAATACACCTGCATGTTGCACCAAGAGTGAAAAAGCTGCAAACTGTTTTCTTTTTAACCACCTGCACATCATCTGAGCAGTACTGCAGCAGGCAAGAATCATGGAAAAAAACCCCATCCATGGCACAGATAATTTAACAGGGTACGGGAGGAAGGACAAGGAAAGGAGAAAAGGAACAAGGGGAAGGAAGGAATAGTGGGGGAATGGGGAAAACAGAAGGGTTACACAAGTCCTTTTAGTGCTGAAGTAGTTGGAAGCTTGTTCACTGTTACACAAGGGGCTCTTGCCCATCTCCCTCTGCCACTCCTGGACATCCCACCTGCCTGTCCCACCTTTGCTGATGGTCAAGGCCTCCAGCTGAGCTGGCACAACCAAATGTCTGTCCCACCTCGGCTGCCCCATTTCATGCACAGCCTCCTGCTTCTTGTGAAGGTGAGTTTCTGTTTCTCTTGGAACACCGGGCTGTGAACGAGCATTGCTGGGACAGGAGCATCTGTTTGCTCCAGCTGCCTCTGCTGCAGGAGCACGACCTGTGCTGGGAAGGAGACAGCAAACATCTGGGAGGAGCTGAGGGTGTCACGGCTCTTTGCTCAGCAAATGCCAGTCAAACATCCAAGATAATCAATGGTGAGAAACGATTAGGCCCCAGTGATAGCCGTTGTTCTGGACAGGCATTTGTACCTCATCATGACAGGTCAGTGTTTTGTCCTTCCCTTGGCAATCCAGCCCTGGCAATCCCAGAGTATTTCTAGGCACAGACTCACCTGGAAGTCATAGAGATCGCAGGTGCCTGAGGCTCCTGGAGCTGGTTTTGATACCGAAGGTATTGTCCTTGCTTAAATACGTTTGTTACTCCTTTTATTCACAACTTCTTTATAATTATCTATATTTCTGCCCCTTCACTGGGATTTTCCAGCTCTCTAGAGACAGGCCTTGGTTAAACATCTACCTTCAGCTCAGAAGCCTCTGTGTCATGTCTATTGCTCAATCAGGCTGCAAACATTAATTGTTTTGGTTCTTTACCACCTTTCAGACCACATGGGCCATACCTGTCAGGAGCCTCATCTGCCCAAATGACTCTGTACGGAGAGATATTTGATAGGCAATAATTTCACAGTTACTCAGAATTCATACTGTCATTGTGCAAAGACAAATTTCTCCCATCTCATCATAAAAACAATTCAGTTTAAATCTGACTGGATGGGTTTAGAGTAGATGGATTAGGTTCTG
This sequence comes from Ifrita kowaldi, assembly GCA_013398055.1. Taxonomy (NCBI): domain Eukaryota; kingdom Metazoa; phylum Chordata; class Aves; order Passeriformes; family Cinclosomatidae; genus Ifrita; species Ifrita kowaldi. The sequence goes on from VZRS01007677.1 coordinate 385,351, forward strand.
CAGTGAAACTGGACAGGAAGACAACCCAGTTACCAGATTAACTGCCTTTCTCTTCTAAATAGAACCAAATACACCCATACAAAGTAGGAGAGGCATTATTAGAAATCTTCCATTTTTATGGATAGGAATGAATTTTTATGGAGCTGATAATGCAGATAGAACACACAATTGGTCTAGTCAAAATGAAAGATGAATACAAATTGCAAATCAGCTCCTGAGCTATAAAAATTGGTGTAACCTTCTCAGCAATAACTGATTGTTTAGGAGGCTCAAATAGAGTCACAGTGATGTTTCTTCCAGCCTTATTAAGCATCACAGTTGTCATATTATACCAATGATATATGAGTATTTGCTTATTGTAATGAGTTCTGGAGACAGTAGCTGGAGCAGCGATACAAAAAACTTCAGGCTGAAGATTTTGGATGTCTTTTTCTCACTCCCTGAGGGAAATATTTCTGTCTTTTATTTCACTAACATCAAAGACTGCCTCAAACCCTGATACAGGCAGAACTCCTCCTGAAGCTAAATCTCTGGGATCTAATGCCCCTTCCCCCTCAATGGACTGTAAATATAACTCCAGATGTATCTGGTGTTCTTCTGTATTTTCACTTCCCTGGGAGCAATGGGAAATTAATAACCCTGCGTATATGATAGGCTAGAGAATCCCAAATTGCTTTCCAAGCTTTAGCAAAACTCTCCTGGGAAATAAATTTGGAGGTGTTAGCAGCCATGCTGTTTGGAAGTCAGATCCTTTCAGCAGGGTGAGCTTTGGAGGAATTTAGAGCAGAGTGAAATGGGGCAACTCCAGGCTCAGCTAAGGGAGGTTCAAAGGGAGAAAAAAAAGACATGTGCTGTTGAAGAAAGCTTGGAGAAACCTTTAGGGAGGAGAGGCAGCCAGGTGATGTTTGATTATCTGATATTAATGTGTTTTGTCAGCTCTGGAGCAAGTCCACTTGCAGGGTAGCAGCACACTAAGGAGATGCTTTGGTGTCCTCATTGATTGAAGAGTTTGAGGTTGATTGATTGGATTGAAGGGCTCTGTGGCTGTGGCAGGAGGTGTTGCAGTGACATCTCCGGTAGCCATCAATTTATGTATTCCAGCAGCTCTGTTAAAGGGAATCAGGATGGGAGGCACACTGAGCATCCCCCGGCCTCGTGCTTGATCTAATGGTGGGAGAATCAAAGAGCCTGTAAATTTCTTCATGAAATTTAGGCCCATCGTTTCTTTTTTGGCCACCCATGGGCACATGTAAAAGTTTGTTTTCTCCTTTGTAAGAACGTTGTTAAAGCTTCCCCTTAAGTCTTTCTCCTCTGGCCAAAGAACTCCAGCTCTTTCTCTCGTTCTTACAGACCATGCACATCACACTGATGATCTTGATCTTTACTGCCCCTGGGAGCACTCCCATTGGCCCAACCATCTTCCTTGAAGGCTGATATCAAAACCAGACATGGGATGCCACTGGGGACAGACAGGAGACTGACTTCCATTGTCTTGCAGGCTATTGCCCAGCTGATGCAACCACGCTGTTGGAAACAGCAGGAGCACATATATGCTCTACTTGTTCACCCTATATTGTGTAAATACTGGCTTGTTCTGCTCTGGAAAGGAAGTTGAAGTCAAACTGAATTATCAGCATTTCCTCGTTTTTCCCTTTTTCCTCTTTGGCAGCCAGGTACTTTTTGTTCTTCCCTAATATTCTGGATTCACATCATTACAGCAGATATTTAAGCCCTATCTCGTGCTCAAGACAAATCCCTTTTGCCTCAAAATGCATTCCACCTGCACAGGAGAAGACAAGGGGAGCTAATTCAAGTTGTAGACTCAAACATAATCTGGCCTTCCTTTTCCAGTGCTTGTCTTGGCAGCTAAAACCACTTTAACAGAGCTGTCATATGTCATTATTAGAAGAGTTGCAGCCATGAGCTGAATTAAAGCTGTGCAAAGCTGGTACGTTTATTCCATATATTTTGCAGATGGGGTCTTTGTCCTCAGGGAGATAAGTGATTGCCAGGATTATATAGGCTTCATCTATAGAGTGTTTGGGATTTGTCCAAGGAACAGACCACGGTCCCCAGGCCATGTGGTAGAAGCTGCTTTATGTCTGCGCTGTTCAAGTATCAGCAGTTTTTGGAGCTCAAGGTGTGTCATTGCAGGAGACTTTCAGAGCTCTTCCTGCTGTTTTTCATGCCTAGAGAACATGCAGCTGCTCCCAACCCACTGGGAAAACTTGAGGATTGCTGGAAGAGTCTCAGAAGACAAAATGGCCCGAGGAAGCAACATCTTGTGCAGCTTGAGTGCACACTGTGTGTAAAATATGGATTTCAGCATGAGACATTTTCTAGTCTGTGTCATTCATTTCCAACCAGGAAAGGAATAATTTCACACTGGAGTCAAAACTGGGTTGAGCTAACATACACACAGTTATAGTTGTCATGCTAAATGAGGCAGTGTTCATGCTGCATTAAATAGGATAACAAACTTCCTTCGAGTGGAGAAGGGAGAGTGGGACACTCTTCCCTTCTCAAATGCTTCCAGATCCTGCAGGCATTTCAGAGGTGTCTGGAGTAGTTAAAGCAGTCAGATAAACACCAACACAGGCACTGCCAGGATGTCAGGGGGCTGTCAATGGGCATCAGGAGCTGCTCTCTGAAGTCACTCCCAGTTAAGTACTAATGGGGATGGTCCTGAGCAAGGCCAGCAGTGGGACTTGATGGTCCTTGTGGGTCCCTTCCAGCTCGGGATGTTCTGTGACTCTGTGACCTGCAGGTTGAGGGAGGGGATTCTGTCCCTCTGCCCCACTCAGGTGAGACCCCACCTGCAGAGCTGCCCCTGGAGTCCCCAACATCAGAAGGACGTGGAGTGGCTGGAGCGAGTCCAGAGGAGGCCAAGAAGATGCTCCAAGGGCTGGAGCCCCTCTGCTCTGGAGCCAGGCTGGGAGAGCTGGGGGTGTCCAGCCTGGAGAAGAAAAGGCTCCAGAGAGACCTCAGAGCCCCTTCCAGGGCCTAAAGGAGCTCCAGGAGAGCTGGAGAGGGACTTCAGAAAAGGGAATGTAACTATGGAACAAGGGGGAACGGCTTTAAACT
>VZRS01007678.1:0-22003 GCA_013398055.1 Ifrita kowaldi
TACTGTTGATTTTGTACTCGCCCTGCCACTGAGTGCCTTGAATTAATGTGAAGGAACCGACAGAATCAGCTGGAATAAAAGCTGGTGAAAGAAACCTGTCCCTGTGCCGTGTCTGTCCCCCATGGCTGTGCCATTCCTGGTGGGAGCTGCACCGGGATGGGGCTCCCTGGGGCCAGAGGGGCCAGCAGGAGGGTCCCCGAGCCCTGCTCAGCACCTGGGGGCTCTGCAACCCAGGGCTCCACATCCCAAGTCTTTACAACCCGGGCTCAGCATCCTGGGGTCAATGTCCCAAATCTTCATACCCTGAGTCTCCCTGTCCTGGATATCCCACATCTGGATCTCCTACATCTCAGCTCTCCATATCCAAACCTCTGGCACCCTGGGGACTTTACATCCCAGATCTCCAACATCTCTGGTGTTCACATGCCAGGTCTCCAGCATTCCAGTTTTCCACAGCCTGGGTCTCCTACATTCCAGGTGTCTCCAATCCCAGTTCTCATCACAGTGAGTCCCCTCATCCCTGCTCTCCCACACTCTGGCTATCACACGCCCTATCAGAATATTTGGGGTCTCCACAGCCCAGTGCCACCATTCTGGGATGCTGCACCCCTGAGAAACAAATACACACACCCCCCGTTGGGGTCAGAGGGCAAATAGGGGCTTCACGGGCAAGAACCCACCCCAGCAGTGCAGCCCCTTGAGCCCCAGCCCTGCCCCCCCAGTGCTCCCCCTTCATTCCACCCCATTGTTTGAGGGTCGGGGGTTCAGCTCAGGGGCCGCAGCCTCCCCGGGGGGCTGAAGAGGGGGTGGGTTGTGGTCCCGGTGCCAGTTGACCCCGGCTGGCCCCGTGTCCCCTGTGCCCTCCATGCCCCCGGGTCTCTGGGCAGGACTGGCCCTACATGGCCGAGGTCAGGCCCACGGCTTCGATGTTCCCCGCTCCGCCAAATCCCACTAATCCCCCCTGAGTCATCCCGCAGGCAGACGGTGACCTGGGAGGAATCCTGCAGCTGCGAGGCCCCTCTCCGAGCTCGGGGGGCTCCACGTGCCCCCCTGAGCCCCTGCCTCCCACCCCCTCTGCCCCAGCAGTCTCGGGTGTGATGAGTTTGGCAGGTCTCAGGCAGACACCGGGGATCAATTCCCGATCCCGGCGATCAATTCCTGCTGCCGGGGGTCACGCCTGTGCTTGAGGGGGTTCCCGTGTGTGTGAGAGTCGGGGTGTGAGGCTTTTCCAGCCGAAGCGTGGCTCCAGGGGAAGAAGCCCCCCGATGAGCATCCCCGGCCCCCTCCCCTCTCCTGTGGCCTCGCCGCGGTGACTTTCGCTTCCCAAAACGCCACCCGAGCCGGGGCTGGAGGCTGTGGGAGCACCACGGCGCTGGGATGGGGCGCGGGGTGTCCCTCCCTGTGTGCGGGTGCTCGGTGAGCCCCCAGCCCCTCCCCGGCACGGCCCGGGGGCTGCTCCCAGCCCCTTCCCGGGGGTGTGGGTGCTGCAGCCCCGGATCCCTCGCAGGGCGCGTGAGTCAAGGCGCATTTTCTGTTTATAGTTTCCCGGGGAGGGGAGTATTTTTACAGCGTGAGTCACCGCGCGTGGGGCTGCGAGCGGAAAACCATCGGCAAGGGAGGGAGGCGGGGAAGGACGGAGGTGGGGAAGCAGCCACCCAACCCACCCCCGAACCCGCGGGACCCTCCCCGCGGCTCCCACTCGCCTCTGCCCCGGGGGAGGAGCCTGGCGAAGCCGTAACCCGCAGGGATGCGGATCCTGTGCAGCAGCGGAAGGGAGGTGGCCCCAGGAGCAGAACCCAGGCCATTCGCGGGCCCCCCCCCCGTCCCACGGAGCCCCCCAGAAAGTCGAGACAGGCGATAACAATTAAGCAGCGCTGACGTCAGATCTGTAAGTTTATTTGCTCAATGTACGACGGCTACATAATGACTCACATTCATGATATTCCATCACTGAGGAAAAACTGCTAAGAATGGTCCGTGTGTGAAATAATTCCTTACAGAAACACGGAGTTGGAAAAATAATCACTGATTAGACCTTAAAAATAGTTCACTGCATAACATGACAAAAAGCACAAACAAAGGCTCATTCAAAGAACACAGTCATTGTTCTCCTACACTGTAATAGTTATAATTTCACCATGACGAACACCAGACATTAAGATTAAGCTAACACTGGTGTTTTCTTTTGCTTTTTTTTTTTTTCCTTTTTAAAAACAAAATCATATATAATTGCATGTCACTATAGCAACATCCATAACAGATCAGTTTGTTACGATCACTATTTGGTAGAGCAAACTTTACCCCCGAAAAAAAAAAAGGAAAGAAAAATAAATTAAAAAACTTTAAAAAATTTTTGAAGACTATTTTGTCATAGGAATACATAACATCTACAGTATAAGTTAATAAATTTCAAGCTACTGTATAGAAATACGACACTAGCATGCACAATATTGTATCAATAGAGTAATGGAGCAGTAATCATTTCACTGGAGACAGTATCATAGGCAAGTGCATCTCTTAAAAAATGAAAGAAACCATTCAAGCTGCTTAAAAATCAAGTCCCTGACCCCCACTCTGTTTTTAGCCCTCTTGTGCCATCTCTCCTGCATAAGTTTCCTAAAGCAGCCAGAGCAAAAAGCCAAAAAGAGTAGTAATTATTCGGAGAAAAAAAAAAAAAAAAAAAGATAGGTTTTGTAATTCCAGTAAATCACTTCCAAATTATACAGCTGGGACAACACTGCTCACGGGACACGGGGGTCAGTGAGAAGGAAGCCTAAAGCATCTCCCGGTCCCGGCACACGCCAGCACCGCACGCCCCTCGCTGCGGGATGCTGCGCCCCGAATTCCCTGGGCCGGGCTCGGAGCAGGGGGAAGCCCGGCCCAAACAAAGCCGTGCCGGGGCAGGGCCGGGGCTGAGGCGCTCCCGGGCAGCCGGGCAGCGGCTCTGGGCCGGCGGGAGGGGCTGGAGCCGCGTCCGTCCCCTCCGGCAGCGGGAGCGGCGGTGCCGTGTGTGCCACACCATGACCGGCGCGCCGCCTCGGGCCGGCTCTCGCAAGGGACAGGGGAAGCCTGGTTCCAAAATCGGCGTCAGAATCGCGATAAGGAATTAAAGCACGAGCGCGGTTTCTCCTCACTGCGCAGCGCTGGGGGAAGCGCTGCAGGGCGCAGCACTCCGCGAGCCAGAGAACAGCAGTGAACCTCCAACAACCATGGAAGAAATCAAAATTAAAGCTAAACTTACTCAAAATGGGGTAAGTATTACCTGCTAAGCAACTCAGATGCCCCGACTCCCACCCCCGGCCGGATCAGACAGACTCGGAAAAGATTTTGCTAAGAAGAGAACTAAGTTCCTGGGCTCTCGATGGTGGATAGAAATGTCTATGATTGTAGCTCTTCCCTTGAGGAATTTCTCTACCAAATTAGTGTCTAAGCTCCTGAAGTTCACTCATTACACCACAAGCTTCCCCAGGAGAAAGGAAAACGCACCCGGCTTCCTTGGTGACAAACAAGGGAGCCCTGGGTGCCGGAGATCTGCTGACAAACCTCATGGTACAGTGGGAGAAAGTCAGGCAGAGTGAAATGGCAGTGCAATCCCTGAGGAAGCAGCTGTGGCACCTTAAATCAGGATGGTCTTTTGAAATACCAAACACAGTACATGACATACAGACCTGAATGCTCTTTTTTTTTTTATTTTTTTTTTATTATTTTTTATTTAAGTGGCATTTTTAAGTTTAAACACTTCCCCCTTTATCTAATTAAGTTCTTAAACCTTTTGCTGTGGACTTAAAATAGTTGAAACAGCCGCTAGCCAAGCACCTGTTAAGCTGTTGACCAAAAAACTAGAGCAGCTTTGATGTTCCTCGGGCGGGCGGTCTTCTTGCCTTGGGCGACACAGAATAGCTAAAGCCAGTCCACAGGCGAGGACTGCTCAGGAAGGCAAGCCAAAAGAACTAGCAAAAGAAAGAAAAACAGACAATCAAAGGCTTGATGTCATATGGCTGTAATGTAGAAATACTGTAAACTGCAATTTAGTGTTAATACTGTAAGCTACCCTAATAAATATCTCAATCAAAAAAAGAAAAAAAAAAAAAAAGATTGGATGGCCTAAATCCCAGGGCTTTGCAAGCCCCAAATTCTTTAGTTTTGTTGGTTTTATTTTTTAATTCCTTCTCAATTTGGGGATTTGCAGCTGCGCCCTGGCAGGCAGAGCGCTGCAGAGAGAGGCCCCGCGATGTGGTGCGGGCACACGGCACCTGGGCTGCGGAAACAAACGCTCGAAGCCTTACTGGAACCACAGAACTCCTTTTTTTTTTTTTTCTTAATGTTTTTGCGTTGCTTTCCTTAAAAACGAGGGCCATTCCATCCACGCAAATTCGTCTTAAAACCCTTTTTTATTTCTAGCAATAAAGTTAAATTAAAGACAGCTCCACTTGTATTAATAATCTACAGAACAGTCCATATGCCAGTGAGGCTGCTATTCCATACCAGCACAGCCAGCCTGACTTCCACTAGTGGTGTTTTGGCAAAAATGTCAACGAGGCAATCAAAGACAGGTTGTGGGGGGCCTCCCTGGGAAGGTGTCCCCTCCCTTTCCCTCCCCCACCCCGGACCCCCCCCCACTCGTGGGAAAAAAATAAAGACTGCAGTAGTTAGCATCAGCGTGCGGCTGCCAGTCCATCGGGGGGGTCTAGTTGTTGCCTTCTCCGCCGTCGTCGTCTTGCTGATCGCTCGTCCAGAGCGTTAGGTTGTCGCGGAGGAGCTGCATGATGAGCGTTGAGTCCTTGTAGGAGTCCTCGTTGAGGGTGTCCAGCTCGGCAATGGCGTCGTCGAAGGCCGTCTTGGCCAGGTGGCAGGCCTGCTCCGGCGCGTTCTGGATCTCGTAGTAGAAAACCGAGTAGTTAAGCGCCAGCCCGAGCCGGATGGGGTGGGTGGGCTGCATGTGCTCCTTGCTGATCTCATGGGCTTCGCTATAGGCCTTCTCCGAAGACTCCACCACGGTCGCCCTCTTCTCCCCGGTGGCCACCTCGGCCAGGTAGCGGTAATAGTCCCCTTTCATCTTCAGGTAGAAGACTTTGCTCTCGTACTGCGTCTCGCTGCAGTTCTTGATCAGGTAGTTGTCCAGCAGGCTCAGCACATCCTGGCACACCGCTTCCAACTCCTTCTCGATCTTCTCGCGGTAGGCACGGACCATCTCGATCTTCTTCTCGTTCCCATCGGCAGAGGTCTTCTGCTCGATGCTGCTGATGACTCGCCAGGACGAGCGCCGTGCCCCCACCACGTTCTTGTAGGCGACGGACAACAGGTTCCTCTCTTCGTTGGACAGGGGCTCGTTCAGCTCCGTCACCTGCATGGAGAGAGAGCGAGAGAAAAGAGACACTTGGGTTAAACCACAGTTGTCTGACACTCCCATCACACCTCTGGGTGTTCCTGTGCATCTCTAGAGAGAGGCAGGAGGAGGCAGTCAGCTCGCAAAGTCCTGCTCTGTCATCAGCTCTGTCATCTGCTCCCACCCCAGCAGGAGCCAGCTGGGAAATCCTGCTGTGGTCCAGACCCACAACAAAAGGAGCAGGGGTTGGGTTTTACTTGAGAGATCAGCATTTTCCAGAATGAGAAGAATCTTCTAGGAAGGAGATGCCTTTCACCTGTAGGATGAGAGTCGGGCTTGGTGATGCAGGGGAGAGGGACAGTCAAAGCAAGAGGGAGGAGATGGTCCAGGGCTCCGAGCTACCTGCATGGATTAACACCACCACAGCTGCGGGCTGTTCATCTCTTCTGCTTCCCATGAGCACAGGGCACGCTTCCGAGACACCCAAAGAATCTATGAGATGGTACAATCACAACTGCCTCAGATACCCACACAGATGAGGACTTAAAAGCTCACATGGCAAGGGGGAAACCCCCCCCCACTGCATTTTCCTCACTGAGGTTAACAGTGCTAACTCACACCATCACCTGCCTCATGCACCACAAAAAAACCAAAGGGATTACAAAGATGAAGAGTACAGAGCTCCCTCAGTCACTTGGGAAGCATCACTTGGTACCACAATAATCCCATTCCAGCTCCCACAACACCACAGCTGGCTGGAGCCACCTGGGCAGCACCTTTGGCCACGCACTGCACCAGGTTCCCAACCCCAGGGGCAGGAGAAGCCCTCGGAGCAGAGAGGACACCACAGGGCAGCCCCACACAGCTGCTCCCCTGGGGTGGTTACAGCTGCCAAGTGGCACTTTGAGCCTGGGCGTGGCCACTGTCCCCTTTCCCCCAGGACACACCCTGGCACAGCCACCTGGGAATCAGGCCAGCAGAGCAGGAACCTGTGAGCCACCTCACGGCAGTCAAGGATTAGGTAATGGTTTGGATGTGAAAGGCTTCTGCAAATACTGAGTCACTTTCACAAGGATCTGTAAGGACAAGGTTTGCTCTGGGCCCAGATAACCACGTTTATGGTGGGGATCAGGAGGCCAAGGGCTCCTGCTGGGAGGTGGAGGATGGCCCAGCCCAGCACCTCATTTGAATGGCCTGGAATGACTCACACTTGCTCACACCGTATTGACCTGCACATTCCAGAACATCCACTCCTGCAGCTCTTCAGCCATGCTCCGGCTAATGTCTCCTCCCAAAACCAGGCTACAGCTAAGGCTGTTTCCCCTACAGCAAGCAGAGTCTCTGATCAGACTCCCTCAAGGCAGAGGCAGCAAGAATGCCCTCCACTCCCACCCCCGCTGTTGTGTGGATCTGTGCTGCTCCACAGGATGCTCTAGAGCCTGGCAGAGGAGCAGCAGACATCCCTTTTCCATACAGAAGAGGGTCTTCCTGTGCAAACCAGCACAACTGCTTCTGCTCCAGGGTCAGAGACAGCGAGGGACCAGGGAAATGGGTGTCACATTAACGAGGGCAGGATCTCCCGGGACTATCAGCAGCCGCCAGCGGCGCAGGACAAAGAGCACAGGGCAGGATGCCAGGGCAGCTCCCAGTGTTCCCGCCCAAGGTAAGCAGGGCAGTGATGCCCGGGCCATCTGGCAGCTCCTGGTGCCAGGCTAACCCTCACACCCCCTCTCCCAGCCAGGACAGCAGTGACTGTTCAACCACAGGGCCCTGGGATCCCTGTGATATCCTGCTTCCTGCAGCTGGGCCAGGCAGGGCCCAACCACAACGTGCCCAAATACCCGTGGTGAGACACTTGTAAGCTGCCTCCAGCCTGCCTGGTGCTCTGAGGTCTCTACTCTGCAGTTTTACAGAATGTCTCCCTTCATTCTTCCCTCCCAGTGACACTTGCACAAACATACAGTAATGATTCTGTGAGTTAAAGACATCTTTGAGAGCACAACAAAGGTGTCCTCCTGCCCCAGAGCTTATGGGTCGTCTGTCCTCAGAGATACTAAAGACTCCATCAGGTTATCTGGGGGCTTGTCCCACCTAAGCTGCTCTGAGTGAAGGATTTGGAACTAGAAACATCCAGAAATCCCAGCCTGAGTTATTCTCTTCCAGCTGTAAATGGAGTGTCCAACACCAACAGCCATACAAGAGACTCAGTGATTCCAAGAGCTTCCTGTCCTGACAGGGGTTGTGGAGATCGATCACCACATGAAATCTTGCTTTTAGCAAGGTGCTCCCTGAGAAGAGACACCAGTTTTGAAGTGAGGACCAAGCAGGTGATTTAAAGCTGCCCCACAGCCACGTCTGCAGATACTTATCACTTCAGGAAGAAGTAGATTTACCTCCTCTCACCAGAAGAGTCTTGCTGGAGGACAGATTTATTAAAACTACAGGGAGTTTCGTGGGATTAGCTTTGCCATAAACATTTTAAATTCAAAGCTATTAAGGATTACGGAGGAAAGTTGCCTGTCAAAACCCTTTCAACAAACTGGCTGACAGATGGAAGGTACACCTGTGGAGACAGCAGATTCCCCCAGAGAGCTCACAGGGAACTTGTAAAAGCAGAAAAAGAGCCTTGTTAACCATGTCACTGCTCTCTAGCAGGACCCAGACTCCCAGGGAGGAGCACTGCAGAGACATGGCCAAGGTGTAACATGGGTGGGGACAAGGACCACGTTCCTCAGCACCGGGAGAGGGAAGAGGCTGTAGTCCCACACATTTCAGTTCACAACTGAGCTGAGGGAGGAAGAACAGAAAACCATCTGGCTCTTGCACTCCCAGCAGGAAGAAAATGCAAGATGCCCAGGACACAAGGTATCAGACAGCAGGGTACACTGAGCTGCCTTATCAGAGCAAGAAAAAGGTGGAAAAGATGGATCCCAGGTTTAGCTGCCTTTGAGGACATCCCTGCCCTCGGTCTGCCCAGAGCTGCTTGCTGCCCCTCAGCTACAGCCTGCTGCCTGCTGTGCTGGCATTTCCTGCCACAGCCCCCTCCACACTCCAGACTGTGCAGTCACTGTCACTCTGCTCTTCCCACAGCACTACACCAGTGCCCATCTCCAGCAGAAATCACTCCAACACCTCTGCACCAGCCTGTCATGTGCACGTGGGGCTGTGCCTTCCCTGTAGCCTGTGCTGGCCAAACAAATGCTGATTTTTTTTTTCTTGCACTGCAGGATACCAAAACAAAGTGAGTTCAATCAAGCCACAGGCAAAACAGCAGGTTCTGATATACTGAATTTGTAGCATTGCCCTGAATGCCTCTGATATAACATCAATTAAGGCAATATCCCGCATCAGGCCTGGATCACACTGAGCAGTCACATTACAGAAGGGCAGAACCTTCCCCCTTCTTAACTCAGACCCTGAAGGGGTCTCACCTCCCCGAAGAAGGGCAGTACCCTGATCAGGTCCCCTGATGCCATTTCCAGCACTGTTATATGGAGTCAGAGACTTCAAATAGCCAAAGGAAAATCTTAATTTGGCATGAGGAGGGCTTGGCAGGAGCACAAAGCCATCAGCCCCTGGCTGGAGGTCTACCTGCTCTTTGGGAAGCTCAGTCAGTTTGGAGTTTTATTTCCCTGGTTGCCAGCAGAGAACAGCAGAATTTGCTCTGCAAATCTCAGTAACTGTCCAGCCTCATCTCATTGTGCCCATGGAGATTGGGGAGAGGGGCAGGAGATGCATGAGCCTGAAATGGTGTCAAGTTCTAGATGTGGCATAAACAGCCAAGGACAAAGAGCTGACCCACATGATGGAAACTTGATAGAGGAAAGTCTTTTAGCTACTCTGGAAAAAAAAATAATAAAAGAGGAGAACACACCTGCCAGGAGCAGACTGCACAAGGACACCCAGGCAGGGAGCACAGGGAGCTTGGCATGGAGCAGTCCATGCTGCCAGGCTCTGGCTGGGAGGCACGTTCCATCACTAAGCTTGAAGACACTGCAGGTTCCAGTCCCACCAGTTCCTCTGATGGCACGGTGTCTCCACCACCAAGACTCAAGTGCCCTTAAGCCACGGGGAAATTCCATGAGTTCCCATTGGACAAAAATTACTGGAAGTTTAGGGTTTATACTGTTTGGGAGACCAGAGGCTTGTACAAACCCAAGCCCTCTGATTTGCAACAAAGCACTGCAGAGGCAGCACCATCTCTGAGAAGGTTTTCCTGATTTCTCCACTACAGCTGGAGCTCTGACTCAGCACCCTGCCCAAAACCTGGCAGGCTCCTGGCATGCCTGAGGATCACATTGCAGCCAGGGAAGGTTCAGCCCCACAAGGAGAAGCCAGGGAGCCAGCAAAACTTTACCTGCCCCTAATGTCTAGGTATGTAAACTCCAATAACCCAAGGGTTGGTTCTATAGCACCTTCTTTCTGGAAGCATCCCAATTAACAGGCTTTGGTGAGACCCATGGGGAAGGTTTGTTCCCAGAGAACAGCAAGTTAGGTTGGTTAGGGGCTTATTCCAGGACTCCCATCCTCCACTTCTCACCTTGCATGAGTAGGTCTGTGTATACATCAGGAAATTATCATTTTTGAGGTTCCTTCAGTGACTGCAGTGGAGATCCATCACAGGACTTAGGTCTACCTGTTTATCCTTGCATACTTTTCACTTAGTTTGATAATTAAGTGCCCACCCATTTACTGCTTCTGCCTGGCTTTGATGTCTTATCTCAAAGCAGACAGCACTGGCAAGCTGAGAGGACCCAGAGATCCTTCCCTGGGGAATACCATCAACATCTGACAGTTTAACCCATGTTATAAACCTCAACACTTGCTCTTCTAATTGCCTAAAAGAGAATCCGAGTCCTTCAAGACATGAGAAACCTACAAAAGAGCGAAGCTTTCCTGGAGAGACAGAGACAGCCATGAGAACTTCAAGCTATTCACCGAGAACAGCTTTTAAAGATCACCAGAGCTCCTCTCCCACCAGGATACACAACATCCATCTCCCCTTCAGCACTCGTGCTTCCTGTTCTATCTACAGCTCCTGCACCATGTAATTAAGTTTTTTATCTCTCCACACAAACCCCAGCAAGCGCCTTGTTTTCCTTCACATGCAGCTCGTTAGTCTGAGCTCTGGCCTGAAGGTCCCCCTCTCTGTTTCATTTTTTGAAAGGCAAATGTGCTTTTGAAACAATGTTCTGACCAAGTCAAACTGCTGAAATTCCTTCTTGGTCCATAGCAACTGGCAAGGGAAGCAACCAGCACATAACCCCTCTAGGCTCAAGCAACTAAAAAAGTTCACAATACCTGCAGCCGTGTCACCTTCCCCCACCTCTCCAGCTGCTGTCTCATGGTGGGACCCCACCACACATGTGCAAGGACAGGAGGACATGGCCTCATGCTGGACATCAGGAAGAATTTCAACAACACAAAGGGTTGTCAGGCATCGGAAGGGGCTGCCCAGGGAGTTGGTGGAGTCCCCATCCCTGGAAGTATTCAAGGAATGACTGGACATGGCACTCAGTGCTCCGGTCTGGTTGACGAGGTGGTGACTGATTAAAGGTTGGACTCTGTAACCTTGGAGGTCTTTTCCAACCTTAACGATCCTGTGACAAGACCACCTTCAGCACCCTGAGTGCTGTCATTTCGGAAGGTTGTGACTGACAGGCTGCCTGTTTTTTCTATGCCCAGCTTGCCCTAACTTGAAGAAATGGCTGCCCTCAAGCACATGAAATTGTCACCATTACCCAGCAGCCTGGTGACAGTCACGACTCGATGTCACACAGCCTCACCAAGAACAGCTTCTCCCCAAGCGCCAGAGCTGTCCTACAACTCCATCGCAGCAGTCGGAAAGATGCTTTTCTTAAGCACTGTCCTACTTTGGCAAAGTAGGCGTGTGTTAAACCAGACCTAAATCTAAAATGTTACCAGATTGGTTTGGGTTCTTTTCCCCTGTTGCCTCGCCTTCGCCCCCATGTCACACTTCCGAAGTGGAAGTCACACCATAACTGCTTCTCTCCTCGCTGACCCCTTCTGCTGCCCTCTGCTCATGTTTTAAGTCAGCGTGGCCAGGGAGATTTTGCACTGTAGGTCGAACCCTTCCTCTCATCCCAGACAAGACCAAAAAAAGCACATGCAGGCTGCGGGCAGATACAAGTTCCCCCCTGCCTTCTCCTTTGTCTGTTTCAGTATGAATAGTCACCTGCTAGTTCCCCTTTTCTAAGCTGGCAGGGCCAGTTCATATCACAGGACAGCAGCTGAGGGCACATGGGATGGTTCTGCCATTACATTTCAAATTGCTCCCAGTGCCTCAAGGACCAGTGTCTGCAGAGAACTGTTTACTGCTTGTAGCCCAACTGCATCTCAGAGGCTACTCAGGTGCTCCAGACACCAATTTCTGCATGTTCCTACATTTAACAGCAGCTTTCATCCCACTCTGCAGCCTTTACTACTTAAGGCGACTTTGAACCGCCCAAGACAAAGTCTTCAAACTGGGAGATGTGGAAACCAAGAGCTCATTTATTTCATTGGCCTTTGTAGCTCAATAACTACATGTGATTGCACTGCATTCAGGTTTGATCAGTCCTTGGAGCCCACAGACCTCCTGCTCCAGTTTCAGTGTGGCCATCAAGGATTTCAGTAAGAGAAAAAGCAAGTTTCAGCTACTTGGGTCAGTTTTGCACATGAAAGGTTGAAGGGAGCCAAGGTGAGAAAACCAGTGAGAGCAGCAGAGCCCTGAGCTGCTCCATTCAGTGTCTGGCAGCAGCATTTCATGTACCAGCCCTTATCTGCAGCACTGCAGTCCCAGCACCTGGTCTAACGACTCTGGGTTTTTTTTCTGCCACAGAACACCTGGGTGCCATTGATTTGTGTCCCCAACTTCTTCTGCAGCTTGAGATAAGGCAAACACAAGGGAGCATCTGCCTGCCATGGCTATTGTGCACAGAGAGCAGCCCAGACACATCCCAGTAACCAACTGGAAGGAGCAACCCCAGCCTCCCAGTTTTGTGCATGCTCAAGTGTGAAGCTACAAACCATTTCTGCTTTAGCATTGCACAGGTTTGTCACAGGGAGCTGCTCCTCTAGCCAATATGTGCTTTTTGAGCCAAGAAGGAATTATGCTCAAGTTTTCTTGTCTTCCTTATTAACACCCTGATTCTCATTAGCCTTACTGACAGGCTATTAAACGAGATGAAAACTGGCCCTAGGACAACTTGTTTCAACATCTTGCTGCCTCTACCTGCCTCGTACTTATTAAAAACTCTCGGGAAAAATGATTGACCTCTGTTGGCCTAGTGCCTTCCAGCCACCAGATGGAGAGAGCAGCAAGTCCCACCACATCAGTCCCAGCATTTCAGAGGATTGTCACTCAGGGCTCATCACACCATCTCTGGCAGATGGGATACCAGCACCTTTGCCTGCTAACTACGAAGCAACAGAAGGGATGCCAAGCTATTCCTTCCCCGGGATATGGCAGGCTGGCAGCATCGTCTGCCCACTGCTGCATTCCTGTGAGTGCCTCAGCAGCAGCCCAGGATCACCACCACCCTTCCTTCTCCATCAGCCAACAGCTTGGGGAGCTCTCCTGCCTCGGATTATCCCCTCTGCTCCCTGCTGATAGGCCTGCTCTCCAAGCTCTCTGCTGAGCACGTGGAAGACCAGTGCCACACCGTGCCACTGCCATGAGAGCTCAGATGTAGCCCTGGAGCTCACAGCAAGTTTCAGGAGCTCAGAGCTGATCTGTTAATCCTTTTGGAAGGAGACTGACAATTCATGGTTGCTCTAGGCTCTTCTGGGCTGCATTAAGCTTCTCCAGGGGAGAGCTGAAGAGCTCTTCAAGAGTAACTGCAGTTCTTTCCTCAGCAGCATTTCTGTACAAGTATAAAGATTTGGATTCTTTAAATTTCTGTTCAAGCATTATTCCTCAGAAAATTCCATCTACTCACAGGTGTTTGATCTGAAGCAGACATCCACAGGATGGCCACTGGACATTTCTAGAGTCTTAAGACTTGGTCAACTCAGAGGAAGATGGTTTTTTTCTCTCCAATTCATGGTAAAACAAACCCAAGCTAGACAAGATTTCAGGGACTCTCTAGATAAATGCACCAAGTTTCATGTGAGGAGGGTGTTTAGTGCTGCTGGGAGCATTAGCTGCTTAAAGATTTACCTCACAGCTTCTAAGGGTACTAATCTGGCTCAGATCTTAGTGCTTTCCTGCTCACCTCCAGCCCCACTGCCAGGCAGTAAGAATCCTGCCACCAGATCATCAAATCCTCCCCAGAGCGTCAAGTGCCAAGGCTTGTCCTTAATCAGGGGCTCAAAAAATGCCTGTGCCCATGACCTCTACCTAGCTGAGCCAAGTGCAGAGAAAAGACATGATGTGCCATGGGCAGGACAACCCAAGGCTGAGAGCACGTTCTGGTTGCTGGGAGAGCCTGTTCCCAGATCTGCTGGAGCAGGATCAACTGGGCAATTCCTGGCTGCTGGCATGGCTTCCTTTGGCACAGCAGAGCCACTGCTGCCATGGCAGCTGCAAGCTGCTGCTCCAAAGGGTGAAATGGGAGAAGCTGCAGCCATTCAAAACTCCCTGCAGTGAGCATGTACGTTTTTAGCTGCTCCATGTCACTCCCCCAAACACTCTGGGAACACCTGGTTGTTGCACATCAAGGTAAGGTTCTGGAAATATTAAAAAAAAGCACCTCACAAGATTTTTGCTCTAAGTCTCTTGGTCTGCAGATCCAGCAGCTCCTTGGTGTCTCAAACGTGTTTTACCAGATTAAGCAAGAGACTTCCCAGAACACCCAGGTGGATTCCTGCATGCCAGCTCCACGATAGGTTTAATTTCTGCATCAGTGAGTAAGGTGATTATCCCTCCTTTACCCTCCCACTGCTTCGGGGATTTCAGGCTTGATCTTACACACCTCTAGCAGAAGCAATTTTATTTAATTTCTTAAATGAACTTGCAGAACAGAATAAAGTCAAGTTTTTGCTCTGGCAGCTTTCTGGAGCACTGCAACCAATTTTCAATTACAAGGAGGGTCACTTTACTATCCTAGATCCAACTGTGGGTTTAACTACCCTCGCCTGGCTCCAGCCATCTCCTCCCAGCCTCTTCTGAAGCCCAAGGGACTCCCACCACAGATTTGATCTCAGTTCATCACAGGTGACAGAACCCCTCGGGCGCCGACTTCGTCTTGACACCACCAAATGCAAGAAGCCAAGCTCCCAACTTCTGGGTAATGAAATATTCATCCCATGTAACAAAGCCCAACAGCATAAACAGGCAAAGCTCCAACGCCTGCCCCAGCTGGGTGTAAATCAAAGGCTGTTAATCTTCCCCAAGTTCTCATTCACTGCTGAATACTAAGCATTAGCGTTTTACAAGTAGAGATCTCCTACAGCAATTGTTGAGCGTGTCTGTTAGCACATGGCACAGCAACAGCTTCTCCACCTACTATTAATAAACTTTATGCTGCTGAGCACCACAACTGTCCAAACAACGTGTCCATCAGCAGCCTCGTTAGCACTGAAGCTCAGACTTCTCGCTGGTGTTTTTCTAGAGCCTTGCTGAAACCATCTTAGAGAGGAGTCAGAAGCACACTGACATGCCAAGTAGCTTTGCTTGGTACGTAAGCAAAGACACATCCCAAGCAAGCCAACCCATCCAGCGAGATCAGAGGGAATTTGCAAACAATTAAGGAATGGTTTGCACTTGGAATCCCTGCAGACTTGCACTCGTCCAAGTGCAGCTGCCTCAAACACCCATAGACGGATACAATTCTAACATCTCCTTTACAGAAGAAAAACATTAAGTACTCTAATCCCTAATCTGGGGATCACTTTAAGGGAATCTCACGCCATCATCAGTGACATATTCTCTGGTTAGTCTCCTACTGCAATTAACTAATGCACTGCCCCTGGTCACTAGATCACTAGCCTGGGGCCAAAAATCAGGTTTGTTTAATATCTAATTGAGCATGTACTGGGTCATGTTCGAGACGTGACTAAATCTGGGTTAGCACAGAAAAACCTGAGACTGGGGGAAGTTTGCCCTTAAATAGGCAGACAAAGGCTTTTGTTTCACCAGCTACAGAGGGCTTTGCTTTTTAGAGACAGTCTTGTCAATGTTTCCTGCAGCCCAAGGACTGCTGCCTCATCATTTCAGCTCCATTTTCCAGAATTTACCATTTCTGAGCTTTCCCAGACTATACCAAGCTAACCAGCGCTGCAACCAGCATGAGACTCCTGGGTGAAAATCAACCTTTATGATTTACCAGCCCCAGCAGCTCCCAGGGCTCCAGCTCGCAGGAGGGACCAGAAAGATGCAGCAGCTCAGCCTCACTGTCAGTGTGCACTCAGAAAAGATGGACAGAACCATCCTGCTGCTGAACTCCTCCCCCAAGCATGCTCCCCACCCAGAGCCACAGGCGGGGATCCCACATCTTGACATCTGGATTCTGGAGCAAAGAGTCAGGCCTCTTACTTAAAAAAATAAATAAATTTGAAGAGCAGAATGAAAGTCATTTTGTCCCCATTTCCCTTCATTTAAGGCTGGTAGGATGGACTTCACTCATTAGATCAAGCAGCCAGGGGAAAAACATTCCAACAAAGCCATTTTGTTTCCATGGGGAAAGAAGAGTTCCCCCACCTTCAGTGACCAAAAACTGCACTGGCAGAAGCACAGGTAGAGGCTGGCAGCCAGCAACCATGTCAGAACATTTTATCTCAATGCCACCAGCACAAAACCAGCCACCACTATTTATCTGAACAGCTTCTTCAAGTCAAGCCAAAGGTTTCAGAGGCTGAAAGACAAAGCCACCAAAAATCCAGTACAAGGACCAATCCATAGCTACTTCCCCTTGTTTTTAGCTGGTTTCCAAGCTATCGCTGCCCAACAGTGACCATCACTAGTCAAATTGAGTCAATACTTATGTTTCCACTCAATTTTTGCCTCCCAGACAGAGCAGTTGCTATTTTCTAGAAATGGCAGTTGCCATTTCTCTGCAGTCATGTGACTCTAACACTGGGGAGCAAGACTTCAGCTAAGGAGCAGTTAGGTTAATTACCTTTCCAGTAAAGAGCAGAAGTTGTTGAAGGATTTCAGCTTTCCAGAAGGAAAAAACAAAGCCTTGACCAGCAAAGGAAAGAAGGTCTAAGCTGGCTCCAAACCAGTTAGCACAAAAATACTCCTCACAGCATCAGCTTTGGAAAAATCTGTCTTGAGCTGCAGAGCATTGAAGCGTAGAAGAACGCCTGGAAGCATCAAGGGTGCAGCAGCTACCCAGAGACAACCTCAGCCCTGCATCACAGCTCTGTCACGGTGAGGTGGAAGATGATGCCTGTGTCCTATCAAGGCTGTCAATGGAGAAATGCTTGGGAAGCCAGGCAAATCCTGTTCCACTGTGCTTTGTACTGCAGTTATTCTAATATGCATTCACATTTCACTGGCAGCTCAGGAGGCAGAACAGGGCAGAAAAGCACAAGGCAGAGTCCTAAATGCCCCAGGCATTGACCCATCTGAGGAAAAGCTCCCTCAGGTCAGACTGGAGGTATTTTCCAATGCCTCTTTCCCTGCACCTGCCTCCAAACAGCCTGGTGTTGGGCTGGGACACCAAGCAGCCAGCTCTGGTCTGAACTAGTCTGACAGTCCTCCTGGCTCTTCCCTGCCAGACTGGAATTGAGCTCCCAACACACACCACTCACCTCTGCCAAGGGAAAAGCAGCACCAACAAGTTCAGCAGAGCTCCACATCCAAGGACACATCTGAGCTCGGACAAAGCCACCTCCCAAAAAGCAGCTGGTTACTCAAGCACTAGCAGCTGGGACACACAAAAGCTTGGACTCTTTATTTTTCCTAAACATGTACCCTTGCACATAACTTCTTTACTTGGCATGAAGCTGCTCCAAATAGAAGCTTAAGGAGTTGTCATAGAGTTGGTGCATTAGGCCCTGCCAGATGTGTCACCATCCATGAAGGTTTCTCCAGACATCAACCCACGGCTACCACTCTCCTCCCCAGCCCCTGCTCCATCAGCTGCACCCTGAGCCATGTTTCTCCTCATATCCTCAAGAGCAACAGCTAGTAGATCCAATTAACTACAGACCTGCAGAGGTAGTAGAAATGCCAGGCTTTGAAAAATCCTAGTCCTTAGGATTGTGACCTTGGGGTAACCCACCAGCCTGGGAACAAAACCCAGGCCCCTCCATAGGCTACTGGGGAGCTTTTACTCCACCTCCCCAGTCTTAAGTCTGGCAAGGCTGAGACTGTTTATTCCCACTTGGAAAGCCAAGCTGAGCATGCTCCTGAGCAGCATTAATGCTACTGGCCCAGGCACAAGAAAAGTGGTTCAGTAATACACATGAAGAAGAGGAAAAAGTATGGTGGGATCCTCAATTTAAGGAAAATCTTCATTCTACCAGCCATAGAAGCTGAGGAAGAACCAAGTTTTTCATCTCCCCAATCACAAACCAAATCTGAGCTGCAGGAGGCAGAGGGATACACCATAGTTATGTGGATAACCTTCACTGCTCTTGAAAGTAACATCCAGAACATCCATTAGAACCACTAAGAGGATGCCAAAGACATCATCCAGTTGCCAAGAACAGTGTGTATGCCGCTAGATGCTGGAGTCTTCAATCCGGGAAACATTTTTGGAGCTGAAGTTCTGTGGTTGTCCCTAAATTGCTGTTCCTGAATGTTCCAGCAAGCCCAAGTACACATCATCAGTGTCCAAAGAGTTTATTCCAGAGAGCAACTTTGGGATCAGCTGGTGAACACAGCTGGGGCAGACAGGGCTTATCCACTGACATTATGAAGCTTATTTGGTGTACTAAAACAATTGACTCTCCTGTGAACCAGCCATCTTTATACATAAGAAGCAGTAAATAAAGGTGGTTGAAAAAAAATTTAATAAATCAAGACAACTCCCAATCTTCTTGCACTTCCATGGTTAGACATCATCCAACAGATCTACTGGATAAGGCCAAATAATCCAAGCGTTCTTTGAGAGCCCTTGCCCAAGAGTTTTACTGTTTCTATGCCCCCAGGCATAATTCAACTGCAATATTCTCCATCACAGTCTCAATATCACTTTTGTTTAGTTCAAGAAGAGCTATTTCCAATCAAATCCACCCTGGCTGCTACACTTGGCCTACTAAGAAACCCAACATGGTCTCCTAAGTCAGTGACTCTTCCTAAATGGACTAAATAAGAACTCACAGGAGCTCAAAGAGGAATTTCTAAGAGCTTGAGCTGCTGAAGACTGGCCAGTTAATGTGAGCAGTGCCCACTGCAGTCATGTACAGGGCATACTGCTAGCTGCCTGTGGCTTAGGTGCAGATGTGACTCAGGCTACTGCTATGAGGTTCCAAGGCCAAGTCACACAGAGACAACCCCACACTGTGAACCGCTACAAGGCCAGAAGAATGGGAGCTCCTGACAGCCACCATCCCGTCCTGACCCCATGGACCTCCAGGAAGGAAGCCCTGCTCATGAGTCAGGCTGTCTCCAATCCCTACCACCACTGCAGTCCACCAGTGGTCTGGAGGCACCGCGAGGCTGGGCAGCATTCAAGACGCCTGCACAAGAGCATCAACGTTGCCATTAGATGCCAATGTCTAATGACTGCAACATCCACCCCGGCACTGGGAATGGTTTCCCCAAAGCCTTCCCCAGCCCCCCTGGGAAGTGCTACTACAGCAGCTCGCACTCCTTGCTCCCCTCCCACCATCACAGATGGCCTGCCCAGCACTCCTCCTGGAGAAGCCTTTCCACACCATCCTTTTGTCTGTCTATACTGCGAGCAGAAAGCAGCTAATCATCCCTGCTCTGCTCCCTGGGGACTCTCCAGATAGGATGGATTTGTGTTACTACCCCTTTTTCCGAGGGTGAGCCTGCTGTCTCTGTGAAGCCTTGCTATCAGCACTAATAGGCTGGATGTGGGGGATGATAACCTGCCCAGCTGGTGACCATCACGGGAGAAGCCCACATACCCCGTGCCAGGGAAGGCCTGCAATTCCCCATCCTCATGCTCCTCCTCCATCCACAATGGCCATTTACTGCACCAAGGTGTGGTGTCTGAAGCTTGGAGCAGCCATCTGCTTTCCAGCATCTCCAACATTCCCCCTCCACGCCCACCACAGTTGGTGGTTCTCCCATACAGCACTGCCACGGCCCTGCTGCAGAGGTTGGGTCCCCCAAAGTCAAGCAGTCAGGTGTTCCCCTCACAGGGAACAGCCCCACACCTACACCATACATAGGTGCAGTGCAATAATTCTCCCCACACACTTTTAAAAGGCGACTTATTTCCTGCTAAAGCTATTGCAATCATCTTGTTCATTCACCTGCACATCCCCTCAACATAAAGGTCTGTGGGGAGGCACGTGCTCTGCTCCCTGGGCAGCACTGGCCAGGGGCTTGGCAGGGCTCCCACCTCCGGAAAGCCTCCAGCAGCACCGCTCTCCCCAGCTAATGGATATCGATCCCCAGCCCTGGCGTGGGCTCGGATGGTAAAGCTCTTCCTGAAGCTGAACCAGACAAAAATGCATCTTGTTCCAACCACCAGCACTGTGGGAAGTGAAACCCCAGCAAGCAAGCCCAAGGTCAGTGTCTGACCACTGACCACCCTGGGGACCAGCAGAAAGCTTTCCTGTCCCTCAACACCTGATAGGGCTGATGGTACCCCAGACAGCACTGAGGTGACAAGGGACATGACCAAGGTCATGCAGCCATACCCTGGATCGATGGGCCCAGCCCTGCACCGTTCCTGGGTGTGGTATCACCTTCTGCTCCCTCTGGTAGGTGAGGGGACCATCTGCTGTGTTTTCAGAGACCCCCAGCAAACCTGCCTCTTTTGGGGGCTGAAGGAGCAACCTGCTCATAATTGCAGGTAGCAATCAGGGGCACTGGCAGCTAGCACTTGAAAGAAGGAAGGAGCTAGATGTTATTATATATAAATATTATTTTAGAGAAACCGTTGTGATCCCAGACATCACTGGATGAATCAGCAGACAGCAAGAACCCCAGCACACCATTTCCATGTTAAACCATTAACACAGCACAGGATCCCAAGCAGACAGGGCTGAGGCTGAACAACCCACCCAGCTGCCCCAGGTGAGGCGGCCACCAAAATGCGACGGTGAGATGAAGCTGCAGGAAAAACGAGCCTCTTTAATGCCCATCATTGCCACGACAGGTTTGAAAGGAGAACCATCCAGCATTTCTCAGCAGGGTGCTAGGGAGGGCTAGCTTTGGAGGGCAGGATGGCTCTGCATCACCTTCGCTAGGCGCAGCCCGCATGCTCTCTGCTACCGCCTGGGTGCATTGCAGCTTGGACCATGGCATATGACATCACTAGGCGTTGCTACGGAAATGAGTGCGAGGTCATCAGCCTCCCGCACAACCGGGGCTGGGGGCTGGGCAGCACACGGGGACGGGGATAACCGGCTGTGACACGGCTGTGACATGCCCGTGGCCGCCGGACCGGCCGTGCCGGAGCTGGGGCAGAGCGGTGCAGAAAGGAAGAACAAAGCTCTGCCTTTTGTTTGCTGGTGAAGGGAGGCGTCAGCGCTCCCGCTGGGGATCGTTTCCTTACGGCCAAACTACCCGGCAGCTGATAAGAGGCGTTAGCCCGGGTTACTGTTTCACCAGGGCCCGTAAGGGCTAGAAGGAAAAATCTCATATATGAGCTCTTAACAACGCCTTGGGTTCAAGCACCCCGCCCGGGGAAGCAGGCTAAGAGAAATTCACAGTGCAACACGGCTGTGAGTCCCGGGCACATCCCTGCTGGCTTTGTCACGGCGGCTGTATTATCCGTAGGAAATGAGCTGTAGGATCTGCTCACACAGCAGGCTTTGCTTTAAAATGAATAGACGCCGCTATCAGAAAATGGTATAAAAGCCACAGTGCAGCAGAGGGACAGCCCGGCTGGTTTAATGTGATAATATCTCGTTCCGATTATCCGTATTTCATTCCTTGATAAGACATCTCCTCCCTCCCCGGGCTCGGGCTGTGACAGTTTTGTCTGTTTGATAAATGCAAGGTTATTGACAAAATGGTGCAATATGGGCAAACAGAGCTGCACCCACGGCAGACTGCGACATTCCCAGATCGGCATTCACTTTTCATCAGCCGGGGAGGACACCCCAGCTCCCAGCAAAGGTTCAGACCTGACTAAGAAGACAAACATAAAGAACAGTTTTCCCCTTTAAAGCACCCCCTCCCTCCCTCCACCCAGTCTAGCCTCTCTGCAATATGACAAATGCAGAATCTTCTGGAATGACTTGATCCTGCCTCCCACGATTGCTTTGTTTGCAAGATCAGATCAGAGATATGTTTTTTTTTCCCTTCTTATATTGTCAAAATGTCAGTATTGAAGGGGAGCGTTCAGTGTCACAAATCAGATCAGCCTGCTATATGCAGAGTCTTTATTTTAAGAGCGTGAAATGAATACAACATGACTCAATTCATAAATCTCCAACCAAGAGCAGTAAAAATAAGAGCTTTGGCAGTGAAAGGGCTCCCGATCTTTGGGGTCAGGGGCACACACCAGCCCCGGCGACCACGCGTGGGAAGGGATGCACGGGGAGGTATTTCGGCAGCGGGAAGAGGTGTGCACGCAACCCCCTCCTACCCCCCCGCCGGGTCCCCCCTGCCTCGCCCCACGGGGCCCCGAGCCGGTGTGA
>VZRS01007678.1:22566-53864 GCA_013398055.1 Ifrita kowaldi
GAAGTCCTCAGGTGCGGAACCGGCGCTGAGTTCACACAGCCCAGCCCCTCCCTCCGGGACTACATCTCCCGTCGTGCTGCGCGCCAAGACACCGCCCCCTCGCCCCTCTGGGCCCCGCCCGTGCTGATTCACCGGAGCCCGGCCCGGGTGGGCCGCGGAGGGCGCGGCCCGCGCCGCGGGGAGCGGGGGGGCCCCGCGGGAGGCACCGTGGGACCGGCGGCGCTGGGGATGGAGCTGCGGGATAGCGCCGGACACGGGCCCACGCAGGGCAGAGGCGCACCCGCAGGCCTCGCACACTCACAGCCTGGTCCCGCTCATGGCCCAGGAGCCGTTCGCAGGATGGACGCACTCAGGGCGTGGACGCTCCCACAGCCCCGGCACGCTCGCAGAGGCTGGACTCGCACGCAGAGTGGACTCAGACATGGCCTAGACCCGCTCAGAGCCCACACACACCGCACGCAGCCCGTCCCCAGCGTGCCCACTCATAACCCAGGCCCGCTAGCTCAGCCACCGCTGTCACAGCTCCCGCACACAGCCCGTGCCCACTCACAACCCACGGTCACGCACAGCTTGACCCACTCACAGGCTGGTCACAGAGCCTGGACCCACACACAGCGTGGTCCCACTCACGACCAGACCCACTCATGGCCCTGACCCACTCCCATCCTGGTCACACAGCCCAAATCCACTCACAGCCCAGGCCCACTCACAACCAGATCCCGCTGAAACCCCTGATCCACTGAAAACCCAGACCCCCTCCCATCCCAGTCCCACTCACCATTCCCCCTTGGAGACCCTGCCAGTGTTGCTGTGCCTGGGGTCTCTGACCCTGTGACAGGGCCAGGTTGTGGTGACACATCTTGGGGCGAACCCCTGTCCCTTGCTTTCCCCTGCCCCCTTTTTCCCACCATGGCCAGGGTCCTGATCCACAGGGGAGAGATTCCCACTGGAGAGCAAGGCCGGATAATGAATAATGACAGCCACCTTGGGCACACAGGGCACTCACTCATGGATAACCCATGGGATGAAAACACGTCTGCTCCGACCATGTGGGGCTCTGCTACGTGGGGAGCCCCACTGGGAGCCATAAGACATCTCACTTTCCTAAAAAATCTGTGGATAAAGTGACGTTGAGAGGACGCTGCAGCACTGGGAGAAATGAAAGGGTTTAATGGATCCTGTTTTCCTAAAAAGCCTGTGGATAAAGCAACGCTGAGAGGATGCTGTGGCACTGGGAGAAGGAAAGGGGCTCTAATAAACAGAGTGATTCCAATGGAAGCACTTCATCCTGGTTGGAGAGAGCCAGGCAGTGCTGATGCACAGATGAACGCTGTCCTTCATGTGCCACGTGTCCCTGGCCCTTCCCAATGCCACTGTCCCCTCGCAGGTGCTTTGGGAGGTGTGGGGATGATCTCAGAGGACTCAGCCATCCCTCTTGCCAATCCCTGTGCCCTGTGGTTTCCTTCTGCAACCTCACAGGAGCCCTGGGTGGCGCTGGGACGTCCCGGTGTCCTCAGGGCAATGCTGTGGCTGTCCAAAGCCCATGGCCACGGTCTCAGCCACGTGTGTGGGGACAAACTGGTTTGGGAATGCTGGTGGTGGTGAGCAACGCCCTTTTGGGGCGAGATCTTCGTCTTTATCGTGGTTTTAGCACCGCTCTGCAAATAACAGAGAATGGCATCGCCTGCATTTGTGTAGCACAAAATCCTCCTTTGTTTACAGCTTCCGAGTGCAGAAGAAATCCCCCCCTCCTCTGATAAACAGAACCAGAAACACGCCCGGATCCTCTCCATTTCCTCTACAAAAATCAGACGCTGTCTCCTCGCCCGCACCCCCGGCCTCACACCCCGCAGCACACGTGGCTCCCGAGTGAGAACAGCCTTTGTGCCCAGCCTTTGTTTACTGCCCCGGCCATCCCGAGGAGAGATCCCACAGACAAGGGCAGTTTATTCCTCTTCCCTGATAAAGGCTCATTCATCCTCCCGAGGGGGCTCGCCGTCATCTCTGGAGAGCTCCGCAGCGGGGTTCTGGGTTGTTTTCGCCCTGGCGCCAGTTTTGGGAGAGGGTTTGAGTAAAAAAAGTGCAGAATGCAAGAGAATATTAAAGGAGTTGGGTTCCCAATTTGTTTTTTCAGCTATTGCTGCCATTTCTTATCAATAATCTGGAGGTATCTGTGGGGCATCACCCGAGCCAAGCACTCTCAGGTCTCTGTATATGAATCAGAGCAGACTCCCTGCTCATCCCCTTTTGAGGGATCCTACAGTGTTTGGGTTGGATATATGCATCCTCTAACTTGGAAAATAAATAATATTATCCCTTGGGTGCAATTCCTGGGTTCTTGTGGACAATATTGAACACAAGCCCAGACCTGAAGAAGTACTTGTGCACCTGGAAGATCCCCTGATTTCTCCAAATATATCAACAGTCCTAATAAAAACTGTTGCCTCTCCATACAAACCTTTGGACCCTTATCTAGTATTTTCCATAAACCTGGCACGTTCTCAGCCAGCCCAGCTCTGCCGATTTACAGTGACCCTGTTTTTGCCCCAAAACGAGCAAATACTGATTTATTTCTGTCAGAGCACCAGAGCCATAAATACATTTCCCAACGCAGATGATTTCCTTCCCCATCACAGGTCAGAACAGGATATTCATG
Organism: Ifrita kowaldi; assembly: GCA_013398055.1. Classification (NCBI taxonomy): domain Eukaryota; kingdom Metazoa; phylum Chordata; class Aves; order Passeriformes; family Cinclosomatidae; genus Ifrita; species Ifrita kowaldi. The sequence continues at coordinate 25,223 of VZRS01007678.1, forward strand.
ATGCTGTAAATTCTTCAGAGTAGCAATCTGGCTGTAATATTTATCTGCAGTGAATCCAGCCCCCTTTTTGAGTTCTGATGCATAAATCAACACCCCTCACAACACCTAATTCCTCTGTTTCACAGCCTGGGCAGCAGTGGGGTGAAGGTTTGGTGGTGAATGGTCCAACTTAGAAGGTTCTGGTGGGCAGCACGGGCAGCTGGAGGTGTTACCTGGTTGGACATCACTAAATCCCCTTCTCCCACCTCTGGTGCCTGCAGAGACCCCTCTGTGAGAGGCTGGGGCAGCTGCTGTGTTGCGAAATTGCAATGACCCAAAGGATGTGGGTCTGTTCTGCAGATGTCCCAGAAAAACCTAATAACCTCGATTCTGCCTGTGGGATTAAAAATACTTCTCTGCCTTCAGATGTGCCACTTTGTTAATTCCTGTGGCCTGGAAGAAGTGTCTTTCTCTTTGCATTTTCTTGCCTTCCCTGTTACGTCTTGTCAATGCCTTGTGACACCGTGAGGGAAGGCAGGAAATTCTCCGTGACTTGGAGCTTTGCTTGGGTTAGCTGCTGACTGCTCCAAAAATGGATCCAGAAATCCTCACCCCTCGCTTCCTGCCTTGTAGGGCCGTGTGCCCCTACCCTTGTGCCTTTTCCTTCCATGTCTGCTTGCTTGGAGTGATGGAGACGCCCAGGGAAGGGGACGCCCAGCATGGGAGATGCATGGTGCCGGTGTCCCAGCCTGTTCTCCCACCAAGGGTTGTCACCACAGGGACCCTGCCACACCTTACACCAACAGCGACTCAACCTCTTGGTGTCTTCAGCTGGTGGGTGGCAAAGCTGTGAAGACCAGGGGACACAGGCTGGCATTCCCCAGAGCTGGTGTGTGGGCTGGGATGGGTCCCATCCTTGGGATGCTGCCCAGGCTCCTGCACAGCCCCAGGGCTCCCTGGCTGGGTGCTCACCCCAAGTCCCACTGCCCGGGCAACTGCTGCTTGGATTGCCCTGAGGAAGGGGCTGCCTGCCCAGGGGAGCAGTTCTGTGATTCTTGCAGTTATGTTGGTGGAAAAACAAGCTGAGGAAACCTCAGGCTTCAGTGTCCCCTTCCCTGAGGCTGCAGGACAGCGGTGCCCTCATGTCCTCCCTGCCTGACACCTTACTGGGCCGGACTGCCTGTCCCCAGCACCCCAGTGCACCCTGGCCCCTTTCCCACCGTGTTGCCCTGAGCCTGGCTGAGTGACACAGCGAGGGACACATCCCAGGAGCAGCCCAAGGGTGTCCCCTCCCCAGCCCCTCACAGTGCAGCCTTGGCCCCTCCACCCTGATCCGCACCAGAGCTGGGAGGGTTCACACCAACCCAAGGAAGGACCCCACAGCCAACAGCTGGGTGGGCTCAGGGGTTCACCAACCCTCCCCAAAACACCCCAGAGCCAGGAGGCTGCCTCACCTGGGGGAGGAGGCGATGGAGGGACCATGGCTGGTGGGGCTGATGACAGACCGAGGCTGCTTTGCTGGGAGTTTCCTTCCCCCTGTCTGTGGAGCTGCAGTGCTTTGTACCCAGCCCTGGCCTTTCATCTCAGCCTTTCAAAGCACTTTCCAAGCCCAAATTAATTCTGCTGCAGCAGCTGCCCTCCCGTGCTGTTTAGCATAAGCCCTGCCACGAAGCAGGGCTGCCCCTACCCCTCGGGGCTTCCAGGAATGATTTTCCCCGGAACCACCTCAAGCTACCGAGATGGGATGGGAGAGCAGCCTCCCACTGTCCCCTTATTCCCAATATCCACTAAGAACTGCAGCAATGCCCATGCCATGGCACCCTCTGCTTGGAAAATCCCCTCTCAGCCTTCTTCCCTGCCCTCGGGAAGATGCTCCCACATAAGACATGTTCCCATGGGAAGCCTGGGTGCTCTGGGATGTCCGGGTTGTCATAACTCGCCCTGGGTGCTGGTGGGGAGCCGGGGGGACCTGGGATGCAGGATCCCAGCGGGAAGGTGGGCCGGGACCAGGCGGGCGTGCTGCTTCCCTGCGGAGCATTAATAATTAAGCAGGCTCGTCAGGCTCAGATGGCAGCTCTTATTTAAGGAGCCGATATAAATACCGCCCAGACGGCACTTACGGAGCACCTAAAAAAAGCCCTGCCTGTCTCGGTCCCTCCAGAAGCAGCTCTGAGCTCTGCGGGGCTGGTAGGCAGCACCAGGCAAGGTGATCACCAGCCTCCTGTGGGGACGGGGCTGCCCCAGACTCTGAGCCTGAGAGGTGGCAGCGTCTGGGGCCAATACTCAGGGCACAGCCCGTGCCTCAGTTTCCCTCTGCAGCAGGGACCTGCCTCAACCTTCCTCCTGTGCAGTAGCAGGGGACCCAGTGCAGGGCTGGATGCTCAGCTCTGTGTCCTGGGTTGGTGGCACCGGGTGGAAGTTGGGGGGATCTCTGCCCACCTCCCACCCCGCTCCACCCATGCCAGGGGAAAGCTGCTCCGTGTTCCAGTGGCTGCCAAGTGCCCGTTCGTGTTTGTGCTGGCAGCGAGTGACCCCCCGGCCCCACTGTCCCCCATGTCACAGCTACCCAGGGACACCCCTCCTGCACTGGTGTCGGGGGTACTCATCCCCCAAGGGCAGCTCAGTCCTCCCCTCTCCCTGCCCAGGAGCTCCAGGACCCCCATCCTAGAGCAGCCCCATCCCTACTGAAGGGCAGGGGGGCTCAGGAGGGGCACGCAGGGCTGGGAACCCCGACACAGCCATGAGCAGGGGCGCAGCGGGACCCCCCAACCTGGACATCACCCCCCTATCAGCATCCTGGCCCCAGGAGGGGGCGAGGAGCCGGAGGCGGGAGGGACAGGGCTGTCACAGCGAGCCGCTTGCTGCAGTCCTGCTCGCAGGCTCTGCAGCGTGACTCAGCACAGCCTCACCGCTCCCAGCCCCACCGCCGCGGCCTCTTCCCCCAGCCCGGGGGGAACACACGATCCCCGCCTTCCCCCCGCCCTGCCACAGCCCCTGTCACGCCAGAGCCACCCCGTGGTCCCACTCCTCGCTGTCCATCCCCACCCCAGGACCACCAGCGGCTTCTCCAGCCCCAGCACAGGCAGGGATCCCTCCTCCAGGGGCTCCGAGCGATGGAGAGCAGGGTAGGGGGTCAGTCTGCAAGCGCCCATCACCTCTGCTCTGCCTGTGGATCCATCTGGATCCGGCCCTGCGAGTCTTCCTGCCCAAAGCCCCAGGTGGGATCAGGGGAGCTGAGCATCAACTCCTGCTATAGCACCTCTCCAAGCGGTGGGAGAAAGGATTTGGGGTGTTTTTTCCTGGGGGATGGAACTGAAAGAGATGTCAGGTCACATGGAAGAGTCTGGAGGTTTTTAACAGGATTTTTTGAGCCCCAATTTTGAGGTGTTTGGAGCCTGCCAGGATCAGCTTGTCCCAGCATTTCTGTGTACATCCCCTCTGACCATAACCTGGAAGTTACCGGGAGGCGAGGAGGGTGAGCAGAGAAACCAAACAGCGCTGGGCAGGGCCACTGAGCACCCCAGCTGTCCCCTCTGACTGTCCCCACATCCCCAGGCTCAAGGACATCGCATGGCAGAACCCCACCGTCTGTTTGTGCTGTGCCCCGGGGACAGGTGTGTCCCTCCACAGCTCAGCCACCGCTGCCGTGGGGCCAACACGGCCTTTGGGGCGGTGCAGCTGGGACACCGCGGTGGCTGCATGCAGGAGGATGCAGAGCCGATTAAACCAAGCGCCCAGCTGCCAGCAGAGCACCCGGGAATAACCGGACCCCCTCTCCCATCCGCAGGGCAGCCCCTGGCCCGCGGCATCGCCCTGGGAAGCGCGGCTGGCAGACAATCCCTCTCCTGCCTCTCTCCAAACGGGAGCGGTGGCAGCGAGGCGGCAGCGAGTTGGCTTTCGCCAGCGCTCGGCAGCCCACGTGGGGAGGCTCCTGCCAGGGGAGCGACATAAAATTAAATATGAACAAAAAAAAAAAAAAAAAAAGGGAAAAAAAAGAAAAAGAGAAAAAAAAAGAGGCAGAGAGGAGGAAATGATGGATGGGAGAATTTGCAGCCGTGGCCGTTTGTCCTGGCGGAGGGAGCCCTGCTGCAGGAAGCTGGCGGTGCCTGCGGGTCGCGGCCGCGCAGTCCCCGGCGCGGCTCGGCACGGCACGGCACAGCGTGGGGAGCAGCCGTCCCCGCGGTCCCCCCGCCGCCCCGCTGCCTTTGCCAGCCGCCTAATTGCGCCAGTGACTTTGCAGTTCCCAAAATAGCTCCTGGCTCCGGCGGGTGACGTCAGCGGGAGCCGCGGCGGCAGGCCCGGCAGGAGCGGCGAAGGAGGACGCTGCCGGCGGTGGGGTGCGGTGAGCGTGGTGAGCAGCTCCTGCTCCCGCCGTGCTCCCCCTGGGTGACCTTGGCACCCGGGGCCACGCTCGCAAGGGAACAGGGCTTGTAGTGCCGCAGGGATGCCGCAGGGAGTTCGGGTCCTCGTTCATCCCGTCGGAGGAGGAGGTGGTCTGAGGCTGTCCCTGCCCCGCATCCCTGCCACGTGGGTGTCCACATTCGCAGGACCTCTGACTGTAGGTGATGGGGTAAATCTCGGTGTCCCCACGGGGTAAGGAATGCCTTTCCAGCCAGGGCAGCCGGGTCCCTGCAGCTCCCCGAGGGTGTCAAGGAGTGAGCCAGGACCACCGTCCCCGTGTCCCCCAGGGAAACTGAGGCACGTGGGGGGATGCAGAGGCAGCGAGGAGAGCAGGGGACGGCGCAGTGAGCCGGGGGGCACCGTGAGCTGGAGAACAGAGCAGAGCCCGAGGTCAGCCAGGTGGTGCTGGGAGCAGCAGAGCCAGGGATGCTCCCCGGCCCAGGGCTGCCTCCGGCACCGACTCACCCTGTGCCGGACAGTGCCCAGCTCCTCCGGTTACAGGCACAGGCGGGATTGCCTTAACGGGGCACGGCGGTGGCGGGGCTGGCCCAGCCCGGCAAGGGCACCCCTAGGACCGGGCACTGACCCACGAGCCCCTCCTGCCATCCCTGCAGTCTGCAGCCTCCACCCACAAGCAGGGCATCCTCCACCACGTCCCAGCCAGAAGCACTGCTTGTACTGGTCTCATACTGGTCCCAGAATGGATTGCCCATCCCTCCCAGCACAGCTGGGGGGGATTTAATCGTGAGTGTCCCCTCACCTGCCCCTGTTCCCAGGGAGCAGAGCTCCTGAGCCCCACCAGCGCCCAGCCAGAGGCCAGCTTATTATTCTAGAACCTGGCAAAATAATTAAAGCCTCCTCCATTTCCCCTTGCTCATTTGTGCTCCTTCAGCCTGGATTAATGGGTCTCTTCTCCCTAGCACAGACTCATTCCTTATTCCTAATAGCCCATAAATCCCAGCCTCAAAATAACCCCATCTTTTGCCTGGACCTGCTGAAATATTTATTCTCTCCTCCCTGCTACCCCCCACACCATCCCCTCTCCAGGGATGGGGAGAGGAACTAATCGATGACATCGACCGGTGTGGAGCTGCAGCTGCTCTGGGCGCCGGGAAACAGCTGACGTCGGCAAGAGGATGGGAGCTGGGCAGGAACTCGGCTTATCCCGGCTCCCACGCAGCCGCTGCAGCCTGGCTGTGGTCCCGTGGTGGGATGCGCTGGCACCCCGGGCACCCCCCGCGCTGGTTTCCTGCTCCAGAGCATTCCCTGTGCTGCTGCCCTGCTCCAGAGCATTCCTTGTGCTGCTGCTGAGCTCCAGGGCATCTCCTGTGCTTTTACTCTGCTCCAGAGCATCCCCTGTGCTGCTGCCCTGCTGCAGAGCATTCCCTTTGCTGCTACTGAGCTCCAGAGCATTCCTTGTGCTGCTGCTGAGCTCCAGGGCATCTCCTGTGCTCCTACCGAGCTCCAGAGCGTTCCCTGTGCTGCTGCCCTGCTGCAGAGCCGGGGCATCCTCCATCCCCCTGTTCCTTGCCCCAGGGCATCCCCATGCTGGTACCCTGCTCCCACCCTGCCTGCCACTCCCTGCTCCCAGAGGAACAGGAGATGAAGCCCAGCTTGCCTGTGGAGTGTCTGGGGGGATCCCTGTGGATCCCAGCCCATCCCGAGCTGGCTGCAGGAGAAAACGCTGGAAGACGAGGGAGGCAGCTGCTGTCTTTCCTGGCTGGAAACCCTTTGCTTGCCGGATTGTCGGCTGTGAAAGGGAGAAACTCCGGGATACCAGGATCTGCTCTTCCCAGCTCACAGCCAAGAAGAGCAGGGTGTGGGGTAACACCAAAAACCAGCCCAGCTTTGCCAGCTCAAGGCACAGTCCCCAAAAAAACAGGGAAAACCCACCCAGCCTTTCTTATCTTCCTCCCTGTGACACCCCAAGATGCAGCAGCTGCCAGAGCAGCTCCTGGCCACCAGCCCCGCTCCCATCTCCCATAGCCACAGGCAGGGGCCAGCAAAGCTGGAGGAGCCCACAGCACCCTCTGACCCATCCCCAGCTGGTATGAGCTGCGGGGATGGCCTGGGAGCTGCTGGGGACAGCTCTGTCCCCCTCCTGCTCCCAGCAGGACCCAGGCATTGCCCAGCTGTCCTGGAGGCAGGAGGCGAGACGGGAAGTGAGGGGGAAGTGGAGCGTGCAGGACCTGGGAGCACAGGGAGAGGAGGATTTTGTTCACACACTACCTCCCTGCCCTCTCCCAGGGCCCCAGCAAGCCCTTGTCCAGCTGTGCTGCCACAGCCTGCCTGGAAGATGCTTCCGTGCCTCAGTTTCCCCACTGATGGAAATCTGGACTGGCACAAAGCGCTGGGAAAGCTGTGCCCATGGGAAGTGGAAGAGAAGCAGCCAACAGGAGCCTGAGCATGGGGCCAGGGCCACCCCGCAGCCCAGTGACTGCCAAATCCCACCGGGAACAAACCCAAAGCTGGATCCAACCTCACCCCCTGAGCCTGGTGGGCATCAGGGTTCCACCCCCAGAGCTGGAGTGGGGAAAGGTCCAAGCTGAGGTCTCAGCTGGGTCTCTCCCACCCCAAGCTGGGTGGGAATCAAGGGCTGCTTGTGGGTCAGCAAGGGAATTGGGCCAATTTTTGGCAGCAAGAACTGAGCTCTCTCCTCCAGGTTTGGGGCATCCCCTCTTACCCAGGCGTTTGCTTCTACCCAGGGCTTTGAGAGGATGACAGGAAAACAAGTCAGCTCTCAGAGCACTTTCAAAGGGCTTTTATTTATTCACAAAACAAACCCAAACACATATAAGAAAAAAAACCCGGGAAAACCAAAAAAACCCAACCCAGGAATATGCACAGTCTATTATTAACAAAAGAATTGCACAGAGGAGTGAGCTCTGTGCCACTGCACGAGCCCTTCCCCACCCTTGAACCCCATCCATGAGAACACGGAGATAATTTTCCCAGTGTCCCAGTAGGAATCAAACACTTGGTGGTGAAGGTGACTGGTGCTGCAGGCTGGGTCTTTCCACCTGAACTGAGAGGAAAACAGCCTTTATACCCCAAAGGCACAGCACTGGGGAAGGAGCAGGATCCTGGGTCCCTTTCCTTGCTCTGGGAAGGGATTTGGGGTCTTCCCTATGGTTTTCCATCTGCTTGTGTCCTGTCTGCCAGCTCCCTGCCTGCCCTGAGCACCTCGGAGCATGGAGATTTGGGACAGAGCAGCCAAAGCCAGCACGTGTGTGTGGCACAGGATGGAGAAGGATGGGAGGGCTGCAAGGAGCCCCATCCCTTCCCCCTCCCCAGGGAATTTTTTGGGCATGGACTGGCTGTGCTGAAGCCCCCCAGGAATGGAAATCCCATCCTAGCTCTCTTAAACCCCACAGTGTTTGCAGAAGAAACAGGTGAAACAGGCACAAGGATTGCAGATGGCGTGAGATCCAACGCCTGCATTTCTGCTGCATGGAAATGGGGGAGGAATTGGTATTTCTGATGTCAAAACGGGAAGAAAAAGCTGGTATTGGGATTGCTGGAGGGCTTGCAAAGCAAATTGCAGAACAGCAGCAACTCACTGCAGAGCCACTGGATCATCCTGGTGTGATTTCAGCCCCCTTTTTACATTTTCTGAGTATAATTTAACATCATTTTCACACCAGAAAATCCATTTTTCTCTCCTCATTTCTTAAAAGAAATGGCTGAAACCAACCAGATTTCACACCACAAGCGGTTTTGTTTTTCCAAGGGGCAGTCTGGGGGTGGGTGGGGGTGAAGTTTCTGCCACTATTTTAGGAGCCGAGGGGAACCCAGTCCTCACCCAGCTCTTCCCATCCTCAGAGCCCGAACACCCACAGGGCACCCAGTGCAGGGAGCGTGTCCAGACCAGCAGCCAGGGTTCTGCCCTCTCTGTGGCATTGCCACCAGCTGCCTCCAGCACCCCTGTCCCCCCTTACCTGCGGAAGGGTCATAGGATGTCACAGACAGCACCGGCATCCTCGGAGTGGTCGCAGTTGTGGACGTCCCAGCGGATGTGGGAGCAGCGCAGCAGCGAGGGCTCGTGGCCCTTGCACTTGAGGTTGTCGAGGAAGATGTAGCCGGTGCCTTGGCCGTAGCGTGCCTCCCCCCAGGCTGCCACGGCGTGGCCACAGCCCAGCTGCCTGCACACCACCTTGGCGTCCCGCAGGTCCCAGGCGTCGTCACACACCGTCCCCCACTGGGACAGGTAGAACATCTCCACGCGGCCCTCGCACCGGTGGCTGCCGTTCACCAGCCGCAGGGACCCTGCGGAGGGGAGGGGGTGAGGCAGCCCCTGCCCGTGCCCACCCCAGCGCTGTGTCCCCCTCTCCCTGCCTGCCCTGGGACAGCCCTGGTCTCTCTGAGGTTCAGAGCTCCCCCACTGCCTTTGCGCAGGCGGGAGCGGGGGGATGACCACTGGCCAGCATCGGAGCTGGGGGTGACCCTCAGAGCATCGTGCTGGATGGTAAGTTGGAGGAACAGACAATAATCTCTGTTCCTGGCTCAGCCCCTTTGGTCCATCACCTCCTCTCCCCACCCTGAGGTCCATCACCCAATGTCCATCACCTCTGCCTGAACCAGCCTTGTGAGCACCAGGAGAGGCCATGACTTAACACTGCCAGCAGTCTATCCCCTTCCTGTGAGCTGCTCCAGGCACTGCCAAATCTTGTGCCTCTGCCTGAGCCACTTCTTTTTCCACCCTGTGCCAGCATGGAGCATCCCCAGGGCTGGCAGTGTGTCCCCAGGTGACACCCCAGTACCTACCCTCCTTGGGATGAGTCGGGGCCAACGTGGTGGTTGTAGCAGTGGCTTCTTGGAAATGGTCTTCAGTGTCATCAGCACCTGATGCAGTGGAGGGGAGGTGGGAAAAGTGACTCTAGGGACAGGGTCGGGTCAGAGTCCCCCAGCAGTGGTGTGGGATGGCTGAGGACGGGTTTAGGGCTGTGGTGTGGGATGGCTGCAGGGGTGTGGGGTGGGATGTGCAGCCACTGTGCACAAATGGAGACCAGAGGGGGTGCCCACACTGCACGGTACCGACTGCCACTGCTGTCCCCATGTGCAGGAGAAACCCCGGGGTGTGGGGGCCCATTTGGGGGACCCCATTTCCCACAGCCAGCCTGAACGTAGCCAAAATCCTCCCTACACCCGTTCTCTCCTTGACTTTCTCGCTGAGCTGGGCTTCATCAGAGACCTGTAGACCCCCCTCTGCCGGCTCCCACGGTCACCTCGGCAGATGACGCCGGCGTCCTCGTGGTGGCCGCAGTTGTGCTGTCCCCAGCCCAGGTGGAAGCAGTCGGCCAGGCGCGCCTCGCTGCCGCCGCAGCCCACGTTGTCCAGCAGCACGGGCCCGCTGCCGTAGCCGAAGGAGCCGAGCACGGTGGCGGCGAGGGCGGTGCCGCAGCCCAGCTGCCGGCAAACCACCTGGGCGTCGGGGAAGTCCCAGTCGTCGTCGCAGACGGTGCCCCAGGTGCCGCGGTGCCGCACCTCCACCCGCCCGCGGCAGCTCCCGTTCCCGTTCGCCAGCCGCAAGCCGCCACCTGCGTGGCACGACGCCGGGGGGACCAGGGCTCCACAGGGGGTCCGGTGTCCCCTGCTGACCCTCCAAGGGCGTGGGGTGAGCCCCCGGTTTCTGGGGACATGGGTGCAACCCCCTGGGGATGTGGGGCAAACCCCTGTGGGCATGGCATGAGTCCCTGGGTCATGGGGTAACCCCTGGGGATGTGGGAGCAACACCTTGAGGATGCGGGGTAAAAACTTGTGGGCATGGGGTGAGCCCCTGCGTTCTGGGGTGATCCCTGGGGACATGGGTGCAACCCTCTGGGGATGTGGGGCAAATCCTGTGGGCATGGGGTGAGCCTCTGGGTTATGGGGTGATCCCTGGGGACATGGGTGCAACCCCCTGGGGGTGCCCATGCCCAAATCCTGTGGGCATGGGATGAGCCTCTGGGTTATGGGGTGATCCCTGGGGCCATGGGTGCAACCCCCTGGGGGGGCCCATGCCCAAAGCCTGTGGGCATGGGATGAGCCTCTGGGTTATGGGGTAACCCCTGGAGAGCATAGGATGAACTGTGGGGATGTCAGCTGAGCCCCTGGGGACACAGGATGAGTCCTGGTGATGTGGGGTGACACCGGGTACATGGGGTGGTTCCCAAGCAGCATGGGGTGAGCACTGTGAGCATGCAGCAATTCCTGGAGATGTGGGATGAACCTCTGAGTGGCATGGGGTGAACTCTCTGGGAGCGTGGAATAAACCTTGGGGATGTGGGGTGAGCCCTGAGGATGTGAGATAATTCCTGGGGCATGGATTGAGCACTCGGACCATGGGGTGGTGACGTTTGGGGACATGGGAGGAGCCCTGGGGGCATGGGGTGAGCCCTGGGGATGTGGAGTGACTCCCCCAGGGGTGTGGAGTGACTCCCCCAGGGGTATGGAGCCCCGAGCAGGACTAGCAGCAGCTGCACACTTACTTTCCTCCTCAACGGTCAGGAGTGTGGTGGTGACCACCTCGGTGGCCTGGGAGGGCTGGTCCCTGCTGTCTGTCACTGCTGGGACAAGAGTAGGGACACACAGGCATTGGGGGGTCCAGATCCAGCACCTGCTGCCCCTGCTCTGGTTGGTGCCAGCGTCCATCAGCACCACAGCTGCCCCCTGGCAAGACCCTGCCATGGGCAATGTCACCCCCCGAGCATCACCCATGCATGGCAGGATGCCAGGGTGGCCAGGCTGGGTCACAAGAGGGCACAGAGGGCACAGCTTCCCCCTCAGATGAGTGACTGCCAACCTCCTTACCTGTGGCCGTGGCTGTGAGCGTCTCCTCGGAGTCCAGGGCCACCGAGGTGGTGAAGGATGTGATGGTGGATGTGTCCAGCCCTGCGGTGACACAGAGGGATAGAGGTGACACCTGGGAGATTTTATCATCAGGATCCATTACCTTTTATGCTTCATTATCCCCTCCCCCTCTGAGCAAGGTCTGGGCATGGTAGTGCCACCGATTCTGTGCCCACAGGAGGTGCCACAGGGGATGGGGATGTTTAGGGAGGAAAGGACCAGCCTGAAAAAATTGTCCCTTTTGTCCTACATCATCCCCTTTGTCTGTTAATAGTGGGAAAGGGAAGGCACTGGCACTTACTGCTCCCGTCATTAGCCATGATAATGAGGGAATTCAGGGGGATTATTAAGATTATAAACAGTAATCAGTGGAGAATGGCAGGAATACATCATTTCAGGAGGGGAAGGGGAGGCAGGCTGGGCCTGGCACTGTGCCCGGCCCCTGGCAGCCGCTCCCTCCTTCCGGACACGGGCAGCTTGTTTTCCAGCCAGCAGAGCAGGGAAATGGCAGCATGGCAGATGCATTTCCCCTGAAAGTCACCACCCTGGCTGTGCTCCAGGCTCTTGGCGTGGGGTTGCTACTCTGGAGAACCAGGATGAGGGTGGATAAGGAGCAAGGATGCTCCTATGGCACAGAGCCCAGTCCCTGCCCAACCTTGGGCACCTCAGCATCTCTCTGAGGCCAGTTCTGCTTGGAGACCAGGATGTCCCTGGCTTTTTCCCCACCCCGAGGGTGATGCCCAGCCCAGTACCTGTGCAGATGACCCCAGCATCCTCGTGGTGGCCACAGTTGTGGATGCCCCAGCCCAGGCTGTAGCAGGCGGACAGGAAGGGTTCGCTGCCATCACAGTTGACGTTGTCCAGGAGGATACGTCCTGTTCCATAGCCAAAATAAGCATTGCTCTTGTAATCCAGGGCTTGCCCACAGCCCAGCTGCTTGCAGACCACGCTGGCATCGCTCAGGCCCCAGTCGTCGTCGCAGACGGTGCCCCAGTTCCCGCGGTAGAAGATCTCCACCCGGCCCTGGCAGGTGTCGGGGCCGCTCACCAGGCGGATGCTGCCGTCACCTGGAGGGTGGCAGCATGAGGTGAGAAGGATGTGGTGTCTCTGCACATGGCACAGCAATGCCACTGTGCCCAGACCCTGCTGTGGCCGTGATGGCAAAGAAAACGAGTGAGAAAGAGCAGGGAAAGGGTGATGCTTTAGAGCAACGGGGCTTGGGAGCCTTGGGAACCTCTGGGATAGGGTGTGGCCATGGCCAGCACAGTGATGGGATCTGGGGGTCTGTACCTCAGGGCTGGAGGGTTGGGAGGCTTCAAGAGGGGCAGTGGGTGACAGTAGGGGACATTGCCCTCAGGCACAATGACAGCTGAGCAGCTTACTTTCCCCATCCTGTACCGAGGCCATGAGGGTCCTGGTGGTTGGTCCTTCGCTGACTTGCGTGGGTGAGAACTCTGCAAAAGGAAGCAGAGAGGTGGCACCTGCTGCTGCTCCACCCTGAAGCTGGAGGGATCCCTCCACGCCCCACTGCTCCAGGAGGGTCTGCACCAAACCAGCCCCAGCTGGGAAACAGAGGGGTTTGCAGCTGCACCGCCCTGCCCAGAGCTCTCTGCCAACGCCTCCAGCCTCTCTTCTTCTCTCAAACCCAGCTCCCCACCTCCTTTTTCACTCCTTCCACCTCTCCTCTCCAACAATGCCAGGATTCAGTTTCCTGCCCAATCCACCACCTCTGTTCTCTGACTGGTACAACTTACCAGCCAACCCAGCATCCCTGCCTTTCCATCCCTCCTTTTCCAAGCCCTGCTTCTGCAGGGCGTGGGGATTCACGGAGCAGCTGCTCCAGGTCTGCACAGCCTCCTTTTCACAGCTCGCTGATGCCTGGCTGATGAGCAAACCTTGCATAGCGAGGGAGGAACGTGTGTGGGGTACATAAGGGCCGTCACGGAGCCGTTCCACTTTCGCTTGCCAAGTTCAAACATTTTCCACTGCTTTTCTCACCTTTAGGAACATCTCCTACTGAAAAGCTCAGCAATGTAAAGAAACACAAGTCAAAAGGGGAAAGAGCAGTTGGGCAGCAACTGACTCAGAGGCAGGAGCGTGGGTGGGCATGTGCTCTTTCCCCAGGGATTGTGCTGGAGAGGGCGCAAAGTCCCTGGGCTGGGAGTGACAAGGAACACAAAACAGGGCGGTCACATTATGGAGCACCAGCCTGTGGAGCTGGGAAGTGACCTGGATTGAGGAGAGGGGTGAAAGGAAGATGCAGAGGATGTTTGGCTGACCCAGGTCAGCGGAACAAGCTGTGTGATAAGACTCTTGGACTCCACCAAGGCCCCTGCAGCCCTCAAGTCTTGCACTCCGCAGGAACCCGCTGCTCTCCTTGCCTCTGGGGAACCCAACCTCGTTACCATTGCACACAACAGCCACATCCTCGTAGTGGTAGCAGTTGTGGATGCCCCAGCCATGGCTCCAGCACTCGCTCAGGGCTGCCTCCCAGCCCTTGCAGTCCACGTTGTCCAGGAAGATGGGCCCACTCCCCTGGCCGAAGGTCATGGCAGCCGGGAGGGTGATGGCATGGCCACAGCCCAGCTGGCGACACACCACGTTGGCATCCACGATGTCCCAGTCATCATCGCACACTGTCCCCCAGGAGCCATTGTAGAGGATCTCCACTCGCCCCTGGCACCGGCTGGGCCCGTTGGAGAGACGGATCTCTGGGAGGATGGGAGCAGAGAGGTCCCTCAGCAGGCAGTGGGCCATGGGGAGCAAATCTACATCAAACTCCTGCTCCTTAAATAAAATCCTGCCCCTTCTCTGTAGCACAAGGCGGTTGTTGGCTTGGTGCTGCCCACCTGGTGGTGGGACACGTGCTCCCCTTCATCTGGTGGAAGCAGTGGATGTGGACGCACAGCACATCTCAATCCAGGAATGAGATGCACCGTCACCAAGGTCAGGCTGGATGGGGCTTTGGGCAGCCTGGTCTAGCAGAAGGTGTCCCTGCCCATGGCAGGGGGTGGAATGAGATGGGTTTTAAGGTCCCTTCCAACCCAAACCATTCAGTGGCTCTGTGGTGCTTCCATCATCTCGCCTGCTGATGGGCAAAAAACCCAGTGGGAGAAGGGAAAAGCAGACACGTGGCACCACATGTTGACATACAATAGGTGACAAGCAACAAGATGCAATTAACAAATTCTTATTAGCCTCGGTGAATGCATCCAGAGCTGGTCCCACGTGGGACCTGGTGGGATGGAGATGATCTCTCAAGATGCTGGCAATGGGGAGCAGGCGTGAAAGTGCCCGGGGTCCACCACATCAAGGGAATTATTTACTTGTGTGGGATGCATGGCACAGGAACAGGGACTCAGCAGGAGGTGGCAAAATACTCCTCTCAGGATAATTAGTGAAATAGGGATCATAAAGAATCTTTATTTCCTTTCTGTAAAAGAAGTTTAGTTTCTTCTTGCTGCTTTTTGTTCCAAACCGATATCTTTCCTTCTTTAAATTCCTCAAATTCCTTCTTTTACCTAAAAATGCATTTTTTCAACTACAAAACTTCCTGGAGAAAAGTGACTTTAAGAGAAGAATCTCACCTGGGAATGGCAACAGCTCAGGCTCAGAGGTGGTGCCTGCAAGGGAGGAGAGAAGGAGAGAGGAGGAGGAGATGAAACTTGGAGAGTGATGGCAGCAGGGATGGGATGGGTGTGGTGGGGACTGGCAGGACCCAGCAGCCCTTGGACCCTCCCCGTTCCTTCAAAGTTGTGATGTTTTTAGGGGAAAAAATGAACACCTTCCCCAGGGCATCACTTAATCTACTTCACAGGTGGGGAAACTGAGGCAGCATATGAGTGACTGTGACTCTAGTGGGACTGTGAAGCACAGGGTGACACGTGTGTGACCCTGACAAGCCCAGTGGCCAGCAGGAGCCACCCCAGGTGGGTCCTGTCTTGGGCCAGGTCATGGGGACTTTTGTGTCCATCCTTGGCTCCATTGCTGCCTTGCTGTGGGCCCTGGGCAGCTCCTGCATTCTCCTGCTCCATCATCCCCATGGGAAACTTGTGTGGTGAGATGGGAACAAGGAAAATCAATCCTGCCCAGCTTGAGAAACCCACTGGAGATGTCCTGATGGAAGGTGCTGCACCCTATGTGCATTTTCATCGATTATTTCTTTTTTTTCCCCTACAAAATCCACTTTTTGGAAGCTCCATAATTACATGCAAGTACCAACACACCCACTGTGATGGGGTGCAACCACCTTAGGGGGTGAACAAACATCATCCAGAGGGAGGTGAACACTTGAGGGATGCAGGATGTGTCCTCATCTCTGGACTCCCCACCCACAGTCTGGGCATTATTTAGGCACAAAATCCCTCTCAGCCCCAATGCTGAGTGATGTGGGATCCTCCCTGGAATGCTGCCAGCATGGGTCACTGAGGGCTCCAGCTGGTCCAGGAGGTCACAGGAACATGATCATGATGCCCTGGGGGATGGTGGATGGGGATGGGTGACTGGACCTCGTGGACATCTCAGTTCACAGTCTTGGCCAGTGCTGGAGCCCAGCACGGATCTCCTTGGGCATCCAATGTGTCCTGGGCTTGAGGCTCTGGCTCCACAACCCTCTCCCATGGGTGACACCTTCCGAAATCCTTCCGAACCTAGTGGAAGGCGTCCCTGCCCATGGCAGGGTGTTTGGAATGAGATAAGCTTTAAGGTCCCTTCCAACCCAAACCATTCTGTGATTCTATGATGCCTCCATGCTAATTACAGCGCCCAAGGGCTGATCAACACCCGTGGTGCCTCCGTGGCCTCTTTTCCTCCCACTGCCTTGGACCAGCCCTGTCCTGCTTCACGCTCAGCCTACGAGCAGTGACGGGAAGGTCAATCCCAGCCGCTCCGGAGGTGGATGTCACCGCCGTGAGAAGCAGCGCGAGCCTGGGGGGACAGGGGAGCAGATGAACCCACCTCCCTTTTCCTTGCTAGGATGTTGCCTGGGAGACCATTAAGTCAGCCAGAAATCAGGGCTGTCAAAGAAAGACCTAGAAGCCCCAAGAGAAAGGAGAATAAGGCAACTGTCTGGCTGTATCCATGACTTAGCGGAGATGCTGGGATGAACAGCAGCATTTGGGGAGCTCCAGCGTGGTCCAGATGCTCCTGCCCTATCCAGCTGGACCAGGCATGGAAAGGGATGCTGTGACTCCAGCAGGAATTGGGGATTAAACAGGTGAGACCAGGGGAGCAGAGAGGCTCTGCAGGAGAGGATAGGGAAGGATACAGCAGCCCCGTGGGTTGGATAACAGGAGAGAGGTAATTCAGCTCACCTCTGCACCAAAAATGTGGAGGTGTGAGGATTTCTAGGAAGAGTATTTGATCCTGGTTTGTATTGATTTTTAACACCTAGTCCACTCCAGTGCCGAAAAAGCGGCGGATAAAAAGGACATTGATAAATATTCATCTCCCTTTGAGTCAAAATCAAAGCTCTGAAATATTCATTTAAGAGCATCCTCCAGCAAAGTCAGGAGAGATCTGAAAAAAATATGCCTGGTGTGTCTACAATAATGAGGAACGAGGGGAAAACTGTCTCTTTTGAGAAGAGATGGAGCCCTCCATGTTTCTCTGATCCAGCTTCACAGAGCCGAAAGAAAAAGGGGAAAGTTCTCGAGTAAACACCGCTGCTAAACAAAACCACCAAAAGGGAGGACAATTCGCCCTTCGTTAGCGACTACTCTGTGCCCATTAATGAAGAGAACCAGGAGAGCCAGGCGATGCAGGGGACAGCGACAGAGCCACCAGGGTCCCCTCAGGGTCCCCACACCCCGAGTGTGGGCGCAGATGCTGCCGCAGCCTCTCGAGGGGGAAGGGAAGCACCAGCTGAGGGGGTGGGAAGGCAAAACCCGATTTAACTCAATTAGGATGTCTGACTACACCTGAATTCCCAGTTTGCTGGCTGGCTGTGCCTTGGCGCGGGTTTGTTGAGGCAGGAATGCGTTCCCCACCGCCTGGCTGTAATTACATGGACAGAGTCACACAGGGATAACCACGCTGCCACAGCGCTGGTGCGGACCCGCGTTCCAGAGCGGGAATGGCTTTTCCCAGGTCGTTTTCACTGCTTCCCAGCTTGGCTGGACAGTGCCTGCCAGGAGTGAGAAGGGGTCTGGGGATGGGTGCCCATTCTACCTGTTTCCTTGGGCAGGACTGGTCCCACAGGTCCTGAGAGCAAGCCCAGGAGCATCCCTCGGCCATCAGCATCTTCCCACGGGTGCTGCCCACTCCAGAGCCCACAACTGCTCTGTCCTCAGTGCTGGCAGCTGCCTGCCCCGTTCCCCTGCCTGTCCTGAGTGCTGGGCTTGCCATCACACCCAGGTCACGGTGGGAGATAAGAGCTGAACTTGCTGCCTCCATCCCTGTGCACACTCAGTGCTGTAGGGGACACCACAATAATGCTGCTCCTGAGAAAATCTGCCCACAAATCTGAGAGCTGGAGAGGGATCACGGGTGCCTAAAACCCCTCCCGCTGCCTCAGGCAGGAGCTCACCGGTGGGGCTGAGGAGGAGGAGGAGGACGAGGAGCGTGGTTGGCATCAAGGAGAGAGGCAGCACCTCGATGTCCGGCACCTCGTGCCGGGTGTCCGGACAGGGACCGAGTGACATTGCTGCTTGTCAGTCCTCCTGCAGGCGAATTTCCAGAGGAGAATTCCCTGAAACATGCAGACAGCAGTGTTATTGGTGGCGGCCAGGAGAGCCTGTGGTCACCAAGGGCCATGCAGGACCTGTGAACACGTCCCTCCTCAGTATTTCCAGGAGCAGTGACCAGGAGACAAATGGAAAAGGAATTCCAGCTGGGTTTATTGAGAACAAGAGGTTGGTGGTTTTTTGGGTTTTTTTTTGAGTGGCAAGATAAAGCTGAAGGGCAGGACCCCACCTGCGAGATAAAACTCAGCAATAGGGAATGTCAGCAGAAAATGAGGAAGAGATTAAATATCTGAAGATTCCATTTCCCCCTCATTTACCGCTCACTGCCGATGCGGTGGATTTCCAGCTCTGTCTCACTCGCAGGCTGTTTGGGAGGGGGATGGGTGCAGGTCCTGCTGGCCGGGACACCTCTGGGAGCCCAGCGCGACATCCCGGCGGTCCCAGCAGCCGGTCTGGCGGCAGCGTGCGCTGGGGGAGCAGTGCCATCGTGAGGATGCTCCCGCACGCCGGCTCCAAAGCCGGGCTATCAGGCTCAGCTAAGCGGAGCCCTAAAATTAGTCCCTCCAGCCCACATGGGGCACACCATCTCCTGAAGGGATGCACACCCACTGCTGCCGCTTCAGGCATCTGCTGGTGGTCAGAAACTTGGGAAAGGCCTTTGAAATCCACAGTATCAGCGACCAAACCCTCCTTCCCATAGAAACCCCTCATCCAGCCTTTTGCCGCTCCTGGTTTTCCCATGTGGAGGCATGGGTTGAGAAGAGCTCCCAGGTGGGGCCGTGTGCTGGTGTCCACCCAGCCAAGGTCCCTCCAGACCATGGGCTGGGTGGGCTCCAGAGCCTCCAGACCAAGGCTTTGACTTTGTTGCCTGCACTAGGGAGAAATGATGGTGGACCAAAGGGCCTTGCACCAGCAAGAGGTGATGGAGGTGCAGGAAGGAGCCCGCATGGATGGGACACAGTCCCACTGCATGTCCCTGATCTCTCTGCTCAGCTCGTGCTGACCAAACCTCGAGGAGACTCACCAGCAGACAGACAGCTCAGTGATGGGGGCTGAAAACCAATCTACTCGCTGAGGTGGTGGCTTTCAATACTCCATTCATCCCTCCTGAAGCACCGAATAATGTCGCCTTTTGTCCCACGGGCCCTGCCCTCTCTCCAGCAGGGCAGGGCTGACAGACGGCCCCTCCGCCGCCCTGCCCCGGCCAAACCCCGGCATCGCGTCCTGCTCGCAGGGACGTTGTCATCGCCGGCCACTTTTGTGCCGGAGCCAGCGCGTTCCTGCTCCCTGGCAGGGTGGCAGCAGGCATTAACCACTGCGGTGCTGTGCCACGGCCGACCCCGAAGAGGGAAAACCCAACTTTCCTTCTGTGCTTTTCCGACTGCTTCTCAATCCTCACCCCAACACTCAGGATTCAGATGCAAACTGAGCCTCCTTCCTTAAACACAAAGGTGTTGGGGTTCTTTCAGAATATCCACAGATTAAAAACGGCTTTTAAGCCATAATCAGTCATCGTGGCACTGCAGCAAAACACAGCATCCCTTTTAACATTGCCCAGAGAAGCTGTGGCTGCCCCATCCCTGGAAGTGTCCAAGGCCAGGTTGGATGGGGCTTGGAGCAACCTGGGATAGTGGAAGGAGTCCTGCCCATGGCAGGGAGTGGAATGGGATGAGCTTTAAGGTCCCTTCCAACCCAAACCATTCTGTGATGATTCTGTGATTTAAAGGGTCATTGCATGTGGGTTTATGGAAGTCCCTTCACACCAAGGTTTTCAAGCTGTCAGGTGTCCTGTGAAGCCACCCCCCACCACGGACCCGATGGAAGGAGCAGCAAATCCTCCATCACCCCCATCCTGCACAAGCACTGACCACCAGGGACGGTACAAAACTCACAGGGGAGGACCAGGGCTTTAACGTGGGGCACAGAAAGTCCCTGCTTTCACCCCAAATAACACGCCACAGTAGACACACTGTGCCCAGCCAGCTCTTTGGCCTCGATGAAAACTCCCTCCTCCCACCTGGACACAAGACCCCACAGGTCCTTTCATCCCTTTTGGTCCCCTTTGTACCCCTTGGCTAGAGCTGGAGTGAACCCCCGTTCTCTATTTATCACTTCTTCCACTTTTTAACTACTCAAACAACTTCAGGAGAAATCACAGTTTTTCAGCTGCCACCACCCCGCCAGATCATTATTTGTAATTATAACCCTGACCTAATAAAAAGCATCATAAATCCACATACCTGATTGGTATTTCCTCTCCAGTATAAAGAGGGGTGTATCGAATCCCAGGAATACCTGTCCTCTTTTGAAATAAACGAAGGAGCTGGCTAGTTAGTTATAAAAAATTTAAAAATAACGTTTGAAATTAATATTCCCGGTAAGGTGTGATGAGGATAAGGCAGGACTTTTTTTTCTTCAGGTGAGATCTTGCTTAGTAAATTTAAAAAAAAATTAAAAAGAGGGAAGAAAATGGATCTCATCCATCAACGGAAGAGCTCCAGCCTGTCATCTCTTCGCACTTTTGGGGCTGCTGCTGCTGGGTTACAGCAGGATGGCAGCCCTGCAACCCATCCTGGGACAGATCATTCCCAAAGCAAAGGAGAAAGAGAAGGAGCAGGAGAAGGGGGAAGAAGAAGAGGAGGAAGAAGCAGAAAGAGGAGAAGAGAGGGAAGACCGCTAAGGAGACATGGCGGGGAGGGAATGGCTCGGGTTTCAGGGAGGCAGGCAGGGACACATCCTTAAATTGGGTGCTGGCAGAGCCTGGGTTACGCCTCAAGGGGAAGGAAGAAGCTTTTTCAGAGGATTTCGGCTTTTCAGCTGCTTCCCACCTCCCTCCTCGGCTGTCTGAGTGCCCACCTGGAGAGGAAGTCAGCAATAACCATCTGGCTGGAAATCCTTCTGTCGGTGCCTGAGCCAGCACTGGGATGCAGCAGGAGGGGATGGTTCTAAACTCCTTCCCTGCCTGGGGGACTTGGAGACCTGTTCCTTGGGCAAACCATGGTCTTCCCTGCCTGTTCCTAGGCAAGAAATTACCTTTAGAGGCCCCTTTTTCCAGGATTTTTCCTGTCTGACTATCCAAGGCATCTCTGCTGAGGACATTAGAGGGACCTGACCTATCCCTCACCAGCCTGTGGTGAGGGATGTCCTGTGGCTGGAAACCTTCCCCATCCACCTCCACCACCTCCTGCTCTACACATTCAAGTTGTCTCCTTCTGCTCCTGACCAGGGCATCTCTTTATTTTTAAAAGAATTGTGTATCTTTAATAATTTTTAACTACTACAGCTTTTTAACCATTTTAACCATCATTGCAAGTAAAAGCCAGATAATGTGAGACTCTTGGGTCTCAGCAGCCTTGAAGACCACGGAAAAGGAACCTCCAAACATACTGGGTTTCCCAGTCTTATGAATTCTTAAGTTCTCCAGCAATTTTAAGAGTCTGGTGTGCTTTTTTGGCTTTGAACAAGTTGATTTTATGAGCCACATGATTCCCGCCCTCGCTCTCACTGGAGGCAGAATTTGCCTTGTGGCTCTTGCTGCTGGATTTTTCACTTGCTCCTGTGCAAAGCCCAGACCTCTAAATGCCCTAAAAAGCCTGGGTTTCGTATTTTAACTCTGCACAAAGCCAGCTCTGGCTATGACTGTCGCCAATTGCTTCTGCTGTTCCTTTCTTGCAGGGATTTAGTAATTAGCAATTAGGCACTTTTATTCCCCAGTAGCAGCAAAGTTCTAATTAACCAGATCATGAGCGCAAGTTTCAAAGGTGCCTTTTAAGTCTGTTTTATCTAAACTTTGACAAACTCCCCGCCGTCCTGGCTGTCTGCCAGGGCCCATGGACTGGGAATCATCAGCTCCAGCATCAATCCACACCCAGGTTTTGCAGACCAGGACCAAAATGTGGACATGCAGGGATAAGATGCTCTCCACCCTGTCCAGGATTTCTCCGGGCATTGGGACAGCATCTCAGCCCTTTTCCATGTCTACATGGTTCCTGCACGTGCTTTGAGTGGCTTGGTAGTATCAGCCTGGGGGATTACGCTGCTCGGAGGAAAAGAAAACACAGCCAGCCTTATTCAGGGAGCAGCCACAATGTAAGAAAGGCTAATTATAAAATTCCACAGGACAGCAAAGCTGGTCTCTTGTGTGCCAGGAAAAAAGAAGCTCTTTTTGTGCTTCCTGATGGTCCTGCTGCCTGCTCAGGCAGGGACACTCCCGGACACTTGGGGACATCAGAGATGCTCATGGGAGAGAAGCTTCTGGAGGGGTCAGGGCCATCCCCAAATCCACTCAGCAGCTGCCACGTGCCACAAGCAGCATCTGCCACAGCTTTCTATGGCAGTGGGTGGCATCTCCAGCCGATCTCTTTTCTGGCAGCAGTTCGGCCATGGTTGGAAGCTGGGGAAAACGAGTGGCTCACGAAACTGCAGAAAATACAAGGCCTCCAGAAAAAAAACAAAAAACAAACGACCAAAACCAGAACCAAAACCAAAACCCCAAACCAATTTCCCTTTTTGATTAGCTGGGAAAACACAGAGAGGAGAGATAAACTCATTTGTCCAGGCTGTACCATGGCCAGGAAATGCACTGGGGATGTAAAGAAGAGCCTGGTGCCATAGGAAAAAGTAATAAGCTGAAACAAAAGGCATCTTCTTGCTGCCAGGAGGGAAAGACAGGGCGGAGAACATCGGTTGCTGTTTCGAGCCATTAGCTGGCTTGTAACGAATGACAGGATTCCCCTGCCGATTGCTGAGCTAAATCACTGGGTATTTAAGGGATTCCTGCTGCTGCTTTCACTTTGGGGAGCACCAGCACGAAAAATGCTGCACCTACAGCAGGATGGAGCCTCCCCTCCTTCCTCTGCTCATCCTCCTGCTCCAGGGCACGGGCAGTGGATGGGATCCTGCAATGGGAGCTCCCAGCCCCAAACCAGCCTGTGTCCAGCAGCCTTGGAAGAAGGGAAAGATGTAAATCCAGTACAAGACCATTTTGGTTCCCTGTCCTGATATCAAGCCCCGCCTCGGTGCAGCTGGAGCTGTGCTCCCAGCACATCCCTGTGCTATTTGGGAACCACGAGCTAATTTTAAGGTGTTTTTCTGGCAGTTTATGAGTACTAAAGGAAGGGCAAGGCTGAGGAAAGGGCAGTGGAAGCCCTCAGAGAGGCTCAGCATTGCCCTGGGCTGCAGCAAGCTGGAGCTCGGGGAGAGGTACCCATCCCCTCCCCAGACAAAATCACCTTTGTTCCTCCCTAATCTGCTTCCTGCCCGACGTGCTGCAGAAACCACCTCAGCCAGGTGGGAAAGAGCAGCCCAAGGACGCGGTGCTGACAGGAGGCTCTCTGGAGGGCAGCAGACCCATGCCGTGGGCTCCGGCCGGCATCCAGGGCTGGGGAGGAGCAGGAACGGATCGCGGAGGAGAAGAGAGGATGGGAAACAGGGAGCTGGGTGCCCTCAGTCACCAAAGGCACTCACTGTGGACCATGAGCTTTAGGGTATGTCTGTAACTCCCTTTTCTGCCTGCCATTACCTCTGCGGAGTGAAACCTTACTCGGCAGCAGGATCCTATGGGACAGCAGCCACATATATTCGTTATATATATACGTATTTATAGAGGTATATTTATTTTCATGACGTGTCCATTGGGACCAGCACTCGCTAGCTTCTCGGCCAGCCCTGAGGAATTCATGCATCCCACTGCTGCTGCAGCATTGCTGCTGTGAGATGGGACTGCTGCAGCCTCAGTGCTTTTAAACTCACTCCAGACAGTCCAAACTGTGCCCAAGTGGGTGACTGGGAAGTGATGACCTGTGTGGGGACAGCCAGGCTGACAAGACAGATGGGGTGGACATCGCTGCCTGCCAGTGCAGGAGCCTGCGTGGGATGGAGACGCCGTGTCCGAGCCTGACGCTGCATGGAACAGCTTGGGTTGGAAGGGATCTTTAAAGGCTCGTTTAGCTCCGGGAAAGCTCCGCAGGGATGGATCTCCTGCCTTGTCGGCTGCCGGGCAGCTGAGCGTGCACTAGGTGGCACGCAGCTGCAGGGAGAAGCGCTTGCGACAGCGGGGAGAGGCTTGGATTCGGAAAGAGAGGAAAGCTCCACTGCGATCCCCCAGGGACCTGCCGGAGCGGTGGGAAAAGCAGGCAGAAAGCAGAGCGGGATGAGTTCTGCCCATAATTAGCACTAACGGCGAGGTGAGGGTGGCCAGAGCAGGTGAGATAGGCACACAACCCAGAGGACTCGGCTCCGGAGTTTCCTGGCTAGATTTAGGAAAGGCAGAGATGCAGAGAGCCTTTTGATCAGGATCTGCATGAAGGAGAAGGGGCAGGGGTTTAAACTGAGAATGGCAAATTTAGGACTGGCATAAGGAAAGAATGTTTTATGATGAGGGTGGTGAGGCCTTGGCACAGGCTGCCCAGAGAAGCTGTGGATGCTGGAAGTGTTCAAAGTCGGGTTGGATGGGGCTTGGAGCAACCTGGGATGGTGGAAGGTGTCCCTGCCCATAGCAGGGGGTTGGAACAACCTGAGCTGGTCCCTTCCAACATAAACTGTTCCTGATTCCCTGATTTCCCTGGAGAAGGCAACCAGTGGGACACAGAGAGCTTAGCTGAGCTCATGGGGCATCTCCACTACCAGCAGGGATGAGGAACATATCCCTCTCACTGGGTAAATCCCGGGGGTTGGAGAGCAAGGTCACCCAGCAGGAGGGGGATGCCCATACCAGATCCGTCCCTGCTTTGTCTAACCGGTCTCTGGTAGGAACCAGCAGCAGCTGCTGCAGAGAAAAATGAAATTAAATTTCACCTATCATCCTTTGCCTGCAGAGGAATTTCTTCCTAATTCCTGTCACTTTGGGTTTGTCTGCTCAGGGAAATTAATCTGAAATTGAGTGGGCTGTGAATTCAAAGTGCTGCAGCAATCCCAGCAGAGTTTGGACAGGCAGTTTCCTAAGTGGCCAGACTATTCCCTGGAGCACCAGGCTGAGCCTGGCAATTTAACAGAGCCTCAAGCATCAGGTTTTGCAGACATTAGTGTAGGACCTCGAGCCAAAACCGTGTGAGAGGGAGCAGCCATGGAGAAACTAATTCAACAGCCTTCCAGCACCACTGCAAAAAAAGGAACAGGGGGAAGGCAAATATTTGGCTGGTTACCCCAGTGTGTGGATGGATCAGACAGGAGGTGATGCCATGCTGGAGGACTCAGTGCTTTGCATACTGATTTGGGGAGCCTGCAGAGAAGGGTGTGGGAAAGAACAGCATGGGAAAAAAGGCATCCAGCTAAAAAAAAAAAACCATAAGGGACTATGTTAAAATCTGTGGATCATTATGGTAAAAATCATGTAAAATTTAAAACATTTTTGCAGACAGCAAGGACTGTGAGGTCTGCATCCCTGTGAAAACAGGGTCCTTAGGGACAGCAGGACACCAAAGCTCACCTTTTAGACTCAAGGATCATCGAGGATCTTTACAGCCACCCTCACACAGAACAGTTGGAGGAATTTGTGCAGTGGGGTCTGACAGGCTCAGCTGGTCACCAGACCCTGGATTCATGTTGCCCATGGCTCTGTTAACCCCCTTCAGGTTGTTGGACCACTGTGGGATACAGGACAAGGGATGGAGAGGTGTGAGAAAAGGGAGACTGAGGACCAGCCATGCACTTGCACTGCTGAGATGAGGTACCTCAGCCACTCACTGTGCCTGGCAAAACCTTCCAGGGGCCCTGATGCAAGATCAGATCATGAATCCCTGCTCAAAAATAAAAAAATAAATAAATGTAATGCAATTTAAGACTCTTCCCACAGCTCAGCCACCACCTGACTGGTTTATCTCCACTGTACAGACCTTCCCTCCACCCAGGAGCTGCACCCAATTCACCTCTGCTCTCCCCCACCCTGCAGCCCTTATCTGTAGCACCCTTCAGCCCTGCAGCATCACCCTCAGCCCTCACCCAGCCTCTCTCACCAGCCAGGACTCCTCACTGGCAGCATCCCTTTATCTCCCAGCCATGTCATGAAGGTCTGCAAGCCTCTACAGAAACCTTTCTCCACCATCCTCAGTTCTCCCTGAAACCTTTTCCTATTTAGGATCACAGGATATTTAATAACTGTCCATCCATGCAACCACGTGGGTAACATAGTCTGCTCCCAGCATGGCTTTATGAAGCATTCCTATCTATTTTTCAGGAAAAAAAAAAACCCCTTTGCATTGCTCTCCAGTTTCTAATTACAGCCGCAGGAGACAGGAATCCCAAGCACCTGAGTTGTAAATGTGAAACTTATTGCTTAAGCAGACACATTACAAGCAGGCTATCAATCACTTCTGGCAATTATTAGTACTTTGTGAGTATTTTGAACTCAAGTATGTGACAGTCTCATCCATCCCGGAGCAGAGAAATCCATGGGCATTTGCATTCGAGGCTGAGCTGTGGGGGGATGCAGCTCCAGAGGGTTTTCACTGGAGCTGTCATTATGTGCTTGACATTGTACATTTTGGGATGAAAACCAACCTTATTCCGGCTCTGTAAAGATGAGTCTCACGTGTTTAACCCTGGAAGGAGAGTTTTATAATATCCCTCCATTCCTACAGCATAAAGTGGTTCTATGTGTTGTTTTTTTGCTGTAGCTACTGAGTTCAAATATAATGTTCTTTATTTTATAAGCCTTTTGGGGCAGATGTATGATGGCACAGGTGAATCAGTGCTGCTGGGTGTAAAGTCCAGGGAGGTTTAAAGTAATTTGATAAGGACTGGTAAACACTTCCTGGTTCAGAAGGAATTATGGTGATCTCAAGGGTCTTTTTCAACCTAAATGATTCTCTGGTTCTGTGGTTCTTGAATCACTGCTGCCAATGCCTCGGTGGGGGTCCTAGGAAAGGGGAAAACTCGGGTGGGGTCTGACCTACCTCCAAAAGAACATGAAGAAATCATCCAGTACCCTCCAAGATGCTCCAGGATCAAAGGAATCTCTAAATAAACACACACATCTTGCAAGGGGGGATGATGGAGGTGCAGCAGCTGGGAGGGAGCAGCGCTGTGTTGTTGTTGGAGAGATTTGTGGCATACAGGGTTGTGTTTCACCATCCTCATCCCAAACAAGGAACAGGCATCTCCAGGGCTTGGCTTCGGATTTACACGGGTGTAAATGAAGGCAGTGAGCAGCTGATTAACCCAGGTTGGATCTGGGTCCGGGGGTCACACCCCCATTCCCACAGGAGAAAGCAGCTCCCACGGCCGGCACCCAGGGGTGTTAAACTGCAGTACGGGCTGCACTGGTGATGTACCACACACCCCATCACACACGTGGTCACACTCAGAATCCCTTGCACATGGTATCACACATCCAGAGCATCTCACACTGCCAGTTTTACACATGCTCATACTCCTGTGGATGGTATCACACTCATATGGATGGTATCACACTCACATGGATGGTATCACATTCACATGGGCAATATCACACTCACATGGATGGTATCACACTCCCATGGATGGTATCACACTCCCATGGGCAATATCACACTCACATGGATGGTATCACACTCCCATGGATGGTATCACACTCCCATGGGCAATATCACACTCACATGGATGGTATCACACTCCCATGGATGGTATCACACTCCCATGGGCAATATCACACTCACATGGATGGTATCACACTCACATGGATGGTATCACACTCACATGGACAATATCACATTCATATGGGCAATATCACACTCACATGGGCAATATCACACTCACATGGATGGTATCACACTCATGCACACTGTCACACACTCACACACACCCCCACACCATCACACACTGCCACACTCACACCCCCAGTATCCCACATACACATACCATCAGTTCTCTCTCACACATCACTGTCACTGTCACTCACTCAATCACACTGTTCCACATCTATTCACACTCACTGTCACACACTATCACACTCTATCACAGATGCTATCACACTCACGCTATCACACTCACTATCGCACACACACACTCAGTGTCACACACTCACTATCACACACTATCACACACACTCATTATCACACCTGGTGCTGCACACTATCACACACACATTATCACTATCTCACACGCATTATCACTGTCACACACTCATTAACACACGCATTATCACTATCACACACTCATTAACACACTCATTATCACACTCGGTCCTGCACAGTCACACTCATTATCACTATCACACAGTCATTAACACACTCATTATCATTGTCACACTCATTATCACACCTGGTACCGCACACTATCACACTCATTATCACAATGACACACTCATTATCACTATCACACAGTCATTAACACACTCATTATCATTGTCACACTCATTATCACACCTGGTACCGCACACTATCACACTCATTATCACAATGACACACTCATTATCACTATCACACANAGTCATTAACACACTCATTATCATTGTCACACTCATTATCACACCTGGTACCGCACACTATCACACTCATTATCACAATCACACACTCATTATCACTATCACACAGTCATTAACACACTCATTATCATTGTCACACTCATTATCACACCTGGTACCGCACACTATCACACTCATTATCACAATGACACACTCATTATCACTATCACACACTCATTAACACACTCATTAACACACTCATTATCATTATCACACTCATCATCGCTCCCGCTCCCGCACCGCCTCACACTCACCGTTACTCTCCCTCACGCCTCCACCAATCACGTCCCTCCCTCCCCTTGGCCCCTCCCCC
>VZRS01007678.1:54056-98850 GCA_013398055.1 Ifrita kowaldi
CTGGGCTGGGCTTGGCTTGGCTTGGTTTCGCTTCGCTTCGCTTTGCAGGGCGGGCACCCCCGGGCGGGCACCCCCGGCACCCCGTTCCCTGTGCCGCGCAGCCCGGGCCGTTCGTGAGGGACAGCCCAGGCCGTTGTGGCCGCTTCGGGCTGGGCCTGCCTGGCGTCCCTTCGGTCCGGGGGCACAGGCGCCGTTCCCCTCGCACCAGGCCCCGGCCCCTCCGCAGCTCCCGGGGCGGTCGGTGCCGCCCGGACACCCCCGGCAGCCGTAGAGCCTGGGGGTGTCCGTGGTGCCGGGGGGGCCGGTCGGAGCCAGCAGGCGGCTGCGGTGGGTGGCGGGTGCTGCCCAGGGCCGGGGGGAGCTCCCTGAGGGGCGCGTGGCCCCCGCCGGGCCGACCCCGAGCCACCGGCTCCCCGAGGCGGGACGCGGCTCGGCCGATCCGGAGCTCCAGGGGCTCCTACCGCGAGCCGGAGCTGTTGGGGAGCTGGAGGGGCCCTCCAGGTCGTGCCAGGTTGGCACCTCACACTTCAGTGGTCTCCCCACAAATAAATAATCCGCCTCGGTGCCCGGAAGGACCCAGGAGTGGTCGGGTTGGACGCAAAGTGTGGTGTGATCCCGTGTCCAGGTGGAATCCCGTGTCTGGGTGTACCTGCCCTCTTCTCGCTGCCTCAGCTTTCCTATTCACCCGTGCCCGACACCAGCCCTCGGCTTAACTGACAGGCAGACGCTTTGTTCCGCCTCAGTTGCCGTCTCTTTTTTCCCCCTCCGAGGGGAACTCGCTTAAAGCTTGTTTTGAATGGAAGCAGTCCATGTTTGGAGCAGCCGGGTTTATTTCTTCTGTTGTTTTGGTTGTCAACTCAGCCACCTTGTGCCGTGAGGATCAGCAGAGGCTGGGAGAGGGCAGGACTGGGATGGATCTGCGTGCTTGGAGTTATTACCGTGACCCCCTCTCTACTGCCGGGCTCTGTTCTTTCTCTTTGGTTGCTGCTAATCGGTGCTGGGTGCTTGTGTAAGGAAAGGTGTGTTTGGGTATGAGTTACCTGGCAAGAGCTTCCAACCCTGTTGCATCAGGTTTTGCTGTGCCCAGAAGTGCAGCTCAGCTGGTGTGGGGGGCTGTGGGGGCCCTGGCTGGGTGCTTTGAGGTCGGGGCGGGGAGCACAGGGCACCGGCAATGCTGCTCCAGTCGTGCCCCCTGCACAGGGTCATGTCTTACGGCAGCCCTGTGGCCTCCCCGTGCTTTATGTGCTCCCCTAATCCCTGTGTAATCTCTTCCCGTGGGATCTTTGTTGCCCTCCCAGTCCTGTCTCTCAAAGTGGTGTAGTGACGCTTAACAAATCCCTCCTTGGCATTCTCTTTTCTGAACTACCTGCTGAAAAGTCTCTTATTTTACCAATCTGGTGATTTTTATTTTTAATTCAGCCCAGCTCAAGAGCTCCCGAGGCTCTTTTTCTTTTCCAGGTACAAGCTCGCATTTCATGAAAACTTTTATCAGTGCTGGCAATTCAAGTTCAGAAACTTAAAAAAGGAGTTGGCATTTTTAGAAATCATCTCAGACCCATGAATTTTAAGATCCTGCTTTTAAAGCGAAAGAAAATTCTCCTTTCTGGAAGTAGAGCAGAGAATTAAACGCAGCTTTCAAAGGTTTTAATTCCCCTTTTCCAGCTTTCTCACCACCATTTGCTGGAGCTTGAGGAGCAGGGAGTGAAACTGTTGGAAAACACATCTGAAATGGACTCAGTTCTTTTCCTGTCCAAGTCCCCAATTAAAGCCATGTGGACAAATGTTTCAGAGGTTGTGCTGGGTGTAAAGTTCCAACCAAACAAATCCAAACTCAAGCTCTGAGCCCACGTTACCAAATACCTTCAAAGTGAAGGGCATCTGGCTGGAATATTTAAGTCTGCACTTGAATTAGCCAGGGTTTTGTTTTCACTGGGGGAAGGGTGGCCCAGAGGATTTCTGACTGGAGCCACGATTGTTTGGTGAATAAGAGCTTTTAGGGTTGGTGTGAATTTCAGCTTTTCAAGGTATTTTTAAAGTTCGAGGTGAAGTGTTCTAGTCCATGGGGTTTGAGTAGAGATGTGAGCTGGGATGTGTAACACATTCCAAACTACGTCCCACTCTTCCCCAAACCCTTTCTGCTGTGGTGTAACGCTGAACACTGTACAAGCAGCTCCAGTATTGAATTTCTCAGCTTTTAGTATTTGTGTGCTGCTGAATTCTCAAAGAGGAGTCAGGAACTGCAACTTTAGGCCTTTTCTTTGTCGTTTGCCTTAACTCCAGGACTTGTGTAATTCTGACTTACTGATGCTCTCCTGCATTCCTCGCTTCCCAATCCATGCAAACAGCTGCTGGCTCCAGC
This sequence comes from Ifrita kowaldi, assembly GCA_013398055.1. Classification (NCBI taxonomy): domain Eukaryota; kingdom Metazoa; phylum Chordata; class Aves; order Passeriformes; family Cinclosomatidae; genus Ifrita; species Ifrita kowaldi. The sequence goes on from VZRS01007678.1 coordinate 56,416, forward strand.
AGCGTTCAGCAAGAACTGGCAGGAGGCTGAAATACGCCCCTCGCTCCTCCTTTGGAGCAGCAGTCCCAGCGCAGGAAATATTTTTCCACTCTGATGGGGAAGTGAATGTCGGAGCACGCGACACTCACGTGCAGCCAGCCCGGGTACCTTCACGTGTGGTCCAGGATTCCAGCATTGCTGCCACTCCGGGGTGAGGGATAGGCTGTTGTCACCCAGGTGTTACCCCAGCGAGCGTGAGGTGGCACGGGAAGGAGGTGGCTTTTGTGCTGCGGTGTCTTCTTGTTTGCATTTCCTGCCGCTGTTTCAGAAAGGAAGGAAAACGAATCGCTGACTCCCTCCTCACAGCCTCCCTCTTCTCTTCTGCTCTGCTTGTGGCTGCAGATGAATTTTTGGTAACAACTTTGGGGGGAAAAAAAGTGTTGGTTTGGGGTTCCGAGCACCTAGTGCCGGTGGGTGGGACAGAAAATGCCACAGCCTGGCTTTGGCTTCGAGTTGAGCACGGACAGTGCTGGTGGTCCTTGAGGTGGAGAAGTGTTGGTGTGAAACCTGCCATAAAAAGAACTGGCAGAGGCAGGTGTTGGATTTGATACCTTAAGTCTTAGTTTGCTGTTTTGAGGAGTAAAATAACTGTCCTTGGTGTGTCCTAGGGGAGAATGGATTACAAGGAAAAGATTTATAGCAGAGACCAGGGTAGGATCTTGGCGATCCAGAGCGGTTTGTCACCAAGACCAGTTGAGCTGGGGGTGTTGTGTAAAAATCTCAGAGCAGCTCATAAACTAATTTACACTGAATTCCTGGGGAAAGTGTTGCTTTCCTCTTATAAATGCAGACGTGTGGGTGTGTCTGTTCTGCGCTCGCTCTCCTTCTCTGTCTTTTTTAAGCTATCAAGCCACACGGGCATGATGGATGGGACACTCCACGGAGCGTGGGATCTTCCCCCATCCGGCAGGGATGTCATTCTCTGTGCAGATGGCATCCTCCAGTGGAAGCCACCCACTGCTGCTCTGCCTCTTGGGAGACCTGAACTTTTCCATTGGATGGGAAGGAAGCTCGCAACTCCCTGCTGACTGCTGAGAGTTAAGCGAGCAATCAATGACGTGAGACCTCAGGAGGGAGAAGGCGAATTTATTTTAAAACAAAATGAGTTTCACTCATTCACAGCCAAACCCACCTACACACGAGCACCAACGTGGGGATCTCCAAGTGCTTGTCCAGCATTTGGACAGATGTGTGTCCAGATGGTTTGGACAGGATTCCTTGGAATGACACAACAGACAAGGAATGTCAAATATCAGACCTCTAGTGTCTCTCGGTGATCATGTGATGCTTTTAGATCTGCTCTTTTTACATCCCTTGGGGGCTGAGAGTGGTGATCTCTTCTTGTTGGAATTTATTCACTGGTCTTTGTGTCTTTGTCTGGTGTCTTTGGGCTCCTACCCCTTCTCCTACCCATTCTTCCCTAAATCGTCTCTTAAGGGCTTGAGTCTCTGATTCAGATTGTCCCTTGTTTCAAGATGTTCCTTGTTTTCCAACCTGAGAAGCTGCTGATAGGTGTGCTTTGATCTTGAGGACCTACTAAATCACTGCCCTCAGCACAGGCAGTTCATTATGCCCTGTGTCCCTCCTGGTTCTCTTGTACTCCTTCCCATCTGCTTTTTGCTGGGATCACACTCAACTAAAGAAGTATGTGTACTGTGATTTGCAAACTGTGCATTAAGAGTTGTCTTCTGGCTTTGTTTGCATGTATAATGCTGCACAGAAGGAGTCACGGGACTGATCCTGGGCCAGAACTAAGTGGTCAGAAGCCTGAATGGAGCTGATGGTGTAGCCCTGGAGCTCAGATCAGTGTGAAGAGTTTGGGAACCACTTGTGTAACTAAGTCATTACTGCGAATGAGTGTTTGGCCAGCATTTGGCAGCTCACATTGGTGTGGTCAGTGTAATGCTGCCAGGAGCAGTGCTGAGCATGGGGAAGGGGCAGAATGGCAACTTGCCTTGGCACACTCCTGGCTAGCGAGTGTCTGTCTGAACTCATGCCAAGGCTTACAGGTCTGCCTGACACAGATCAGCAGTGGCTCGGGGATGGTTTGGTACAGATCTGTGGTGACTCAGGTGGTGTTTGGTGCCACAAACAGCAGGAAGCAGAGTCTCAGTGAAGAGTGTTTGCTCTCAATTAGCAGAAGTTGCCAGCATTGGCAGGGAGTGGGTGGTGGTACCTCACTCACCCTCAGCCACAGGGTTTTGAGGCCAGTCTGCTTCTCTGGAGTCTCTTAAATCCATAGTGAACATCCTCTGTGAAAGTCAGAGCTTGTTTCCCTCTCAGATGTCTTGTGTGATATGGATGCAGGGTGGGGGGATTCAGGACATCATTCTCAGCTCCCTTTGCTCTCTGTTTCTTGCTGCAGGTCCCCAGGAGAAAATGGTGTAAGGCCAGTGCAGCTGCCACTTCCAATCGCGGAGTTTCCAGACCTCAGGGAGGAACATGGCAGCAGCTCAGGGAGCAGGAAGCAGTTCAGCCGGGCCATCCGGACCGCCCAGTTCTGCCTCGGGGCACAGCAGCAGCTCCACGGCAGTGGCTGTGTGGGAATGGCAGGATGAATTTGGCAGGTGGAGGCCGTACCGAGGCAATGTCTGCAGCTACATCGAGCAGGTTATCCAGGCCTCTCAGCAGAAGGGCCGGCGCTCGGGGTCGGGGCTGGTTAGCAGCATCCCTTTGGGACATGCGGATCCCGCCTTGGCTCCCTATGTCATCGACATTCCAAGCTTGACACAATTCCGGCAGGATACAGGTAAGGGAGCTTCCCCAACCGTTTTGCTGGTGTGCTTGAGGATAAGCAGGGCCTCATTCTGTGTGTAAGAGCACTGCAAAGCTCTGCTGTTTGCTACCGTGCTGGGCAGCTCTGTGAGCACACCTGCTGCTCTCCTGATGCTGTCTGCTGCCCAGTGTGGAAAAATCTATGGAGCTGGGTGCAGGCAGACAGCCGTAATGTCTTCAGGAACACCATCATGGGACCCCTGGAGCTCACTGCCTGTGAGCCAGAGCTCTCAGAGCTGGAAACTCCCCCCCACACACGCATCCATTCAAGATCACTTGCGTAAAAATGGCCTTTTTACGATTCCAACTCTCCTGCTTGAATCCCTTGCTCCCTCTGGAGCTGGAGTGCCAGCTGCTTTACCTTGGCATGCAGCCCCGCTCAAGCTGCTTGCGAGTGCCTGCGGCCCCCGCATGACACCAAAATGCTGCAGCAGAATATTCTCTCTGCTTGTGCTGTGCGAGCCTGGCTTGCTTCCTCCCAGGGAGAAAGGGCAGGATGGGCTCAATAGCAGAATTGAGACCTGAGTTTCATTCTTCTCTCTCCTGAGGTCACTGGGAGTAGCAGCTCAGAATCTGCAGCGATTACTCCTGCCCTCTTTTGCTCCAGATGTGGTGAGCAACTGGAGCTTAGAAAAGGGGCAAGGATGGAATGCATGCACTTCATCCCTGGAAAATCCAGGGAGATCCCAAATTACACACCCCAAATGAATGGCTGCTTTGGAAAATTTTCCATCCATCAGTTTCCCCTTTGCCAATATCTCTCCCATCACTTCAGGACACAGTTGAGCATCATCCCAAGCTTTAGAGAGAGGCATGTGTTGGTTTCTTGCCAGTTGAAACAGCAAATGAGCAATATTTTGAATCAACTGCATGATCAGCCAATTCCGACAGGAAAGGGAAGTGGTTGGAGCAAATGTGAGTGGTCATCACAGCTGCATCCGGGTTTTTATTCTGACCTTAGGCTGAGTTTATCTAGCGGTGTCCTGGGTGAGGTGAGGAGCTGTCTAGGCTGGGTGCCTTGGCAGGTGTGCTCAGCTTGGCCTGTTTAAACATCTGGAAGGCCAGCTGAGGCTGTGGCTTTGAGCAGTACAGCATGGACCACTAGAGCTGGCACCAGCAGCTGTTTCTTTCCTGTTTTTTTCATGCCAAACTAGTGAAGGAGCCTTCCAGCCTCTGGCCCTTTTCAGCCAGTGCTCCAACATGTGGACAGCAGTCCTAAGCTGTCCGGTGAAAGTGAGCAGAGAGCCTGTGGGAGGGTGAAACGTGTCCCAGTGTGAATGGGACATTCTTTTTCACAAGCACAGCTGTCTGTCCTTAGAGGGTTTGTATCTCTTTAGACCCTTGTGAAAGATCTCAAAACACCCAGTGAAAATTGTCCATTGCAGGGTGGTTTGGAGTTGTTCATCTCTGTGGGACAGTGCAGTTCAATTCTGGAAATGTTGTTGGCTGGTATGATCTCATCTTTCCTTGGTCTAGATCTAAGTTTGAGCTGTTAATAACAAAAAGGCTGATTCTACTCCACAGCTGTCCTGCAGTGTTTCCCATCGATCCAAAGGGATGCTGATCAGAGTGGCCAATGCTGTGAACCTCCCTCCACAAATACCTGTGGGCACTGCAATGTGACTATTGGAAAAGCTCTCATCCCCTTTCCGTGGCCCAGTTCTAAGCAAAGCTTTTTCTCTCTGCAAGGCTCTGCCTTAAACGTGAACCTTTCTGAGCAAGCCGCCAGCTGAACTTTGTCATATGCTGGAGAAAAGAATCTCTGCAGGAAACATCCCCATGAAAAATCTTTAAACAGTGCAAAAAATAGGCTGTTGTATTCTGCTCATTAGCTATTAGACAGATAAATAGGCTCTTCAAAGGAAGCCAGGGAGAATAACAGGAAGCCAGTGTTAACGGGAGCAGCGTCCCCAGCAGCAGGGAATGACAGCTGTGCGGGGGGATCTTGTGGGCAGGATTAGCTGTGGGTTTCAGCTGCTGCTCGAGGCACATTAGCTGGGAGTGAGTGCAGGGGAGCAGCAGGAGTTGTCCTCTCACCACAGCTGTTTGCCCACCCTGGAGAGGAATGCCAGTTCCCTTGCCAGCCTCGGGGAAGGGGGATGTTTTCCAAGTGCATGGCCTCAGTCTTGTTGTTCACTCCTAAAAACTCTTCTTTCTGCTGCTGTTTGAAGGCGTTAAAAACACAAGTTGCTTGCAAGTCCTGCAGTCCTCTTTGTGTTGCTTTTAGCTTCTGACCTGCCAGTGTAGCAGGGGAAGCCTTGCTAATCTCCTGTCCCACTGGACACCTTGCCTTACCTCTGGTAGTCCCCTTTTTCTGGGAGCAGGTTCATGTCTAAATGTAGTGCATGTCTCACTATCTCATTCCCAGTCCAGCTGATGCCGTGAGGTGGCCACCTAGAAACAGAGGCTGGACAAGAATAAGAGAATAAAAGTAGGTATTTATTTGAAGGGCCTTCAAAGGTACACCCTGGGCAGTCAAAAGGCTCCACCCAAGATGGACCCTGGGTCACGGGTTCTTCACACTTTTATAAGTTTGGTCCATTTGCATATCAGGGTTAATTCTCCAGTTATAACTTCAGTTACTGATGTAATTACCCCAAGTTTGCCCCTCCTCTCAAGGCTTTAGTTTTCACATTTTGGGGCCTGAGACAATCGAGGTGTCCTTGGAGAGCAAACCTAGAGAGGTTATGTCTGACCAGTGTGAGAGAACAGCAGCTAACAGGGCACACGAAACTCCAGAGTTAAACACCAGGCAGTGCAGGATTTGAAAAATTTAAGAGTAAAAACCCAAGGCATCACAGTCTCATCCCTAATCCTCCTCCTGCTCAGGGGTTCGTTCCTGAAGTTATCCACCTTTTGAGGCTGTGGCTTTGTGTTTCTGAAACTTGGCAGGACTTACTGGATAGGAGCAGTCATTGCTAGAGTTTGCCTTTGGCTTTTTAGTCTGCTTTCCCACTAAGATGTCAGTTCCAGGCTGGGAAGGTCACTTTGGTTCTGCTGATACCTTCTGCCAGAGGAAGGTCTGGTCCCACAGAAATTCTGAGCTCCATGGCTAAGCTATTGGGGAGGTTGCTGTGTTTCACTGGCTGCTAGTGGTGTTTTAAGTGTGCTGATGGGATGCTGTTTGTTGGCTGGTGTCACTGGAGAGTCCCGCTCTGCAATAAGCGGGATGCTTGATGCTGCTCTGGAGCAGAAACACAAGTCCTGGCATTCCTTGGTGTAGCACATTCTGCCTTTGAGAGAGCCTTAGCCTTTGTGTCAGCTCTGGAGCTTTAGCAGTGCTGAGATAAGGACACACAGTTTCCACAACATCCCAATACTATTGGGTACAATAACTGCATCATTCAGCAGAGCCTGAATGCAGCAGCAGTTGGATTTTGGCAGTGCAGAGTCCCAGGAGGGCTGTCCTCCCTGTTCCTTGGGATGTGCATGTTGGGTGTGAAGCTTGTCTGGATTGCCTGTGCCCCACAGAGTCACTGGTGGTATCCTGGGGCAGTTCTCCTCAGGCTTTAGGTGTGGGTAGTTGGAAAGGTGCCAGTTTTCACCTGGGGTCCTGGAGCATAGTGCCATAGCTCTCATGACCTCTCTAGAGGCTTTATTTAATTTTTTTCCTCTTGGTGCTGTTCCTTGAACTCCTCCTGTGTTGTAACAACTCGCTGCACCCCTGTTCACCCCCACCTTCCTAGATCCCCAGATTTGCTTGCCCCACAGCTTTTCCTGCTCCTCTTTCACTGTGCAGAATGCTGCTGAGGGTTTTTCCTGCAGCAGCAGTTTTGCCCCTGCTGCAAGAACCCATTTTTCAAAGGTTTCAGAGCTTCTGTCCAGTTGGGTGGCTTCCTTCCCTCTCATTAGGCTGCTGCTTTTTTGAAGTAAGGGATAAAGTACCCAAGAGTGAAGTCATCCTGGAAAGCCAGGCTCCAGGGGGTTCGAGCTCCAGCTGTCGCTGTCGAGTGGCCTTGCAAGAGTATTGTGTCTCCTTCCATTTCTCTCCCTTTGTCTGAACAGCTGCTCACTCCAGTTTTCAAGTTACTTCATTGACTTCCCCTCTCTAGTCTTGCTCTCTCTCCCAACAGTCAGGAGCCTGCAGAAGTTTGCCCTTCTCCAAAGTCCTTGCCCTTGCCCCTACGGCATTTCACCCACTCTCCCAAGAACAAAATTGCCCCGACCCTTGTGTAACAAAGTGGGTGTTCAGCCCCTTAAATGCTCCTACAAAGCACTTCCCGATGGTGTCTTGTCTCTATAGTTACTCTGTTGTCAAGGCTGTGGGAGTCGGTTTTTTTTTAACCAGATCTGTGCCTCAGCCTGATTTTTTTTTTCTTTTTACTTTTTTTTCCTTTTAACGTCAGGGAGGCATATGTGATCACTGTGCCTTTGTGCTCGGGTGTGTCTGCGTCTGCATCCTCTCTCCTTCCCTCTTTTCCCACCCTTCCTCCTAGCAGCTTTTGAACCTGCTGCCAGCCCACAATCAGATTTGGCAGAGGGACAGGATCTCGGGGATGTTGCGTTTCTCTAAGCTTCATGAGCAAACCCAGCCCTGTTGGGAAGAGAAGGTCTTCTAGTGCCCCTCTTGAGGGAGAGTGAGAAAGGCCACCCCCATGTATGCAGCACAGATCTGTGCAGAAACAAATCCCTGGGACAACATCCCTCTTAGTTCTCTACTCACTAAATTACTGTGTTTATTCTCCCCTCCTCTCCCACACAGGGACGATGCGGGCTGTCCGCAGGCACGTCTTCCCAGGGGACTCTGCTGCCGGGCAGGGCATCGTCTGGGAGTGGCAGAACGACGAAGGCGGGTGGTCCCCCTACGAGATGAACGTCTGCGTGTTCCTGGAGCAAGCCCGTGCCACCAACCACCAGCGAGTCGATCTGGGGCCCTTGGGCTACAACTATGAAGTTGATTTTGTGGCTCAAGTCCAGACCAACAAGACCACGAGGTTCCGCCGCAGCGTTCAGAGGCGTTTGGACACCCCGTACCCGGTGACGACCTCCACCACACCCCTTCACACAGGGGTGGGATGTTCTTGCCAGCAGTGCTGGCCAAACAGTGGGACTGGTCCCATCACCACACGCTACCGTCACTCCATGACAAACTTTCCCAACTCTTCCACTACTCATCAGGTTCCTGGGAGGACAGCATCAGTAAGTTCCTCCAGCGTCGGCTTCGTGCCCTATAACAAACCCACTTTGACTGGAGCAAGGTCAACACCAAGACTCAGTGCACAGAACGCTTTGGTTTTGGCTCAGACTGGGAGCCTCAGCACAGCACTGGCAGCATCTAACGGAGTCAGGTACAGATCCCAATTCACCTTTAAATACCATATGTGTGTCAGAGAGATCTGCTGTGCTCAGGTCTGCATTATCCAGGAGCCTCTCTGTCCCAGAGGACTTTACAAGGGTCTTCTCCCTAGGAGAGAGAGGTTTGTGCCTGTATATCCAGTACAGTGGATGAAAAGACTTCCCCTCTGCTTTCTACCTCTTTTTTTCCCGTTTGAAATATAGTCCCTGTCTACCAGTCTCCCTGAACCACAGGGAAATTCACTCAGGTTGAGATTCTGAAGGTTTGAGAAAATTAATAGTGACCAGCGGTATTTTGGGTTAGGTTAAAAAACAACTTTGAGGGGGACCGAGTGAAGGAAAAGGGGCCTTGTAAACACACTAAAATGCACTGCTCTGCATTCTAAGCTCTTCCCCTTCAAGGAGGGACCACAGGACTCATTGCATGTGGCTGAAACCTGTCAAAATCAGGTATCCAGGCTATTTTCCAGGCTAAGTGGTGATGCAGAGCAGAGATGCCACTGGATCCGTTTTCACTGTGGCTCTTCTGAGATGAGTGTGCATCTCTCAGCCCGGGATTTCGGCTCCCATCAGCTGGAGCCGAAGGAGGGCTGTGTTTGCACCTTACTGGTGGGGGAGGAAGAGCTTCACTTCCCTTCAGGCCTTTTGGTTGCTGCCAGCTCAATGAAAAGCAGAGGCTTGTGATCCGACAGCCCGGCTCCTCTGCATGGCATGGGCTGCTGGGGCAAGCCACAGTTGGTTATCCCACTTTCAGGATCTTAACTCTTCCTGTGCACAAGCCCTTGCTAGCAGAGGTGTGTGTGGCCTGTCTGTGGCAGTGCTGGCACCGAGTGTCTGACCCAGCAAGGGCTGGCTGACTGCTCCCTCTGTTTGTGAGCGGCTGGAAGTGGCAGGGCCTTGCACTCACTTCACTGGGAATAATCCAGCTGTTGAACCCCTGAGAAACTGCAGGGGAACTTGCCAGGGCTGACTTACCTGTCCAGGTAAGTACAGAGATAAGAGATTTAGCAGAGTGTTGGAAGCACATTCTGCTAATTGCACAAGGCACAGGGGTTTGAGGTTTGTTTTGAATCTCGTTTGTGTTTTAAACAAGACTGTGAATCTTGAGATGTTTTTCTTAGTGTCGTATCAGGACTTTCCCTCTTTGGGGTCATCTGAGTGAAATGACTTCTCACATCCTGTTCTTCTTTCTCACGGTCTTTTTTTTGGTGCTTTTTTTCCACCTGGTGATTTTTTGTGTTGCCTTGAGCATCCACAGTGCTTCTCTGTTCCAGTCATCTTCGAGTAGGGCTGAAAATCAGACCTCAGTACTGCCTGCAGGAGCCCCCTGTAAGGCTCTTGCTGTCTCCTGAAGAAGCTGCCAAATTCCCCCTCTCGCAGGAGTTGCTGGTGGATGTGTGGGGCCGCTGGGCTGCCTGGAGCCCCATCCTTCCCCAAAGGATTTGCCAAGTGATTCAGGGTGGGAAGTTTAAAAAGGAAGAGCCAAATACTGCAGCAGTTGCCCCACAAGCCTGTCTGGAGCCGATCGGGGTCTGGGTACGTTGTGTGCTACTGGTGGGGGAACTGGCTGTCCTGAAAGGAGGGAGGATGGGAGAGGGTTGCCATGGGCTCCTGACCCCTGGCCCAGGCAATGCTGATTGGGAGGAGAGGGATGGCCAGGAGGAAGCCAGGAGGTGCCCAGCAATGCCGTGGCTGGTTGAGGTCAGGCTGTTTGAACCTGTTTTGCAGCTCATCTGTTTGTGTTGTGGAGGAGGTGAGGTGGCTGGTGTCCTGGCAATCATCCCTAGCCAAACCAGCCTTTCTGGGGGATGCAAAGGGATTGTACAGTTAAATCTGCTGGGGACAGCAGGACATGCCACACAGGGCAGGTGGCAGCTCTTTGGATACCTGGGAATGTGTGAGTGCTGTCAGACTTTTGTAAAACCCACACCCCCAGTGAGCCCCACTCCCCTGGCTGTCTGTTCCCTTGGGCTGTGATCTCCAGTCCTTTGGGATCAGTTGGTTCAGAGTCACTCTCCTTTATCCCTGCCAGAACAACAAATGCACACATGGGGACAATCTCTGTCTTCCAGCAGTGTGCCATATGTGAAAGGGACTTTTTCATCCCCAGCTGACAGCTCGGGATGGCTTTTCCCCTTCACCCCTGGGCTAGGATTGACTCGGAAATGGCACTGGGTGGGTGTAATTGCTCCTGGCTGGAGTTACAGTCTCGGGCTCATGAAACCTATGTTCCAGCAGAAAATCCTTTAATTTCTGTGAATTAGGGGAAACCTGAGTAGCAAACTCTAACAATGTGTTTCATTTAATTCCTCAACCCAGAGCATTCCTGGGTTATTTTATCCTCTAGGTTCCCCATCTTCCCCCCTTGGATATGGGATGGTGGTTAGTTCCCCTTCCCTTGCAGTCAATATCCTGCATCACCCAGTAGTCTAACCTTTTTGGCTAATTATCCTGCATTAATTATCCTGCCAAGGGTTTCTGGCTGTGTTGTCTTAGCTGTGATGTGCAATTCCTGTGTTGGCCCGTGCTCAAGAGACCCAAGGGAAGGGAGCACTGGGCCACGGTGGATCCTCTGGTGTCTGCTAAAGGTTGATGTTGTGTTCACCCCACAAGCTTTGGCTCCAAAGCAGCCCTGAGAGATTTCTTGCTTTTACACAACTGCTGATCTCCACGAAACTTGCAGAGGTGGCTGAGCTGCAACTGGCAGGGGGGCTCAAAAACTCATTGGGAGAGATTGAAAGGCAGTGCAGTTGTTTACACCCAGTTTCTTCAGGAAACACAGCTAAAAATGGCAGCACCTCTCTCCTGCAGGGCTGAGAACGAGGTGCAGTTCATCCTGGAAAGCTGCCCGACTCCCTGTGTGGCTGTGACAATTATTTCTAGCAAGCAGGCAGGCAAGGGTAGCCCCCAGAACGGGCATGCCCGGGCTGCTGTGCCACTGAGGGTGATTAAATATATTTCCTGCTTGCTGGAGGGCGGGTGCTGGTGTGAAAGCAGGCGGAGCTCCGGCACTGCCAAATGCACTTTAATTTCCACCTGCTTTCAAGAGGGTCAAAGCCACTGGAAAACCCAGAGAGGAGTGCCAAGGCTTAACTAGATGCTAATATCCTTGGCTTTGCTGCTAATGAATTACATACATGTGGGCAAGTTATTTTGCTTCTTGGTGCATTAGTTTCCTCTCATGGATTAAACACAGTTAATGAATCCGGCCTCTCTCACAGGCAGTGCTGGAATGTGCACGTGGAGTTTGCCATGGCAAGGGTTGTGTTAACCAGATCTGGGAAGCACGGCTCAGCTCCCCAGGATCCCAGCCACCTCCTGGCAGGATCCTTCCCACCCCTCATGGGAAAGCATCAATTCCCTAGGGCAAAAGCTCCCCTGTTCCCTGCACTGTGCTGTCTAATTACAGAGTAAGGCACTCCTGAAGCACAGTAAGGAGTGCCCTGCTTGTAATGTGAGTAAAGCTGCGGGAAGCAATCTTCTGAAGGATATTAGTGTCCCAGCCAGGCAAATCCCTACAGTAACTCTGCAGGCTTCTCTGAGCTTATGTGGCTTTGGCTGCTGGTCTGGATTGTGCCTACAAATAAGGCAGGCAGCTCAGGGGGGCAGGATTTTGTATAAAATCAGAGGGAACAGGAGTCTTGGGAGCTGGAAAAGGATGCTGGCAGAATTGGGGTGTTCCTGAGAAAGGTCTGCTGTTGCACCCCAAAATCCCCCATGGGGAACAATGCACAGTCAGTGCTTTGTAGGATCAGGAGGGACCCTAGCCAGGGCCTTTCCTTTTTTCTTTCCATCTTTGTGTCCTTCAGCTTTGTCTATAGGCATTCCCATGAGGTCCTTGGGTGGTGAGGAGCTCTCCTGGTGCTGGTTCCACTGTGCCCACTGTGACTTGTCCTGCAGCTCTTTTAGCCAGCGTGATGCTACCACCAGGTGGGGTCATTAATGTCACCGGACACTCCGTGAGCCCTGGGAAGGAGTTTGGACCTTGAGGTGTTATAGTAGCACTTAGTGTGAAGCAGGGCTGGATGCTGCCCTGATCTGTGAGGAGAAGTGTTGGCTATTCCCCAGAGGGCTACAGAGATGCCATGATACAGAGATCTGTGGCCATGATACAGAGATCTGTGGCCTGCTGGTTGTGTGCAGGGGAGAGGAAGGAAGAAAGGACCATATCAAGTGGAGAGGATGAGTTCCTACAGGCTTCCCTAATTCTGCTCCTTTAGGATATTGTGTATGTGTGGCTCAGGTGATGGCTCCAACCTGGCCACCCAGTGCTTGAAGTGGCAGCAGCCCTGGATTCCAAGCTGTTGACACATTTCCTTGCTGGACTTGTGCTTTGCTGTCTCACTGGTGTTGCAGATTCTTGAAATTCTGGAGAAGTGAGTGGGTTTGCCATGCTGAAATATCAGTCTGCCCTGCCTGCCTCCCATAGCAGACTGCCTGGGAACCAGTGATGGGAAATCTTACCAGGATTTTCCTGCTGAATCTCCAAGGACATTGTCTCTGCATCCTTTTATTCACAACCTGGTGATCCCTGTTACACTCAGGACCATCCAGCATGCAGAGCAGTGGGAGAGCAGGAGCTGCAGTGAACAGCAGGACAAAACTGGGCCAGGAAGGAGGAATCAGTACCAGGAAACATTCAGAGAATTCAGGCATTGATTTTCAGGTGTTGCAAGCACAGCCTGAACACTTGGCCAGGAGTCAAAGGCACTGCCTGGCAAGAAATCTCCGTGGGCAGCAGGAGCAGGTGCCTCGGTGGATCCTTCCCATCTCTCCACACTGCAGTGCTTGCTCTTGTACTGATGCTGCCCAGATCTCCCTTAACCAAAACATCAATTTTCTCCTAACTGAGCTGTTTTCAGTAAATCAGCAGGACCTCTCCCCAGGAGCCAGCACTGGTATGGCAATGCTGGAATATCTTGAGCTTGTGCTGTTCCGTTATTGGATGCACAGCCCGTGTTACACTACAATAGCAATATCCTTCCTTGTTACCTCATCCCCTTCCTCCCCCCAAAACCCCACTTCAGACCCAGGGTAGGCTCTGAGTAGCATTTCCTTATCTTTTTTGGCACAGCAGCACTTCCTCCCACGTGCTATGGCTGCAGACCTGCCTAGGCAGTGTTGTGGTACCTCAGAGCAGTGTGGATTTCCCTTGATTTCATCAGCCTTTGGGCTTTCTGCAGTTGTCACAGAACTCAGGGAGCATGGCAGCCCTGCTCCCACACTGCAGAGTGGATGGGTCAGCACATCCCACAGCACTGTTAGCTGAGATGCTGCTAATGAATGTGTGTATTTAGTGAAATAAGAAGTATTTGGTTTCTCCATCATCACATCAGTTGGCTCAAAGCCTCCAGCAGCCAAAGCTGACACACTTTGCTTTTACATCAGGACTGCAGCTGATCAGTGACTGTTTCCTGGCTCATGGATGGTAATTTATCTGCAGTGCACTCAGAGCTTCCCAAACTTGATTGCTTGCAAATGCATCAAGTACTCATCTGTTTCTCTCTGCAGATCTCAAGGGCCCTTCTCACTTCTGTTTGGTTTAACCCAGCAGACAGTTAATCACCACACAGCCCCTCAGCTCACTCCATCCTCCCCCAGGAGGATGGGGGAGAGAAATGAAAAAAAAAAAAAAAAGAGGTAAAAATATTGTGTTAAAATAAAGACAGTTTAACAGGACAGAGAAGGTAAAGGAAGTAATAATGCTGATGACAATTAAAATGTACGAAACAAGTGATGCACTAAGCAGTTGCTCACACCCACTGACCAATGCCCAGCCACTTCCCAAGCAACAGCCCTCAGTCAATTTTCCCCCTGGTTTCTCTACTGATCATGGCATCCTATGGTCTGAAATATTCCTTGGGGCACTTGAGGTCAGCTGTCCCAGCTGTGTCCCCTCCCAGCTTCTCATGTCCCCCAGCCTCTGCACTGGTGGGGTGGAGCAGAAAAGGCCTCACTTAATGTAAACACTTTTAGCAACAACTAAAACATCCCAGTGTTATCAGCATTATTCTCATCCTAAATCCAAAACACAGCACTGTACCAACTGCTAGGAAGAAAATTAACTCCATCCCAGCTGAAATCAGGACAACTTCATACAAGTTTTGATTCATGGATGACTTGGATTTGAGTCTTGCAATGAGGAAAGAAGAGTGAAGAACTTCTCTGCCATCTTTTCAAAGCATGTTTACCAGTGATTACCTTCCCAGGGCAGCTCTGGGTTTGCTTTCTCCAGCCTCAGGTGTAATGACCCCGTGCTCCAACCTTTTGGGAGGATCTCCTGCCCCCACCTGCTTTCCTGGTACAGCGGAAGGTTCAGCTTTGTGCTTTATTTTATTTTTACCTTCCATGGGGAAGTGAAAGCACCCAAGGTGCTGCTTCACCTCAGGGCATGACAACGAAACACAAACTCTTCATTATCTGTCACATGCAGGGTCACAGGCTCGGTGGTGTCTTCTTGGCTTTTTACTTGGAGGAGGAAATGAGGGAAGGTCCAATGTCTCTGAGTTTTTGGGAGCAATTCTCTCAAGTTCCTGGTCCTCAAATATCCTTTGTGTCTGCAGCTGGAGAACAAGGAGTCCTGCTCCTTGCCATCTTCTGAAGAGGATTGTGGGGACAGAGATGATGCAAAGGGATGAGATAAACAAGTCGGGAAATACCTGAGAAAGAGCTGTGACGAAGAGGGTGAATTAGGAAAGAAAGAAAGTCATAAAGACATCTGATTTAGAGCCCTTTGAAATCATGGGGAAGATTTCCCCTGCCTTTGGTGGGTTTGAATTGTAGCCACAACAGTCTGTTGCATCATTTGAAGGCATTGCAAAATTTGGGGCAGCAGAAGGGAAAGCACAGCCTTTGAAAGAGGTAGAAGGGAAACCTCTGTGGTCTGGAGAGCTTTATAAGGGTTTGGGGGTGCTGGTCTCACTGGGCCAGGCTGCCTGAGCTTCACCAAGCCCTTGGTCCTGCCCAGGGCTCTTCAGGGAGTTCAGAGGACGTGTAGGAACCCATTCCAAACTGTGGCAGGTAGGAGAGGGGAGAGGTGGGGATGCCTCCCTGTCAGGGGTGGAAGACAGCCATGTGTCACTCAAAAATATTTTCAGCCCTGGTCATTGTTATGGAAATGGGAACAAAGATTTTAGCAAGACTGAAAGGAGGGACCTTTGTGGTACCATTTTGGGCAAGGCAGCTCTTTCATCCCAGCTGGACAGAAGTTTTCTCCTAAATAGTGGGTGAGATTTGGGCTCTTGACCACCTTAGTCTCTGAATTCCTGAGCAGCTGGACAGGTTTCTGTAATTTTGGGGAGTCCTGGGAGATTGTTGTCTGAATGCACCACATATTGACTGCAGCTGAGGTGCATGAGCCTCCTCCATCCCAGGCACATGGGCCACCTGAGACAAAATCCATGGGTGGCTCCTCTGTGCCAGCATGTTGGATTTCAAATGTTCCTGCTCTGCTCGTGTGGATCCAGCTTTCTTTCTTCTCTAGTGATCCCACATCAGTGTTGATGCTGATGCTCCCCTTTCCTCCCCAACTCCTGCTGCCAACTAATGGCATAACCCTGGCTGCCCACGTATCCCAAACTCAAAAGTAGAGCTGCCAGCACTGCCAAAACAAGTATATGAGGAGCCTGAAAGGGATGTTTGATGTCCAAATTCTCTTGATTTCCAAATGAAAATGGGGGTTAAGCTCTTCTAAGTCTCCTTCAGCCATTCCTCCCTTGTCCCCACATCCCCCTTGGATGCATAGTGCAGGTTGGCTGCTCTGGTGGAGTGGCAAGAGCAGGGATGTATCACAGGATCAGAGCAGGGTCCAGCAGGAGGAATGGATGAGTCAGGAGGAGATGGGGCTGGAAGCAGCTACATACAGCAGAGCCCTAAGGCCCACCTTGCAGGTAAGTTAATCTAGGAGAGAGCTCTGGCAATTTCACAGCTCCTTAAATACAGCTGCTGGACCAGTGAGAGAAGGGTGCATGGGTGAGGGTCCCAGCTGGGGCTCATCTGAGCAATTAATCCCTCAATATATTCAGGGCCCTGGCCTTCAGGAGGGAGCAGTGCATTGCTGAATTGTCTCTGTTTTGTTTGTCCCTGATCCTTGCTGTTAAAGTCATCTCTTTTTCTCTCTCCAGTGCCCAAGCCCTGCCTGTCAAGATGTCCAAACCCAGCAGAGTGAACCAGGCCCTGGCAGGTAAGAACCCCCCTGTGCTTTATTTGCTCAATCCTTAGGATGAGGTGAATGAGAGGTTTGTCTTTATGTGGTGCATTTTTGACTTTTGGAAAGAGTTAGAAATGCTGCTGGCATTTAAGATTTTTAGACCCAAAAACTTTCCAGAAAAGCAAAGAGGGCAAATTTGGGTGAGAATAGGATGGATGAACCTTAGTAGCTGTTTCTCTCATCCTGAGGCTTCAAAATAAGTGGGATTATTTGAGGCATGGCTATTCATCCTCTGTACTTGTGGATGAGCAAGTAGCAAAGGAAGGGGCACGTGAATCAAGCTCAGTGCTAGCTGCTATTTTCTGCTTTTTTAAAGTCAAAGGAGAGAAGTGGTGTGAGATTTTGTGTGGTTTCTAATATGACTTTTTACAATGTGGTTTTATTTAAAAAGCTTAGGTGGTCTTTAGCTTAGAAAGGATTGTGATGCTTTGTGTTGGGAAAGGGGAGGCAGAAGTTGAATCAGACATTGTCTCCTGGTGCAGCAGAATACAGGTTTTCTTGTTATCCAAACCTGTGAACATAGTACTAAACATACTGAGGAGTATGTCTGGGAGGGATGAAAGTGCCAGTTTTCAGTGCTCCTTTTCAGAGTAGATTTGCCTGTTAAAGTTGAAATGGCATTGCCTTGAAAATGACAATTTGAGCTGTCATCTCCCAGTGGAAGCGTTGCTATGCCAAAAGCCATTGGCACCTTTGCTGTGTTTTGGCTCAGCCAGTGCCAAACCAGTGGACCCTGGTGTGGTGGTGCTGGGGGATTTGGGTGCTCTGCCCACAGCAGAGGTCTCTGTACTGGCACCAACTGTGTGCTCAAAACTGTATCGTAACCTGGAACAGGAGTGGAAAATATCTGATATCTGGTATTTTCTGGAGTTTTCTCTGTTTCAGACACTACAGAATGTCTGTTAACCCTCTCCTTCCTCTGGCTCTTGTCCATGCATGGTCTCTTGAGGTTATTAGGTCCTGGGACACCAAACCTTGCTCCTGAGCAAGCAGAGACAGTTACATTCTTGTTTTTCAAGACGATGGTTCCCACCTTATTCCAGAAAGAGTGTTTGGTCTCTTCTTGAGTGCCAGGTTTTACTCTGTCTAAAAAGGATCCCCAGGATTGATGTTTCCCTTCATCTAACGTTGGCACCATCATGAAAACTGCCTTGCATGTGTCTGTAGCCAAACTGGCCCTGCATGAAGACTACCACAGGTGGTCCTCTGACAGCATGCAGCCCATCTGTCTCCTCCTTAGCAAATCACTGTGGAAACGAGGTGTAAAGTCAAGCTCAGACCTTGTCTAGGTGGGTGACCTGAGCAGAACTCCCCTTGTTTATAACAGCTCTGCTTTTGATGCCCTGGCTGTTAGCACTGGCTGTGTAATTAGGTACTTAATCACATAAAGGTAAATAAAGCACAGAGCTGAAGAGCTCTGATGAATCCAGGTTTTGTTAATGTTGTTAACTGTGATCTCATTCTCCATGTACAAGAGGTGGAAGAGGTGAATATGTGTGGTCTGTTTATGCCTCGTGGTGCCACGTTTAGATAGAAAAGGCTGCAGGAAATCCCAATAGAATAAACCATTTGCCACTATTTAATACAATAAAATGGTTAAATTTGTGCTTGGTATTTCTATTGTTGCAGTCTGGGGGTGTAAAAGAAAAGATAATTACTCATTTTAATACTCTTTACCTCTCCCTGAGGCAGCCAGCAGGAGACACACAGGAATACAGGGAAGTGCAGAAACAACTCCGTGGGGTCTCCTTCAGATCCAGGTCTTTACAGAGCACAGCTTTGGGTGCTGTGCTGCCTTTTGCCAAGTGTCCCACACCTCAGAGGTGCAAGGGAGGAGGGAATCTGAATTTGAGTCCTCAAAGTCACACAAAAGCAGAGGAAAGATTAATACAAGTTAATTAGGGAGCGGAAGGAAAATAAATCTGTGCGGATATTTCTGGTGAAAAGCAAGCAATGGAGTTCTGGTAAAAAGGAAAAGTTTTGTTGAAATATTAATTGGCTGGGTCTTTAGGGACACTTTCTTCCCCTCTATGCTCTGCTCTCTGGTTTTAGAACCTCTTCTGGGAAGTGGTATTTTGTTCATAATTAAAATCCTACTGATGGTGTTCAAGTTACTCGTTACTCAGGTGATTCTCTGACACAGGCTGGGCTCCTTTTGTTCCTCCAGTCCCCACTGTATGACTGCTTCCTGCAACATCAGTGGAGAAGGCTGGGGGACGATGTTGTGAGGGAGAGAGAAGTCTCAGACATAAATGAAGGAGGCTTTATTTTGGAAAATGTGTTCAGCAGTCTCACAACCCTTGGTCTCCATCTCCTGGTACCTCAGCAGCTTTGGCTCTGGTTTGAAGTTGGGCAGATGCAACCCTTGAATCTCATGGGTGATGCTGAAAAATGCTGCAGGTGCATTTCTTGGATGCAGAGGGAAGTTCTGGTGGCTAAACAGGAGATGAGGAATTCTGTGAGTCTGAATTAGAAGCTGGGTTTTGTTTGTGTGATGGGTTTTGAGTGGGGGATTTGTAACACTGTCAACCCCACATCTTCTGAAAGCACCTCTCGGGATCCCAGAAATCATGAAGCTGACTTTAAAGTCATGTTTTGTACAAGAAAGTACAATTTTTTTCTGGGCTTTCTGCTATTTTAATCCTTCAAAGTGTATGTGGAAACTTGTCTTTTAAGCTTTTTCTTTTCCCCTGAGTATTTGATCAGCACAGTGAAATGCCAAACAGGTCTAAGCAAACTGTTTAACCACAGTGTTGGTGTTGACGGATCAGCTGGACTAACATTTCTTGGGAATAACGGAGTTTAGCTGGTGTGCCTTGGGGCTGAGGGGTGGCAAGGTGCTCATATAAAGGCCTTTCTAATATTATGTTTAAGATGAAATCTGAAAAGGAGGTTCTTCTAAAATAAAACCAGTGTTTTTTGTTTGCATGATTCCTGGAGCTGGGGCATTTGGGAATGTGCTAACCATACTGATTTTGCTGCTGGATACAATTGTACAAATTAGCAATGCTTTTCTGAGATCTCACCTTATCTCTGGTAGGCTCTGCCCTGTACCAGTCTGAGGTCTGTGCAAATCCAGGCCAGTGACCAGAGCTGGTGGCCAAAGGGGCACGTTGGGCTGGGTGTGAGTGAATTGTGGCCAACACTCATTACATAATGTCAGGGTGTTTTTCCTGTGCTCAGCTTCTGCACAGGATATTACAAAAAGTCCCTTATTTACACAGCAGGCTGAGAAAAGTTGGTGGATGTTGTCATAGCTCCAGTGAAAATAATTTTACCCCAAGGAGCCGCTAATGTTGTGTTTCTGGCCCAATAAGAGGCTTTGAGCAAGAGAAAAAAGGCAGTTCTGCATGTGGTTTTTGCACACATAGAATCAGATCAGATCCCAAAGGATTCTTTGCAAGGTTTTCTGTCTCTTCCCTCCTGCAGTCCTTGCAGGGAAGAAACCCAGAGCCCAACGGAAAGTGTGAACATAGAAAATAATATTTTTCAAGCTCCTGGACTAGCTAGTGAGCAGCAGGAACTCTCACAGGAACGTGTCCAAAGCAATCTTGGTCTGGACAGGCTTGTCATGTTGTAACTTGTATTCAGGTGAGAATTTATCCAGGGCCAGGGCTACACTTGCTCCTGACATAACTCCACAGATGCCTGGAACAGGTTCTGACTTGAAATCGTTGTGTCCACAGGTCAGAACTGGGTGCTCTATCTGCAGATGTGACTTGTGTCTGTATTGTTTTGGCACCTTGTAGGAAAACACCCTCCCACCTAAGGCCTGGCTCAGAGAATGTCCCTTTCTGTGGACTCCAGTCACCAAACTTGTGGGAAGACTGTTAATGCTGAGATTTCCAGTATTATATTTGAACTTTAAAGGCAGCATTGCTCCTGGGGGTTGACATGAGGCAGCAGAGCAATGTAACACCAGAACCTTTTTGAATGCTCTCTTGACTTGAGTCTGCAAAAGATGATTCACTGCATGTAGCTCCAAAGGTAGCAGAAGCTTAAAAACTGGCCAAGAAAGGGTAATTATACCATTTATACCTTTTCTTGACCAATTTGAGATTGGAGAACACTGAGTTGGGGTAATTCTCCTGGTACCATGTTTGCCCTGTGCTGTATATCTGTGTGGAGTTGCGGGTGGTTTTGCAGCTCAAAAAACAAAAGAAAGTTCGTGGAACAAATGGGGTTTTTTGTTGGTTTTTGATTTTTTTTTTGGGGCAGGGGTGTTTTGGGTTTTTTTTTGTTGTGGTTTTTTTTGTTTGTTGGGTTTTTGTATGTTTTGGTGGTTTTTTGGGTTTGTTTTTTGTGATGATTCATGATGCTGGCAGGCAGTTTTGGACACCTTATTCCAGGTACACGAGGGGCTGCGTTACAGAGTAGCTGAACTCACCTGAGGATCTGTGGCTCCTGCTTTTTGCTTGGTCTGAATTTTGTTGCCCTCTGCCACTGAGAGTCTGAAGCCAGTTGTTCAGCCTGTGCTTCTGTTTTCTCTTTTTTCCTGGGCTCTGCATGCTAACGTTAGCAAGACAGTATTGATCTCTTCAGAAGAACACATTAATTTTGCATTTGCCTATCAGTCAGCTGTGCGTGGGTGGTGATAATCCCTGTTAGTCTTTGGACTCGCTTTTCAAATGTCAGTCTGTGCCATCAGTGCTGTTGCACTGCTTAGAAACAGCTTTTTTAGAGACAACTGTCCCATTCCTTTTCTGCATCAGTTCTAGGAATAGTATTGTACAGCCTCAGTGGGGTCAGACTGAGATGATTTCCCCAGCTGTGGCAGATCTTCCCTGTCTCTCGAGAATATTGTTCCTCCAGCCTCTCTAGTCAGAGTGATTGCTGCTGCTCTTCTTGGAGTATCTCTGTTCTCTGCTGGAAGGGGAAAGGACCTGAAAGGTGCAGGGGACAGCTTTGCTGCTGCTGCTGGGCTTTAGGTCTCAGCTGCACTCATTGAAAAAACAAGTAGCTTTTGTTCTGGGGACGTTTAAGCTCTTCCTTAGGGCTCCCTGGGAGTAGGGGACTGCTGGCTTTGATGGGTCAAGAGCTTGCCATAGGCTTGGGGCCTTTAATTAGGACTTCAGGGGAGTTATTTTGGTGGTGAAATTTCTGGATCTGGTGAGCTCTCCTCAGCTCTGCCTGGTGCTGTCAGGAGGGCAAGGGGTACTAACCCATTGTTTGTGCGCTTTGGAGGTCCTCTGGCTCTGCAGCTCCTGGGAACTGGAAGAACTGTAGATCTCAGATCTACATCCACTTTGAGGGCGATCTGTGGCTGCCTGGTTACCTGTTCCCCTTTGGAAGTGCATTTCACCATCCATTGGGCAGCCTTGTCTTGTGGTCAGCCCAGCTCTTCCAAAACTTCTTGAGCAACCCTGGGGAAACGCCTTCCTCTGTCTTTGCCCCTCTCCCTGTACTGTGAAACCCCTTCTCTCTGTCTTTTGGTCCTTAAATGGGAAAGTTTTAGTAAAAACATTCTACTTCAGCTGTCAAGAAAGGAGTTGAACAGCTTCTGGAGTATTTGTGCTCAGACCTTATGAAAAGGAGGTACAAATTGTGGTCAGCACTGTGTAGGAGTAGTTCTGCTCGTGGGGCACTGACATAGGCTTTGCACAGGGAATTTGTAGTCACAGGACACAAGTTCTTGACTGGTTGCATATTTGAGGCAGAAAATAGTCTTACCACTTAGACACAAAGCTGATGCTTCCTATCATAACTCGATTTTCAGTCATGTGTGGGCAAGGTGCCTCATTTTTGTCCTGAACAAATGTGCTCTAGAATCTTCTTTTCCCCACACGGCCAAGTAGAGGCTTGCAAAAATAAAATGCTTGGAAATCTCTGCTTTGGCCATGCATTACTGAGCAGGAATGTCTGCAGCATTAGGATGTGGTTTGCGTGGTCCGCCCTCAAAGGGGATTTCTGGGGGACTGCTGGCTTTTAGGTTTTCTGCTGTTGGTTTGTAGCTATAAGCATTTTTTCTTATTTCTGGTGCTGGCTGTTGCAGGTGGGAAGTTGCTCTTGGGAAAGCAAAAGCAGGTGTTCTCTTGGATATAAGTGTGAGAGCAATACGGTACCTTGGAAATGTTATGATTTGTAACCAGTCTGGATTTCACAGGCAAACATCATCTCGGATCAGCGTGATCAGTCCTGTAGCTTTCTGTGTGCCAATTTTACCTTCAGGGAATGGCTGTCCTTTTTAATGATTCATTAGTTTTATCAAACTGCATTCAATGGATCCAGCTGGCTGGGATGGGGGAGGATGAGGATTGCATTGCTGCTGGGAGTGGGAGGGGAAAACCAGAGTGCCAGGGAGGAGAGGGTGTGGGGTGAGTGGGGGGCTGTGTGGGGCAGCTCTGCCCTGGTGTTTGAAGGCAGCTCAGCTGCACTCTGGGGATTGGTTCAGTGTGACACTGTTGAAATGAGTAGCTTTAGGGGGGAGCAGCTGGGCAGGACCTTTTAGGGGTTACGGGTGATGCCCTTCATCCTTCAGGGCTGCTTCCAGGGCTCTGGTGAGTGGGAGAACTCTGCACCACAGCTGACTCAGTGCCTGAGGAACCCTAAAGCCCAAAGAGGAATGTCCTATTCACACACCAGCACAGAGGGTCACGGACAAGACATGTGCCCACATTTCCCTCCCTTAATTTGCTGCCTGGGCTCCTCCCTCTGAAAACCTCCAGATCCTCTCCTTGTGCTGACTCCAACCCTGTTACCCCTCAGACATTTTATGCCCTCAAAACTAAGGGCTTGGGTTTTATTTTTATTTCATTTTACTTTATTTTATTTTTATTTTCTTTGAAAGGTTAAAGTTTTTTTTTTAATGAATGTGTTTCCCCATTGTTTCCTTCCTGCATGTTGACCTCGTACCCACTGTAGGCATGACAGCTATTCTGATGTCAGCCGCCGGACTGCCCGTGCACCTCACCCGTGTGCCGCAAGCTGCCAGCACCCATAAGGCCACTAAAAAACACAGCTCAGTTAAAGAGGGGAGGAAAGTGTCCAAGAAAGGTAGTTCCTGCTCAAACTCTGATGTTTGCTTCCATCTCCTTTTCTTTATCTCTCTGCCCCCCCCTCTTTTCCTTTTGTCTCCCCCCCATCCTCTTGGCTTTTCTGGTTTGATTGATGATGTTCGTCCCAGTGAGGGGAGAAGCAGGACACATCTCCCCTGACCTGCAGTGTCTCTGACAGGCTGTAAAATACCATGGTAAAGTAGGCGTGGTCCTGTGGTAGGTCTGCTTGTTTCCACACAAAATTAAAGCTGGAACAGATCTGCTCTCTGCATGTCAGACTCCACCAGCTTCCCCTGTGATCCTGCTGCACCCTCTTAGGGAGTGTCCACATACCAGGACCTTCTGAGTTGTTGGTGGGACAAGTCCGAGAGCTGAGGGACCATTGCGAAGAACATCAAATCCGTATGTGCTCTGCAAAGAACGTTTGCTTGGGAGCCATGCTTGTCATGATTGAGTCATGGGATGACAAGGATCTCCCAGACAAGCAGGCTCCTGAGTCACGGAGGGCTTTCAAGGTCAAATTGCAGAGGATTTGTTCTCTCCACCTCAATCTGGGGTGGAAGGGAGTGGAGTGGAGTGCTCTCGGGTGGGTGTGCCCTGGCAGGAAGGGATGGATCACCTCAGCTCTCCTGCTGAGCAGAGCCACCTCCAGGATAGGGCTTTCATTTCACCTCTTCATACTTCACTGGCACCCCTCACCTTTGCAGAGCCTATGGCTCCCAGTTTAGAGCCTGGATCCCATCCATGTGTAGCAGCCCTGGGACTCTGCAGGGGTAGGTGTGAATCCAGCCTGGTGTAGCTATAGAGGTTGTTTGCCAACCTTGGCACAGGGGTGTGAACCACCACCAAACCTACAGCGTGTCCCCCTTTGGATAAGCCAGGTGGGGACTGGAGATGTTCAACACAGAGATCTTTACATTTAATAAGGGAAGAGCCCAGAGGTGGGGAGGAAGAGACACCTGCCTGTCTGGGGAGTTTGTTGGTCCCTTTTTCTCTCTCCTTAGAGTCCATGAAGTCCAAAGCTGTCTGAAGGAGGCAGGAAGTAAAATAGAAATTAAATGAGGAGGGAGGTATTTTGTGGAAATGCATTATGGAGAGAGCTGTGAGAAGGAGTGAGAGAGCAAATGTGGAGTAGGATGTGTGATCGAGGGGGAGGAGAAAGCAGGGGCGGCAGGAGAAGCAGCGAAGAACAGGAGGAGCAAAGGAAAATGGGAGGTGAAGGAGAAGAGCTGAGCAGAGGTGGGTGGCAGAGGGGCTGGATGAGGATCGTGCTCCCTGGAGCCAGCTGGCAGTGTGGTGGGGTTGTGTGGCTCCTGGTGCTTCATTCCTGGCATGGGTAGCATCGAGGGCAGGAATGAGGGCTGGGTGGTGGGGATGCCCTGGAATCAGTGCCAAAAGGCAGCTGTGGCGAGGCCAGGCCCTCCCACAGAGGCACTGGCTTGCCCCGTCACTGGAGGAGCACAAAACAACAAGGGCCAGGCCTGCACTGGTGTTGGCCACCTGCTGCTGGTTAGTGACATGGAACAGCTGTATTTAGGTCACAGGGTGGCCACAGACACAGCCTGGCTGGCTGCTGCCTTCTCTGTGGGGTCTGTTGGTCCCAGGCGCTGCTCCATGCTCCACTCGCAGCATCCAGCTGTCCCTGGTACTGAGGGATGGGGTGTAAACAGCCAGGGTGCTGCAAGGAGGACAGGAGGATGTGTCTTGTGACTTCTGAGCTGGGTGGGGAGAGCAGCAGTGCAGGGCATGGAAAGGGGAGTGGGAAGAATGGGACGTGGGCTGGGAGGTGAGAGCAGCACACACCACGATGGGTGTCCATTGGGTGTCCACTGGCTGTAGCTGTGCACCCCATCAACATCAGTTCTTCCAGTTCCTCGACGCTGGCTCAGCCCCAGGGCAGGCTGTCACCTCCTTGCCAGCTCTCCAATGCCACCTGCTGGGGCTGGGACACCTCCAGAGGAGCGGAGAGGCAACAGCAGTAGGAGGGATGGAATGGGAAAGGGGCATCCAGCATCTCCTTCTCCCATCCAGCATGGCAGGATTTGTCCCGGCTCTCCTCTTCCTGCCCAGGGTGTCCTGCGAAGGAGACACTGCCAGATCAGCCTTTTCCCACACTGACCCATGAGAAGGGGAACCTTTCAGTGGTTTAGGTTGTTAAAATGCTCCCTCTTTTGTTAAAAAGCAGGATTCCTGTTGGTGAGGGCTGGGATGCCACTCCTGTGGAGTGCCTCACTCCTGGGATGCAGAGTGTGTTCAGTCCCTTCCAGGAACAAGCTGTGTTAGTACAACACCCCTCAGGGCTTAGGAACATTTTTCTGCAGTGCAGGTACTGAGCCTGACTTCTGGCCAGACTGTTCTCTTTCCCTTCACGGACCCTGATGCTGCCAGCAGAAATGGGCTTGTTTAGTGCCCTGAATTTCTGCACTGTGTGTTCTTTCCCACATCCCTTTAGGATTTTCCATCATGGAGAGCTCAAGCAAGAGCTTTTCATCCAGGACTAGACGCAGCATTGCACTGACCACAACCAGCTGGTGGTGGGTGCAGTGTGCCCCTCTGAGCCCCTTCTCTCTCCCTCATGCTGCTGCCAGCCCTGGTCCCACACGGGGTGAGGCAGTGCTGCTGGAATTGCAGCTGGCTCGGTGAATAGCTGGGTGTGTTAAACAGAGGTGCTAATTAGCCAGGACTCGTTAGCGTTGTTGCTGCTCTGGCAGGGATGTCTCTGGCACAGCCAGGTGCTGCAGGGCTTGGGGAAGCCGTAGTCTCTGGGCAGGCTCTGTGCTCTCCATGCGGGCACAGGGCCTGGCAGCCTCTGCCATCCCGATGGATCGGTGCTGCCTCGGGATGCTGCAGCCGCTGCCGTGTGCCAGCATCGCTGGCTGGGACCTGACTGCTGCCCAGGAGGCAGGAAGGCAAGTGGCTTGTCCTGCTCTCCCCAAGGGCTGCTTGTGCGTGGAACTGACCACCACAGGGCTCCCCAGCCTTTCCAAGGCCCTCCAGGGGACTGCTTGGGTCTGCTGTGTCACTTGTTACCCACTTCCACCTGGTGAGGAGGTTTCCCTGCACATCCATCCTCTCTGGGATGGGCAGTCACTGCAGGTGCTGCAGTGAGGAAGGAGAGGAGCACACTCATCCTTCCTTGCCATCCACCTGCAGCTGGATCTGCAGACTGTGCCAGCACCTATGGAATGGGTGGGACTGGGGAGCCCCTCAGAGCTGGGAGATCTTGCTATTCCCTTGGGGAAACATCTGCTGAAGGAGACAGGCTGAAAAACCAGGGGTGCTCTGACCAGCAGCCTGGTCACTGGATTATCCCACTGAAATGCAGAATATGGAGAAATCTACAGACACAGCCTTTACAAGTCCGGGGAGCAGAGGTGACGGGAGCTGTGTGACTGTCCATGACAATAACTAGGAACAACTAGTGTCTGGCCTGCAGAGAGTATCAAAAAAAGTCTGCTGGAAACCATATGGCTCGTTTTGGGATACAGAAGGAGACCTTACTGCTGCAAGCATTTGGTTGCCGAGCAGGGATTCAAAACACATCTGTTAAATGTTGCCCATGGAAAGCCCTTGCTGCAGCAAGCAGCTTATTATCTACAGGAGGAAGGGGAAGCATTAAAACAATTTGATATTCCTCTCTTTGTAAATGAAAGAATGGTAAACATTCTTTGGCATCCTGGATAAATCCGTAGCACAGCACTGGGCCAGCTGGTGATAAACGGCACCGGTCGATTCTTCCAGTCCATTTTCAATCCACTATTGAATCCAGAAAACTCTGGGGACTGAACAGACTTTGATGATCCCAGGGGATAGCTAGAACAAAGATTTGGAGGCAAAACATTTTTATGGAGTAAACAGTCCTGTAAGGAAGTGATTCAAGTGCTGGAGCATATGTGGCTCGTGCCGTGGTCCCAGCTGCCTCCTGGCTCCCCCTGTGTTGCTGGGATATGGCCAGCCAGATGTGCTGGTCTGCCCAAGGAGGGCCATGTGGGCTTTGCTACCCTTGCTGAAATAGATCTCTCAGCACCAAAAGGCTTCTTTAAGACCGGACTTTGAAATCCTTGCAGCTGGGGATGGATTTTTCTAAAGCATCAGGGCTGCCCGGCCGTTTCTCTCTCCAGGCAGCCTTGGTGGCTCTAAATGCATTAGAGCATTGTCACAACGAAGTGACAGGGACAGATTGGAAATGCCACAGTGCAAATCCATCAGGCATGGGTTTCCTCAGGGTAGCTGAGGGCTGCATCACCTTCTGCCTGTTTGGTTCCTGGTGAAGTGTTGTAATGCCCAAAATCCCAAGAGCTTTCCTGTCTTGCTCTTACCCAGCTCTGCACCAGAATTTTCGTCTCCTTTCATTGATTTCATTTGAATGTGCCTGGCCATTCAAATGAGTGGTGAGGGTGAGTTATCTCTTTGTTCCTTGGAGCTGCTCCAGAGAAAGAAAGTCATGAAAGGATTCTGTGGAAGGAGCAATCCCCCACCACCCTGAATGAGCTGAACTGCTCTAAAGCTGCTCAGATCTGCTGTGCAGGAGGGAGCAGGTGAGCTGGGGCTTTCTGCCAAATGCTGGGCAGGTGTTGCTGCTGGTGTAACACACCCTCCCTGCTCCCTTCCCTCACTGTCTTCACCTTGGCTATGCATCTTTTTGGCTTTGCTTTTTCCAGCCCAAAGCCAGAGGAGACAAGAAAGTCACTTCAGAAAGAGGCACCTGGAAAATGCAGGTTGGGTGGAGAAGGATTTGGGGGTGTGTCTGTCAGGCAGCATGGGATCCACAGGGATGAGAACAGTGGTCATCGTGGAAGCGGATGGAGTTAGGGTGGATAGTAGCTAGTCCTGCTCACAGAGTTCTTCCTAAAACCTGTGGAGCAGAAGAAATTGAAGCTTCCATCTCCTGTAGGGCTATGAAGGTCTCCAGAGGCTGATTCCAACTGCCACAGGTGGAAGGTGCCACCCTGTGTTTGCCAGCCTGGAGTATGGACATCACAGAACACTTGGCTGGGGGGTTTCAGGCACAGTGAGCTGGGACAGCTCACACTGATCACATCCCCTTCAGGCTCGTTCCTAGCTCTTGATCTGCTGCATGCAAGCAAAGTTCCAGCAGAGAATTTCTGGACCTGTTTCTCTCCTTTGGAAAAGACAAGGAGCCATGTTCCCTGTGAGGTCTGGTGATGAGGCCTTGAAGCAGCTCCGGGCACTGCTGAGCCTTTGGCCTTAGAAGTGGAAGCCTGAGGCTCGCCCAGGCTCCTCCCTGTTTCCTGCTCTTGGAGCAGTTCTTGGAAATGCTTTTCCAGGGGATTTTGGCCCCTGAAGAGGGACACACCCACTTCTGTGTTGTTCTTTGGCTCAATGCATAATCGTGTTGCCACCTTCTTGGCCTGGGATCTCCAGAGATTGATCCTCACAGCCCTGCTCTGCCTGAGATGTCAGGCATCCCCCTTGCCCAGAACTGGCACTTGGAGTGAGCATCCCTTCACCTCCTCTTCTTGCTCTGTGTGCTCAGTCATCCCTTTCTCCTGCTACAGCTGCCAGAAATCATGTGTTTCAGGATGGCCAGGAATCCCCTTCTGAAAATAACTCATCTTAGTGACTGTGTTTTCATTTAGGAGAGACCAGCTCTCAGTTCATCAGTCATCTTAGCTAAAGGATATTGGTGCTCTGCCTTGCTCTCTTCCATGGTGTTCTAGGGAATGAGGGACTTCTACCTGGTAAAGGGTCTGTGCCATCCCTGCCTTTGCCTGATTAACAGCACCTGTGGCACGTGAGCAGTCCTTCCCTTATGCTTCATGTTTGTCTCTCCATGAAAAGTGTTATCCAGAAAATAGCACCTCCCCCTTCCTGCTCATGACAGACGTGGCTTTTTGGGCTGGAATAACAGCTCCAGTGGCTGTCTCTTGATGTGCAGCTTTTTGAACCACAGAGGCAATGCTTGTGACGCCTCTGTCTTCCCTGAGAACCCCGGAGTGGATGGGGAGAGCTGAAGATGGATCATGCAGGTGCAGCTGCAGCTCTGATCCCTGGCTGATCCACATGATGATGTTCTCCTGGGAGCGTGGAGTTGGGAGCAGCAGGATCCTCTGTGCTAAAGCATCCACCTGGACAGGATGGAGATTGGAGAAGGAAGAGCTACACCTTGGCCAGCCTGTTTGTCACAGCACTACTTTCTCCTGATGGCCCCCAGAAGTGGATTCAGGAAGGAAGGACAAGGTTCCCCCAAGCCAAGTGGCTGATCTCTCTTCTGCCTCCTGCCAGGTGGAGTGCAAATGTTTCCTCTCCCAGGCAGGTGGAAAAGCCTGGCAGCTTCTGTGGCAGGCCTAATGACTGGTAAAGAGCTCCTCTCCTCTCACCCAGGGCCAGGTGCCTTGCAGAGGCCTGGGATGCTCCCTGGCTTAAACCAAGCTTTGCTGGGCAGCTCCTGGAGGATGGGCTGGGAGTTGAGGTGACAGTGGATGCACTCAGTGGTAATTTGCTCTTGGTGCTGTGTGATGTTTGTTGCTTCATCCCACAATGCCTCCAAGAACCAGGCTGCTGGGGCTGGTGGGCTGCTCAGCTGTCTGTGCCTGGGTGGATGGGACCAGGGATTACATTTGGGAAGATGCAAGGATGCTGTGTCATGCTGCAAATAGGGTTCATGTTAAAAGCTGGTTTATTTCATGTACCTGGTGACTTGCACTGTGCCTTGCCAGGTGTGAGTGTATGGAAGCTCAGGAGAAAGGCTGCTGTTTCATGTTGAGAACCTGGAGCTCATTGTGCTGTATTCAAAACAGGGACTGGAGCTCATTGTGCTGCTGGGTTTGCTTGTTGGGCACCAGCTGTGGTGGTGTGGGAATGCCTTTTGTTCTCCTTTGACAACACAGACTGTGTGATCCTCTACCCCATCAGGACTGTTGAGTTTGATCCCAGCTGGCTTCTGGGTGTGCACAGAAAGTCCAGCTGGGTTGTGCCTGGTGTTACTTGGGGTGTGTGGGGAGAAGTGGAGCACACGAGCTACCGGCACTCACAGCCCCTAATGGGAGCCATTGCTGAAAGCAAAGCCTTTGTTGGGCTTGTAGGGATCTGTTGGAGTGGCCTCTTCTCCCCCTCTAACCCTGACCTTTCTCCTTGGCATCCTGGCCAGTGACCTGCTTGTCTCCCTTCTTTCTAGCTCGCCCCACACGTGCCCATCATACCATGCAGTGTCTGACTTCTCTCTCTCCTCTCTCCTTGTGCAGCCACACCAACAGAGCCAGAATCAGTGGTGAAGAAGTACCTGGATGAGCTGAAGGGCACTCCTGCTGATGAGGTAAGAGAACAGTGAAGCACCTCTGGCTTGCCTGGTTCACTGGGGTGCCAAGGAAACCACAGCAGTGCCCAAGGACCGTCCTTCCTTGGGTGTCTGGTGTGGTACATGGTGCTGTTTGCAGTGGCACTGTTGACATGAGGTGGAGGGTCCTGAGCACTGCCTGAAATCCACATGTGACAACAGATGACTTGTCCTCATCAGAGGACTGTGGTGGAGGCACAGTGTGGGTCGAACAGCTCATCCTGGCAGCGCTTCCCCATTTCCTGTGGAGGAAGGAGTTTAGTTCTGGTCTCAGTGCTCAGAGATCAAAACTAGAGATCAAACCCTGCACTGGAGCTGCTCTGCAGAGAAGCAGGATGTAACCATACTCCTCCCTCTGAATGATGACAGCTCTCCACCTCCTGGACAATGCACGAAGTGGAGTGGGGCAATACCAGCCAGATAAGGAAACCTGTCTCTGTGTCCTTAAACCTCAAAGGGAGGGATTAAAGCTGAAAGCAAATCTTCCTGAAACATCTCCTTGGTCACTTCCTTGGTGTGTCAGTCCTCGGGACCAGCCTGTGCTCACACCACGTGGTGGTTTCTCCTCTAGGACTGCATGATCTGCATGGAGAAGCTGTCCTCCCCCTCGGGCTACAGCGACTCGTGCCAGTCCAGCACCATCGGGCCAGAGGCAGTCGGTCGCCTGAGGAACTGCCAGCACTCCTTCCACATGCTCTGCGTGCTGGCCATGTACTCCAACGGGAACAAGGTACTGAGCTGGCTCATCCTCACCAGGCCCCTGTGTGCAGGTGGCTGGGCTGTGGAGCTCTGATGTGGCTTCTGTCCCCTGGCAGGATGGCAGTTTGCAGTGTCCCTCCTGTAAAACCATCTACGGCGAGAAAACCGGTACCCAGCCCAAAGGGAAGATGGAGATCTCCACTTTCCCCCAGTCCCTCCCGGGACACAAGGACTGTGGGACAATCCGGATTGTGTATCACATCAGCAGGGGCATCCAGGTGAGTGCCCAGCATGCTGGCAGAGAGCACAAGCTGTGAGAGCCTCCCAGAAAAGTGCTGGGATCCGGTGCAGCATGCCCTTGGCTGAGCAGCCTGTGGTGCTTGGAGCCAGCAGCTGCTCTGGCTGTTCTTCAACATGTGAGGGTCTCCTCCATCAGAGATCTTTTCCTGAGCAGCCCCAGCTGTTCACCTGCAGTAAAGTCTAATGTCTGCCTGAATCAGGGAGGAGACTGCCCATGATCACAAGGTGGGAAACATCCCGTGTTCTGGTTTCACAGCCCATGCTGGTTTCAGTGGTGGCAGTGAACTTTCAAAGATTTGATCTGTGTGGCCTTTTTAAGGTGTTACCAGGCCACATGGAAAAAGCTGTGGGTTTGGGGCTGTCTCTCACCAGAATTTAAGTAGATTTTTAGATCTGGCTTTGTATCCCAGCATGAGGCTGCTTTTGGAGGATCTGTAATACTCACGTGTCCCATAAGAACAAGCTGGACACCTCGTACTCACCAGCAATACCGTGCTGCCTCTACATGGAAGAGCTGGTTTGGGATGGGCCTGTGTCAGATCCTGCTGCTGAGGGATTGTCCAATTCATATGAAGATGGATACATCCATGACAAATGTGTCTCATCTCTTGCAGGGCCCTGAGCACCCCAACCCTGGGATGCCATACACAGCCAGAGGCTTCCCTCGCTATTGTTACCTACCAGACAACGAGAAGGGCAGAAAGGTGAGGTATCACACCCTGATAACATCATCACCCTTCTTGGGTTGTCAGTCTTCTGGCAAGCTGCATTCATGGCACAGGTCTCTTAGCTGCTGCTCTTAGCTTTGTTTTTCCTTTCCCCCTCTAGGTCCTGGAGCTCCTGAAGGTGGCCTGGAAGAGACGCCTGATTTTCACAGTGGGCACCTCCAACACCACCGGCGAGAACAACACGGTGGTGTGGAACGAGATCCACCACAAGACTGAGATGGACTCAAACCTGAGTGGCCATGGCTACCCTGACCCCAACTACCTGGACAATGTGCTGGCAGAGCTGGCTGCCCAGGGTGTCACCGAGGACTGCCTGGGCCAGTGAGCCTCAGAGGCCACCTAGTGCACTTATTCCTGATGCCTTAAGTTCCCATGTCTGACCACCCGTCACACTGAGCAATAACAGTTCCGTGGGACCCCTGCCTGCTCTTCACATTTTTGGGTGGGGAGGGGGGAGGGAAGGATATTTTTGTAGAAGCTGTGCTTGTGTCTCTGGGTGGGATTGATGGCTGCAGCCAGGAGCAGCTGGGATGAGAGTCCTGAGGGGACAGATCCCCTGGGGAAGGCAGGACCTTCCTTTGGTAATGCTTGGGGTGAGGATGGGAGAGGAGAGTGCCTTGATTCCAATCGACCACCTGGAAGCCAAACAAGGTCCTCCTTTTGGGACACATCAGCTCCCTGTGTGAGGTACCTCTTGCCTCCCTCCTGCCGTGTACCTCTGCTCAGTCCCAATAAACTCTTCATTCTCACAGCAAGTCCCTGCTCTGCCTTCCTGCTGCCTCTGGGCTTGGGGTGCCTCCCCTTCAGAGACTCTCTGTGGGGACCCAGACAGCTCCATGGAGCCACAGACTATCAAGCCAGCTAGGAGGGAGGAGGGAAAGCTCAGCTCTGCTGGAGGGACACACATCTCGGTGGAGGCAGGACACTGGTCCCAGGGGTCATGGTTCCAGCCTGTCAATGCTTTGGCCACTGGAGTTTGCTGGTCTGTGGCCATGGTGCCAGCAGAGGTGACTTATCAGTGTTCACCCTGTGGGAAGTTGCAGCATGCTGCTCTTGCTGTGAGCTGCCAGCCCCACTCCTCTCATCCCAAAGATGAGAGGCAGAACGTTTCCCTCTCTCAGGTGAAATGGCAGCAATTCGGTGACGCCTGTGGCAGGGAGGAGCTGCTGTGCTTTGTAATGCTGCTGCTGCAGGGACGCTGGTGCCACCAGCTGGTGACAGTCACCTTCCTCCCAGTAGCCCAGCAGTGATGCTCTGGCTGGAAGCATGTTCCTATTCTGGGTGCTAGCACCTTGCAAATGGGATATTGCCCCAGTCCTGGTGGCCTTGCTGTACATTGTCCCCAGGCTGCTTGTCACCTGGGAGCTGATGTCTTCTGAAGAGCTGTTTCTGGCTCTTCCCCTCCCTTTAGCCACCAGACCCAGCTGCACATGAAATCCATCCAATCCACCCCTTTGGCACTGGTGCCATCTGCCATTTCACCTCCTTCCTGGGAAATCCGGGATGTGGCTGGGCTTTGTGGCAGCTCTACCTTGGCATCCTCCTGGGACCAGCACATCCTGAACCAGCTGAGGGGCACTTTGCTTCCTGTCATGCCAATATAAAAATCTAAGATTTTTCTGAGCCATCGAGGGCTGGAGCTTTCCCCAGTGTCCATTTTGTGCTTGCAAGCTCTGAGGGGAAACCCCTCAAACATCTGGTGAAATCTGGGGCTGCTGCAGGAATGGCAGCTCCTTGGGAGCTGCAGTGAAGTGTCTGTGTTGCTAAGCTCTACACAAATGGGCTCTACTCTCCCACCCTGCTTGCGAAAGGGAGAGATTTTGAGTTCAAACCTCAGCTTTGTATCCCTGGATCATGTTGTCCCAGCAATCAAAGCAGTGAATTGAAGCGAAAATTGAAGCAGGGTTCACTCAGCCCTGTGCAGAGCAAGAATTTCCTGCTGAGCCTGGCCCAAGGCATCTCCAGCAGCTGCTCCTGGGTGTGAATCAGCTGGAGCCTCCCTGCAGCTGGGCTGGTCCGGGGCAGGGGCATTGGGCTGTGGTGAGCCAGCCAAGCTCAGCAGCTCATCCCTGACTGCCCTGTTTTTGGACACGGA
Source organism: Ifrita kowaldi (assembly GCA_013398055.1). Lineage (NCBI taxonomy): Eukaryota > Metazoa > Chordata > Aves > Passeriformes > Cinclosomatidae > Ifrita > Ifrita kowaldi. The sequence continues at coordinate 90,848 of VZRS01007678.1, forward strand.
GCATCCCCTAAAATCCTTGCCCTCTCTGTGCTGGGTCAAGGTGGCTTAGCCTCTGTAGCAGGGGCATCCAAGGGGTGGAAAGGAGCAGAGCCAGGTGCTCAGGCACGGTGGTGCAGGGAGATGCTTTGGAAGGTGAGGTGAAAGCATAACCTTGGTGCCTGTTGGAGCCAGGAGAGGCCAGAGCCCCAAAACACTGCTTATCATGCTCCCAAAAGCCTCGTGTCCCCCATCCCCAGCTGGAGCCCCGAGGAGAGGAGAGGGGAGTGTCGCTCCCAGCGCCCTGCGGTGATGGCTCATCTGCCACAGGGTGGTTATTATTAGCCCAGCCTTGACCCCGCAGCTATGCTGGGTACCGGCAGCTGAAACTGTGACTCACTGTCCCCCTGCGTCACCCCCCTGCGTCACCCCCCCTGCCCCTCACCTTGCTGCTGGCACCTTGCCGGCCGGGGAGCACCAGGGAGGGGTCTGAGGGACCTGGCGGGGTCCCCGGGTCAGGTGTTGCTGGATAGGAGTGGGGGATAAGAAGGAGGAGGGACGGAGGCTGCAGCTGCGCCTGTTTTTCCCCTCTGCAGCTGGACGCTGTAATCTTTGAATGCCCCATTTCCACTTAATCTGAAGGCGCGGTCCCGGCCCCTTGGGAAGGGGGGGAGAAATCTCCTCCCACGCAGGAGTGGGCAGCCGCTCCCCTTGGCAAACACGGGAGAATGAGCGCTCCAACCCCTCTGCGGGGGGAGCGGCGGTGCGGGGCTCCCGGGCCGCGGGGCAGCTCCCGCTGTGGGGCGATGTCCCTGCCCCCATCCCAAGGGCTCGGAAGGGGTACGATAGATGGGGAAATGTCAGCGTGGGGTGGCCCCAGAGCTGAAAATGCTTCCGCGCTCCCGGTGCTGGGTGGGACCGTTCACCTGAGCGCTGGGATTTGGGTGAGTTCGGGTGTGATGCTCCGCAGTGCTTCCCTGCCCGCGAGGCAGGGCTGGCTGCACCTGAACCAGTCGGGCACGGGCTCACGCCTGGCTCCGGGGGCCTGGTGGGCACAAGGCACCCCCAGGGAGTCGGGTTTGGTGGGGCGAGGGGGGCTCCAGGACGACTTGCCTGGCTGCCCCCATAGTGCCAACAAAGGCTGTGACTCCTGCCAACCCATCCTGGAATATGTGCCTCCTCTGTGCCTCAGTTTCCCCTGTCACATCACAGGCTTGTGCCCCGATTCCTCACAGGTGCCTCGGGAGTCCTGCAGGACGGTTCCCAGCCGGTTTGGGACCAGCGGGTGACCCGGGATGCTCAGCTGCTCCCCTCTGCCCGCGGGGTCTGGCCGGGCCGGCAGAGCCGGTGCAGGAATGCGGGGCTGGGAGGGTCCGGCTCCTCAGGACAGGCGGTCCCTGCTGCGGGGCACTGGGGGCAGTTCGTCCCCTCGGCAGTGGGACGAGGTGAGCCGAGCAGGACAGCACATCCAGCACCACCAGGACAACACCATGGAGCTGCCGTGGGTGCTGCTGGCGCTGGCTGGGACGGGCGTAGCCGCGGACCTGGGTGACTCCCTGGGGGACAGGGCAGAGGGGGACCGGGGCCTGGAGGGGCTGCGAGGCGTTTGTCCAGGGACGGGGTTATGGGGCTGGGCGTGGCTGGTGGCTGGGGGGTCCCCACAGCAGTGCTGTCCCCCTGAGGCTGGTACCTTGTGACACCCGCCTGTGCCAACACTGGTGTGGATGCGGGCGGGGGTCAGGCGCTTGCTGAGCAGGGCAGAGCAAGGGTCTCCTCACTCGCTGCCCGCTCCCCCAGCCCGGCTGCCCTACGTGCCCCACGTGCCCCCCATGGCACTGCTGGGCAAGGTCACCGCCACCACCTTCGCGCTGGAGAGGCCCTGCTGCGTCTTCGCCGGCCACGCCGATGCCTCCGACGCCGTTTGGCTGGTGGTGGCTTTTGCCAACGGTGAGCACTCACTGCTCCGGCACGTCCCTCCTGTGGCAGGGGACATGGGGACCCTCACTGCAGCCACTCACCTGCCATCTGTGCCGTGCAGCATCAGCCACCTTCAGAAACCCCCGGTCCCGGGCTGACGTGCCCCTGTACAAGCAGCTGCCCGCTGCCCGCTCCTACATGACGCTGGAGACGGCGGCGGCTGTGTATTCGTGCTCGGCACCGAGCCCGCCCGTCCTGCGGGTCGGAGGTGACACGGCGTGCAGGGACCAGGGCAGACAGGACCCCTGCAACGGGCCCCTGCCCTCCCCGGGACCCTACAGGTAAGGCCAGAACCCCCAAATCCCAGCTGGGGCGACTCACCACCCAGGGCGTGCTCGTCCCCCCGGTATCACCCCCGTACCCATCGCAGGGTGAAGTTCCTGCTGATGGGCTGTGGCGGCCCCAAGGCGGAGACACGGTGGTCGGAGCCCATCCTCCTGCGCAGAGGTACCTGTGGCACTGCCACCCCTCGCTGGTCCCCTGTCCCTGCCCGGTTGGGGTGCTGGCACGTAGCTCAGCATGGGCCCTGTGCCATCACCCCAAAACATGCAGGGAGAAGCGATCCCCGATCCCTCTATCCACCCCATCCTTCCTTTTTCCATCACACCGTCCCTGAACCCCCTGTGCCCTTCATATCCCTCATCCTGCCTCCTTCCAGCTGTCAGCCCGGGCACCATCGACCCTGCGCCCACTCGCCGTGGCAGTGACGTGGTGGTCATCGCCTCCATCCTGGCCAGCCTGGGGGCCGTGCTCGCCACCACCGTGCTCGGAGCCCTGGGGTACGGGGGGCTGCTGGTGGGGAGTGTCCGCAGGGGCCTCAGGAGAGCACCCCAACTTGGCAACCCCATCAGCAAAGAAATGGAGATCTTTTAAACATTGAAAAAGCCTTTTTATTCTTAAATTGAGGGTTTGCCGTAGTTTGCAGGAGAAAGGGCCCCTTGGGGATGGTCGGTGCAGAGCTCCGCAGACCCCTCTTGATGCCTCTGCTTCTGTCTCCCTGCAGTGCCAAGGTGTGGGGCTCCCTGTGCCACCAGGATTTGGGGACCGACGCCTTCACCCGCAGATCCTACCGGACCCACCACATCCCCCCGGCTCTGCCCCGGCCCCGGCCCCCCAGCTGCAGGTGTAGCCCCCCTGGGCTGTGCCACTCTTCCCCCCAACCCCCTGCTCCTTGTCAAAGAATCGTGGAACAGTTTGTGTTGGACGGGACCATAAAGACTGCCTCGTTTCAACCCCCCTGCCACGGGCAGGGACAGCTTCCACTAGGCACGAAGTGTCCTGTCAAGTAAAAGCTGATTTTACATCTGTGACTGCCTCCTCCTGGTCTTTGGCCACGCAGGGTGGGAGCTGTGAGGGTGGGGGCACCGGCCCCAAAAACCACGTGGGGCCCTGGCTTGGTGGCACTTGGTGTCGATGTGGGGGGCACATGCTGGCACCGGTGGGGTCTGTGGGACACATCACCCCGGGGTGTCCCTCCTCTGCCCATTGGCCGGGTAAAGCTCTCACCCACCCATGCCACAAACGCAGCGGTTCTCAGCACGCCTCGCCGGCGGGTGCTCAAACATAACAAACGCTTCCGGGGAAACGAGCCCAACCTGTTTGCCACGGGGCTGCGGCCGCTGCAGGAATGTGGGCGGTTGGTGACCACAGGCGGGTCCCACGGGGACGCCGAACCCCAGCGCTCGCACTCCCGCCCTCGGCACCCAGGAGCCCGCACCATGTTCCCGCTGCTCCTCCTGCTCCTGCCCGCGGTCCATGCCATAGGTGAGTCCAAGGATGCCATCAGGATGGACTCGGGATTCCCCTTGGCACTGCAGGGGTCCCCCGTGCACAGGCACCGGGATCCCCCTGAGCCTGGGGGTGTAGGGCAGCTGATGCCCCCCTATTCTGGATCCTGTTCTGGGTGTCAGCTCTAGTTTCTGGTGTCACTGGTATTGGTTGACTGGCACAGTGTGGGTTTCTCTGGAGGTCCCCACTGGGGTGCACCAGGACCCCCCTAAACCTGGGGGCACAGGGCAGCTGATGTCCCCCCATTCTGGGTGCCACCTCGAGCGTCCCTGGTGTCACCACCCTGCTCCTCTGGGAGTCCTGCACGGGTGCTCCCCCCTCGGCTGGGAGCATGGAGTTTCTTTGCTTCCTCTTTTCATGAAACGCTTGTCTGAGCCTGAACCGGGACGTGGGAGGGGAGCGGAGGCCCCACTGCCGAGATCCCAGGGGTCAGCTGCCTCCTGTCCCTGTCCCCACCGCCGGTCAGAGCCTCCGTTCCGGGGCTGCAGCGGGGGGTCCGCACCCTCTGCCGCACTCCCTTGGCTTCTCACCGCAGTCGAGCTGCCGTACAAGCCAGCCCTGACCCAGACCCCCCCGCTGGAGGGGGTGACGACCACCTCCACCTTCGTGCTGGACCAGCCCCGCTGCGTCTTCGAGGGGTATGGCAACGCCGACATCTGGCTCGTGGTGGCCCTGGACAAGGGTAGGTGGGAGCAGCCCGGGGCAGGGGGCGTGCAGGGGTCCCTGTGCCCCGCACCAAGTCCCTCCTCACCCCCATCCTCATCCCTGCAGCCGCATCCACCTTCAACAACACCGCGGCGCCGGGGACTCCCGAGACCGCATTCCAGGATTTCCCTGACCCCGTCCCTGCATACATGACCCTCAATGCCACCCTGGCCAACTACCCCTGCCCCAAACCCACCGGGGACATCGCGGTGCTGCGCGTCGGCAGCGAGACCAGCTGCGCCCGGGATGAGGCGAGACCCACCTGCAATGGCCCCCTGCCCGGCCCCGGGCCGTACCGGTGAGCCCGCTCGTGGGGACCTGCCCCCCTCAAGGGCTGCCGGCAGACCCCCGGCTCACGGCAGCAACCTCCCTTTCCATCCCAGGGTGAAGTTCCTCGCCCTGCAAGGCTCTGAGCCCGTGGCTGAGACAGCCTGGTCGGAGCGCATCATGCTGAGGACAGGTACTGCTGCCGGAGTGCTCGTCCTGTCCCCACACACAGCCCGCAGCCGTCGAGGGGGGATAGGGGGTGGTCCTGGGCCTGTGGGGTGGTCCCAGGGGGCTGAATGCTAAGCAAGAGTGGTTTGGGGTGAGAATTCCTGTGAGCAGCTGGGGAAACTGAGGCAGGGCCCTGCCGCGGGTCTCACTCGTGTGGGGTGGCACGGTGTGATGGCGCATTGTGTTGGCACACACGAACACGCCGTCACCCATCCGGACCCCCTGAGCCACTCCGGGCTGTTTATCCCTGCATCCTGCTCCCTCTCCTCCTTCTCTCTCCCCAGCCAAGTCACCCAACAGCATCTCCACGACGGACATCAGGCACAGCGCCGGCATGATCGCCATCACCACCATCCTCTCCATCCTCTTCGCCATCCTCCTGGCCGGACTAGTGGCCATGCTCGTCTTCTGGGGGTGAGTGCCGCCACTAAGTCCCACCCAGGATGCTGGGCGCCCGGGACCGGCGTCAGAGGGTGACGCCGTCATCCCTCGGTCCCCACCCTCATCCCTCCCCCCGCCTTCCCTCCCCAGCTCGGACTCGTGCGGCGGCAGCAGCACCTTCAGCAAGCCGGAGTCGGTGACGGTGCGGCGGTACAACACCCACCACGTCTATGACCAGCCGGCCGCCCGGCTCTGAGCCCCCGGCACCGCCGCCCCTCCCCACGCGCCCCCCGTGCGGGTGTAGATGTGACCCCCCCGGTCCATCCCTGCGGATGGACACGGCCGGAGCTGCCGCCCGGGACGGGGGCAATGGAGCGGGACATTAAAGGCTTTTCCGCATGCTTTGTGCCCGGCCTGTGCGTCCTGTTTGTGACTCCTCGATGCTTCCCGCAGCCTCCTGGAAAGCCCCATGGCTCCCCTGTACCCCCACTCTGGGCCCCATGGCTGGGTGGGAGGCAGCTGCTGCTGAGGCGGGGTGCGGCCAGGGACGCTCTGGAGTGGGAGACGCTGTCACACCCAGCTGGGGCATCGGTGCCACCTGTGCCCACTTCGGATGGGGAAAAGTCCCCTGGGTGCAGGGCAGCGAGGGGAACCTGACCGCCCCACACCCCCCAGCCCTGATGCTGGGGTGAGGGGCACTGAAATGCCCCGTGAGGTGGGGGTGGTGGGTGTAGGGGGGTGTTTCTTCAGTCCCTTTAATCCTACAAAGCTCTCTCCCTGACCCAGCCTAGAGGAGGGGCTCCCACATCCCGAGCTGGCCCAGTCCTCCCCGGGTGCTGCTGGTGTTCCCCTGAGAGCCATGAGACCCCCAGAGGGGACCGGCACCCTGGGGTGTCTGACCCTGCACCGGGGGATGTCCCTGATCCCGGTCTGGGGGATGTGGGGGCTGATCCTGCACCGGGGGATGTCCCTGATCCCGGTCTGGGGGATGTGGGGGCTGATCCTGCACCGGGGGATGTCCCTGATCCCGGTCTGGGGGATGTGGGGGCTGATCCTGCACCGGGGGATGTCCCTGATCCCGGTCTGGGGGATGTGGGGGCTGATCCTGCACCGGGGGATGTCCCTGATCCCGGTCTGGGGGATGTGGGGGCTGATCCTGCACTGGGGTGTTGGTCCCTGATCCCAGTCTGGGGGATGTGGGGGCTGCTCCTATGCTGATGGGGAGTGGGCTGGGGCGGGGGAGGAGAAGCTGATCCTGTACCAGCGGCTGGAAGGGACCGGATACATCATTCCTGATCCTACACTGGGATATGGGTCTCTGATGCTGGTCTGAGGGATGTGGGTGCCCTGATCCTGCAGCCCGGGCAGGATGAGACCCCGCTGATGCTGGAGACAATCCCGTTTTGGGTGGAGTCAGGGCAGGGGTACGTGGGTACCTATATACAAATACTACAAGCGCTGTTTTTCCCCCGCAGGCGCCACGCCAAGGGCAGCATCACGTTCACCCCCCAGCCCGGTCACAGCGCCCTTACGGGGTGTCCTTGTGCCTCCGGGGAGGGGTGTTAGCAACCTGCCCCCCCCGCTGCCGGAGCCGCCTCCGTGGAGCCCTGCCAAGGGAAATCAAGCAAATCCAGCGATTAACTCCTGCCGAGATCAGCGTGGGAGCAGCGGAGGGATGGTTCCAGCCGGCAAACGCGGGTCCCCTCCGCCCTACAACCCGTGCCCCAACAAATAAAAAAACTGCTTCACCTGCAAAGCCGCTTCGAGGGCTGGGGGGGGGGTCGTCACCTGCCACGCATCCGTGGCTGGAGGTGGGACATGTGGTCCCGACCGCCTGTGGGGCTGGAGCTGGCACACGGGGAGGCTCGCGGGATGGTGGCAGGGACTGCACCTTGTCCTCTTGCTGTCCCCCTGTGCGGGGGAGGCAGAGGGGCAGCGCTGTAGGAACAGAGCAGTGTGTTCCCAGCGCGTCCCTGCAGTGTCCCCATAGCGTCTCCGCGGCGAAAATGCCAAGGACCCTCTTGGCCGGCACAGCCCCGAACCCCAGCTTTGGTTGCCAGCCGAGTCCTCGAGCCCAGGTGGGTCTCGCAGTGGGGTTCCCCGTCCCCCCGCTGGTATTTAGGGCGCCAAACCCCCAGAAATGCCACCTGTCCCTCGGGGCTGCTGCAGCCAGGAGGTGTAGTACTTTAAAAACAAAGAAAAGGTTAAAAATCAAGAACACTGTATGGTTTTGGGCTGCAGGGCAGCGCGGAGCTGCCGATGCTGCAGCCCCCCAGGCTCGTGGGGGGGCACGGAGGGGTCCGTGTGGGTTTGGTCCAATCCAGACGGGCGCCGGGCTGGGCAGGCCGGGGCTGCACGGCCCTGGACGGGGCTGGAGGGGACGGAGGGGACACAGCGAGGGGACCGAGGGGACGGAGGAGACACAGCGAGGGGACACAGCGAGGGGACGGAGGGGACGGAGGGGACACAGCGAGGGGACCGAGGGGACGGAGGAGACACAGCGAGGGGACACAGCGAGGGGACGGAGGGGACGGAGGGGACACAGCGAGGGGACNGCCTTAACCCCGCCCACCCCCATAGGCCACCCCCCCGGGGCGACAGCTGATAGAACCATCCAATGGGAGCCGCGGATGTGACTTAGGCCACGCCCTTTCCCCCGCCCCCGCCCGCTGATTGGCGGC
>VZRS01007681.1:0-30526 GCA_013398055.1 Ifrita kowaldi
AATCATCATGGCATCAGTTCCAAAACCACTGTGATGTGTAAATAATAGTACAAGTTTGTAAGTGATTATTGTAGGCACGGGAGTAGTTAAAGCATATATTCTAATAGATACTACAGTAATTGCTTCATAACTTTTAAAATTTGCAGTGTATTTCTAGTACTTACCATAATACCTAAGTTTCGTGGTTATAAGCACAGTTCCCCTTTTCTTAAGTGTCTCTTCTACCTACTGGTATGTGTTATAATATATACACATAGTTATTTTCTCTTTTCCTAACCTGAAATTGAATTAGCCTTTTTGCTTCCCATTGTGGCAAGAAAATAAGGAAAGTCCTGTTCCTACCCATGGAGAATGATTTCAAAGCTAGATATATCACTTAACATTTCTTAAAATTGCTTTCTCTGTTCCAAAGCAACTTAATTTACAGCTTTCTATATTTACAGTGTTTCATAAAAAGAAACTGTGTTTGGCTTTCTTGAATAAAAGCTGAACAGCTTGAAGTGAGGTATCTTCAAAATAACAAGAATATTGTGCAAATACTTCAGAAAATCAAATAAAATAATCATAATCAAATGTTGCTCAATTGTGTTTGGATCCTACAAGCTAAACTCTGATCAGACATTTCAAGCAAAGTGCTGCAAAAGCTGGGATGGGTTTACTGGTGTTCTGTCTTCTGGACCAAAATTGTAGAGATTTGTATTCCAGCTAGAATCATTCCAAGAACTTTGTGAACAAATTTAATCAAGTCTGCTTTTGATGCTACTTAAAAAAAATATTTATTCAAAGTAAGGCTTTCATATCTTAGCTTTGGAAAGGTTGAACTGCCTTGTTAGTACTCATGGTTATGATTGCTCAGCTTCGTGTTACTACTTTATAATGGCAGCCCCCTACATTTAGTGTTGTTTTTCATGATGCACTGTTTCATATTGCTAAGAATCATCTCATCTTTTGAGAAAAATCTAGGGGAAAGAAAAGACCATTATGTCTTCTGAAAAATCATAGGCATTAGAATATTTTGGTATTAGCATTTCTGCTGTAAATTCTACATTGTTAGAAAGAGACTCACTTTTGATTTACATTTCTTAGGGAAAGTTATATTTCTGCTGCTTCTTTATTCCCTTTCTGACACAGGTGTGTTGTCTTCAAAGATCATCTTTTTTCATCTTTGTCATTGGACTGTGATGGTTTTGTGTGTGGAGGGCACATGATACAGAACAAGACATTTTTTCATGTGGATGTTCTTTTTCTTTCTGTTCTTCTCTGCTTAGACTATCTTAGTTTTTCCTGTGTGCTGAAGTTTCACCCAAAGGAAACAAGGTATGCCATTTTTGTCAGCATCCTGGACTAGAAAAATTGATAATACAATCTCATATCTCCTCTGTGTTGCACTAGATGCTCTGGTTAAAAGAGAATTTCAAGAATGAACATGCTTTGGAGAGTGATCAGAGACTTGCAGCCAAGGAGAAAAGGCTGAAAGGGTGGACTTGGACCTTCCACTGATGCTTTGAAATCTGTGGAATCTGAGGACTGAGAGGTGAATTCTGGTATCTCTTCATGAGGAGAGCCACTTGCAAATGTACCCTCTCAGAGTGCTCCAGTGCTTCCTTCTCTATGAAGAGCAGGCCAGTTTATATTAGTGAACATAAAAGCAGAGTTATTCGGATAGTTTTTCTTCTAGTCTTTGCTATTCTGTAAAGAATTTTCAACATTCAGGGTGCAACTTTGCTTTAGAGACATTCTATAATTTTAGTGTTTATTGATACTTGTGTCTTACATGATTAAAATGATACATTTTACTAAGGATTTAATTTCAATAACTACTTTGACCATTTCATAAAGCATGAGGTAAACAGGATAATTTCTTTTAACTGATCTTGCTAGACTCAGAATTTATACTATTTTTTAATCTTACAAATGGTTCTGTGTGGAACTAGCTGAAAAAAACCCATAGAGTTATAGTATGTACTAAAAACTGCATGCTTTTATCTCGTTATAGACGAAAACTTGAATAATAATGCAGTTTGAAAAAAAAGAATCCACAAGCTGCTACAATTTAGAATTTTGTATAATAGGAAAACCCCTTAAAGTTGTAGGAGTGGAACATAGAGTATTCTTAGTTACTAAATCTGTTTTCTTTTTATTTTTTTCAAATCCCATAGCTTAAGATCAAAGCTGGGGTTCAAAGCTGAATCTTAAAATGTCTTCCGCTCCAGTGGGCCACACTTTCCATGTATGACCTCCCATGTGGTGAAGTTTAGACACAGCTGAACCCTCTGGAGCCCTGATCCTCTCCTGACTGTAACAGAGTGTGCGAGCCAGCAAGGTGCCGTTTGTATTTCCGTCTTGACTTTACTCGTAGTACTGTGCAGAGCTGCAGAGAACTAGAAGGATTTTATGACAATGTGGGTGACGTTGCCTTTGGGACTGGTCAGCGCACACACTCCTCTGCTCCGAAGGTGCTGTATCCACCCGGATCAAGCTGCCTTGGTTTCCTAATCCTACACCTCCGTTGGGATGACTGATGGTCCTACCCATTCGATTTGCACCGTTCTTGGCCCTGCTACTGCAAATCACTCAGCTCAAGAAGGAAGCAGGTTAAGATGAGATTCTAAATAATTGCTATTGGAAAGATACCTTTCATGTCTGTACTAAGACGAAAGAGCATGGCATATGCAGGTAGGAGATGTTTTTCTTCATTCTAAACCCTGCATAAATTATTACTCCTCTCTTGGTTCACTGGCTCCTGTGGGGCTACTCATTTGATTTAGGAAAGTAGAGTTTTGCCCATATGGAATTTGAGTTTTAGGAGTGACCTCCTTCTCATTTGAAATTATTACAGTTCATCTGAGTGTATTTACAGTTCCAGCTAATTCTTTGCAGGTTCTTTAAACTATATTATGTAATGTGTGTTTTTACTTTTATTGCTCTTCCTGAAACTCTAATGGTCTTGTTATTGCTATTCTGAAAATAAAACATCTATGTAACAAGACTATCATATTTTACATTTTTTGAGACAGTCTCAAATTTAAAAAGCATGTCAAGGTGAATTGCATAACAGAATGAGGAATGCAGACCTTCCTCACTGTCCTCATGGGAAGAAAATAATCATGATGCCTGATGTGAAGCCAGCTGAAGTGATCTTGGAAAGGGAAGGGGAAGCTTTTCCGTTGGCTACAGATCCATTGTGTTCTATATTAGAACTGTTTGAAAGCTGATTGCTTTCATCAACATCACTTCAAATTGTTTATTGAAATCTCAGGTCACATGTGGGAACGTAAAGTTTCTTATAGTATGTCACTAAAGTGATTTCTGAGAAAAAATGTTCTGATTTTGGAACAATGTGTCCTGGAGAAAGAAGATCTGGAATCCTTGGAGCTGCCTGGGGAGTTAATTGAGTGAATTTTGAGTTAGTACCCCAGGAACTGTGTCAATAATGGCACAGAGTCAAACTCCAGGAACCAACTGAACTTTACATAAGTTAGTTGTGAATTGCCAAAATGAATCACTGCAATGGCCATCCAGTCTTCTATATTTGCCATTTTTATTGGCCTTTTTATAGAAAAGAAATTGGGCTTTTGTCCTGGTTTTTAGGGGTCAGTGCTGAAGCTACTACAGAAAAAGAAAATGAAAAAGAACAGAATAAGCCAACAACAGATTGCAGGCATACACACAAGATTTCTCCATGGTCAGGAGGACTTACAATTTCCTTTTATGATTTTTTGGCTGCTGCCAGAAGAGAGAACATGTTTTGATATTTGAAGAAGTGCACAAATTCTATTAAAACTATTCTGAGAGTCAGAGAACACAAAATGGCTGTCATTCACTGACAAAATGATCATCAGATTGTATTACAGATTTTTTTTAAAATTTCCTGTTGTTAATGATAAATCTGTCCAAACTAAGAAAGAGTTACTTCAACACAAACATTATTGAAAACCTCATGCTGAGTATTTTTTGTAGGTTTGTCCCCTATTTACCTACAGGGTGAGTGTTACAGTTCCTGATCACAAAACTGGGGCTCTCCACATCCAGTTGCTACAATCTGTAGTTTGGGATTTCAAGGTCATCTCTTTGAGGGTTTTTTGTTGTTAGTTTTTCTTCCTTCTTTTAAAGTAACAACTATAGCTGAACATAACAGAGATTATTAAATACTCAGTCTTAATCATGTGTGATCTGTTGTCAAAATGTGACTTCTCAGGCTTCACTCAGTTGCTTCTTACAGCACCAATCATTTCCAGAGCGTTCTATAATTATACAGTGCCAGTGAAGTCACACTACAAAAATCATCTGTCTCTGTCTCCAAAGTCCTCTTCCACCACTTCCCCTACCACCTACCATTTTGGAGTGATAGGTTCAAAGAAATATCCACAGGAATCTAGAGCCTAAAAATTAAATTTAAGATCTTATTGAATTCTATCTTACTTCCAGGCCCATCAGAAAAACTGATAATTCTGTTTTTTCAAAACCCTCTGTTTTTAAAAATCCATTTTATTCGTCTTTTTTCCTTTAGTTGTTTTTTTTTCCCTCTCTGGAGATATTTTTTTCTGGTTGTGTGGAGGGATGACAAAGTAGAGGTAAGACAATAGCATATGCTTGACTCTGTGGTTCAGTTATAGTAGTTTTAATTTTAATAATCCCAGCTGGACCTAGTGAGAATGAAGCCATGTACATACAGGAAGAGTTGAAGTATAGACTGTCAAGGGAATCTAGATACATGCTTTGGTTAGCATATGCCGAACTTTACACCATTGTTTCTGCTGTGTGAATAGACATAGAAGTTAAATCCCAAAGTCTATTAAAATTCTGGAATCCATTTCGCTTTATCAGTACAAACTTTTGGATAACCCTTTTTATTGCTTACAGAAAAAAATTCTAATTGACTTAAAGTTTATTAAAATGTATGGCAGTTTTTTTCATTAGCAAAAATGTTCTGTAACACCGCAATGGACAACTCCTGCCTTCCTGCTCCAGTTAAAAGACTTACCAACTTTAGCAATGCCTTATCTTAGTAAAGGTTAGGCAAGTTTTGCTGCAAGTACTGCCAAGTAGATGATGCACAATTTTTTTCTACTACGTAGAATAGTTTGGGTATAAAAGACATACATCTCCATCTTTATTAAAAATAAAGGACTAGGATGAAATCCTTTCTCAGGAACATCATGGACTGAAAAATTTCAAATAACATTAAAGACTTCCAATATAAATCAGTCATTATATGGTGAAGAAGTAACTGTAGTGACACTATATTGAGGAGTTCCTATTTATCTCCTGAATGCAGAGATATGTGTCTGAATACACCTGCTTGAGAAACCTGCACTAAAATGACTACAAACAAGTGAATAAATTTGAGATGCCTCATGCAGTACACGCTATTGCTTTTTGTTGTAAAACTAAACGAAATCTGAGTCATTGCAATCTTAGAATGTAATGCCAGACAAATGAGAACCAGACCACAAACAATGAAGCCAAGTACATCATTATAGGTTGAGTAATGTGAACGACTTACATAAACTATGGCTGAAACTCAAGATTTAGCAAAAGACCATCACCCTTAATTGCGTAAGAACAATTAAAAACTCATTAGTCTGCAAGCTGACCATCAGGAATAAGAATGTCATCAATTGAAGTCATAAATATTTAGGGAGGGCAATTTTTCATTTTGGTTTAACTTTTTATCTTACCTTTCTTATGCTATGAATTGCCTTTCATTTATCCAAATGCTTCTCCAAAAAGGGGAAATAATTGCAATTTTTCTTCACCTAGTCTCCATTTCCAGCAAGATTTTCCAGCAAGTTTTTCCAGCAAGTTTTTCAGCCCAGGATTTTTTAACGAAATCCTCTGTCTCTCTGAAGACCTTTCTTGTTTTACTGACAGTGCTCTGTCAGGAGTTTAGTGTTAGGCTCCTCCTTTGCTGATCCATTGGTGGCATATAATAACAGTTCAGGTGATCCTAATATGCTCTTGAAAAAAAAAGGTGTTATTGCTAGCAGCAAGGTTCACAGGGCTTGTGATAACTTTGTTTCTACTCTTCATTAAAAAAAAAAAAAAGGATAAAAATCACTTATCAACCAGGTCCTGTTAATGCTAGCTAACACCACTATGAGGCATTTGCTGTCGGCACTGGAAGTCATTCACTAAGAAGCACCATTTATAAGATGCACGCCCACATGATGAAATAAACCACAGATTATCAAAGGCTTTAGGAGTTTTAGAAGACTTTGGATGAGACTGTGAAGGGACAAGGCATCAAACTGAGAACAAAACTTAAGTCCTGCAAGACAGTGTTGTAACATCTCCAGTGTGCTGTCACACAGCCACATTAAGAAACTCTCACTTCTTCTTAAGTTGCCTCAAAGACCATGGAAATTATCTGATGGCAGGAGGTACCAGACACTGAAGTCTTACTAAGAACAAATGCATCAGGGATTTTTTTAATGTACATTTGAAGTGGTTTTCCATGTGATCTAAATGTGTGGAGGCAGACCATCCCATAAGACATTTGAATGTGGTAAAAACACTCTTGCTGGAGTCAGCTTAAGGGTTATTAAGATTTTCTAGAGATAATATTAAAAATGTGAAAAGTCCACTGATTTATGAGCTCATGATGTTCCTAACAACAACAGCAAATGGCAGGAAATGATTTAGAGGGGTGTAAGTACATTTGAAATGTACTAATTTCAACAACTAATGTCCAGAAAGTTGAAGAAAAGAGAGCCTTTTAAAGAGTGAGCCACACTAAATTAAGTCTGGCAATTGTGTGGTGAAACCATTCCTTGGATTTCATAATCATAGGAGAACTCATCATCAGAATTAATGCAGAGAAGAATTTGTTTGCTGCCATCATGGATAATAAGCAGAACAGAACAAACAGTCTCTAAGCAGTAGCTAGTTCAACTTTTTACAGCTCAAGTTTTCCAGTTCCCGTTTTAAGTACCTTAAGGAGCAGCAACAAATCTAATCTTACTTCTGAATTTTCTTCCTAACAAAATTTCTCATAACAACCACCACAGCATTCGAGTGGGAGACAAGATAGGGATTTGTTGGCATCTGCTGAAGAGATACCTGGTGGAAGTGACATGACTTTACAGGCTTGTTACAGCAGCATTTTCTCTTTAGTGTCCTTACACCTGCTTTATCGTAGATGGACTACTTGATTTTGGAAGAGAATTCAAATCTTGATTTTTTGATGTAAAACAGAAGCTCTTACCTAGTTCAGGGAGTCTGGCATCCTACTCAAACAAAAAAGCTCAAGGCTTAAAGCCATTTTACTCTATTTGAAAGAGCAAAGCAGGACGAACTTAGAGGCTAAAAGTGTGTATGATTGCCACTGAGATATTTGTGAAGTCATCTTATCTGATGGTAAGAGGGCTTCCCCACATAAATTCATCCGATCAATGTCAATACTAACTTGGATGAAGAATACTTGAATGAACAACTTGTACCCTTGTAAGCAACTCTTGCTGAAGCATGCCATGATAAATCCTGCTAGATTAAATACGCTGCTGAAAGTTTCTGCTCTGGTGAATACTGACAAACTGGGCATTTGCTTTTCTTCTGTAACTGGTTCTTGATAACACTTGGTTCAGTATGTTCTCTCTGGGTTTCAACAGAAAGAATATTTGATAATATTGATTAATCTCTCTGAGTTCCAGACATGGCACAAATTGAAATATTAGAAAGTAAAAAAACTAAACATACTATTTCTTTTAAGGTTGAGGTAGCAAGGCATTTTATTTTCTACAATGTGATATTTGATCTACTTGAAGAGCCAGATGTATTTTTAAATCTGACAAAAATAAACTTTGAGTTTAAATTAAAATACCAAAAAGGATTTCATTATGTCATTCTGATTTTACTCGTTTTCCAAAAATTACAGACCTATAAAATTTTCTGGTTCAATTGCCTGTCACTCTTCCAGAGATGGATGACACCGACCTGCTTTTCCAATTAAATTGCAAAAGAAATACTCAAAACTAATAACTATGTCAACTTTGTTATCCAATGTCATTAATTTTTCTAGATATTCTGTGATGTATGCTTCTGACCCCTTCTTATGTTTCTTGGCAGTGAAGAGCTGAAAAGAGCTAAAGAGAATCAAGACATTTTCTGGAGTACCTGTGTATTCTTAATAGACAGCAAAGGTTTGTGAATTAGATAAAATGACTTGACTGTACTATCTTAGATTCGGCAATAATATAGATCAAGATTTTTCCCAGAGTTTTTTGGTTTAGTTTGGGATTTTTTGTTTTGTTTTTGGTTTGGTTTGGTTTTCTTTAATTTATAGTATTATCATTATTATTATTATTTCTACTGTCTTGCCTTATATCTTATTTTGACCGTACTGTATGTGTCTGTCTGCCATACTATAGATTTTATAGTCCAGTTCTTAGAAATAAAGATAGGGTATAGATCAAGCAGAGATCAGCCAAAGCACAGAGCCAGAATGCATGCTGATTCTGGAGAGACAGAGAATTTGGCATAAATCCAAACAAATTAACAAGTTAATTAAGCAGTATTTTTGGAATGCACCTGAAACACCATTACAAAATTAATGCAAGCACATTTAGTGACTCATGACTGCATGATCTGTGAACTAGAACTAGAAGCCTTCAAATTTCATTGTATTATTCAACAGCAGTCAAAACTGTGCCTTCAAATGTCTATTGCCATGTAAAGATTACATATTTGGAGATTTGCAAATGAATTTTTTAAGTACATCTTGTCTAACCTAAAGAATTCAAAAAAGATTACAATATTTATCCCAACTTTATAAATACAACATAAATATCAAAATATGATCATAAATGCAAAGACATTCTCAAGTGGCAGTGGAAAGCATTCAGAACAAGGCTTTCTTAACACTTAACAACACTTATTGTTAAAAATATTTGTCACTCAACGAATTCCACTAAGCGTCTCTGAAACGGGAACTAAATTCATTCCAAAGACACTTAGTGACTGTAAAGAAGGAAATAAGGGAGTGTGACTATTCTTTATCACCAAGCCAAAATACTTCGTAACTCAGTGAATTCCTTAGTTCACCCATCTGAAACTGAGGGTCTGCACAGTAGATCAGCTTTTGTTTGTCCCTCTGTTAAAGTAAAGCAACTCTTCTCCCAGGTAACAGGTGAAAGGACATGAGGATGTGGCTTTGAGTTGTGACAGAAGAAGTTTACACTGGGTATTAGGAAAAATTTCACCAGTGAAAGTGAGGTTAGGCATTGGAACAGGCCGCCCAGGAAGTGATGGAACCACCATCCGTGGAAGTGTTCTAAAGGTTGTGAATATGGCATTTGGGGATATGGTTTAGAGGTGAACACTATGGTTAAGTGGTTCTGGGTTAACAGTTGGACACAATGATTTTGGAGCACTTATTCAACCTTAATTGTTCCATGATTCTATCTTCACATCTTCTTTTGTCCATGGCCAAGTGTTTCAGATTCTTTTACAACTTTCTTAAACGAAGTCTAACACACCCCCACCTCTCATGGGTTCAGCTGATTGTCAGCTGAGAGCCACCCCACCCAGGGCTAGCTAGCACAGCCCTATTTTTCATAAATTTGATATCCAATGCTGTAGCCTCCCATAAAGATGTAAAATTGCAGTAGTTTTTTTCTCAAATAAAAATACCAAGATTTTTGTTTATATACAAATCTAATCCAAAGATTTCACAGAAATTTACAAGTCAAGAAAACTTGCACCATCATTCTGTATCAGAGACTGATTTTTTGACTCAGGTCAATTTGCTTTTATGTATATTAGTTCTTTTTCACAGTGTCTGTCATCACTAGTGTTCCGTTTGGCACCTTCATCCTCATGTTTCTCTGTTCCCCTAGATCCTACACCTATGCATCAATTACAGTAGCTGTTAGTAACTTCTACCATCTCTGGTTTCATGTCCTGGACTAGCAGCTCTTCATCCATTTTTTCTCCTATGTTCCTTGTGTTCATACAATAAAGGTTTCAGGTGCGTTTTCTTAATCATGCCTAAAACTTCTGGAGAGCAAGTTTCCCACACACCTTTGTTCTATGCAGACTTGGCTTCTAGTTTCATTTTAACAAAAATAGGTCTTTGTTCCTTTTCCTAAATGTCATCAGACCATAAGCTATTTTTTGTACAGCAAGCATAGCACAAAATCAAATGGCATTCAAGGAGTACAGACAGGCCTATGACAACTGCAGTAGGAATAAAATTCAAGTGTTGCTCAACCTATTTACTGAAAGACAGTATTATTCAGTTTTGGGTAATGAAAATTAGTCCTGGATTGAGAAGCAATGAAATTTTTACTCCAAGTCATAAAAAAATCCTCAATTCTTATCTCTTAGATGCTTTTTTTCTTTTTTTGGACAAACTTAAATACAAGGGCTGCTCTATACTTGCCGTCTTACTGCCCTGGAAGGCTGGAAATATCCACTCACTGGTAGTAGGCAAGGCCAGGAAGCTCAGCCAAAAAGGAGCTGAACAGGGGACCTTGAGCAAGGGCCTTGCCTTGTTTGAAGGCTGCCAGCCTCCAAGGCTCTCCAGACTCCCAGTGCTGAAAGCATTCCTTTCCTGCCACTTTCCATATCCTCCCCAGAACAATTTGCAAAGTCATAAATTACCATTTTCATCTTAAGAACTGCAATTTTCTACAATCAAATTATAAACTTCTGCTTGGAAAAAAATAAAAAATTCTGAAAGAAAATTCCAAAATAGTTCTAATACAAATTCCATTCAGAAATGTCCCCCGTGTATGGGAATCTTAAACCTGCGTTATATTTTTGAGTAGTTCAAATCCATCACTTTGGCCCACAACTTGGGAAATAAGGACCATTTTACTTACATTAATTGAAGGTTTTAATTCTGATAGTGCCTGAAAGCATTTCGCCTTCCTGGAACATCTCTCCCTGAACCATTAAGTTTCAGAGACAACCACCTGCAGCAGGTGCAAATGCAGCTTGCTCAGTTCATCTACCCTATATATCAGAGTACAATGAGACTTTATTTATTCTAATAACTTCCAAAGAGCGATAGCTGAAATAGACTTCTAGGTCCATAGGAAAAGGAATAGATCGGAATGTTAGCAGGGACTTCAGCACAAGAAAGAGTTAATAATTTTTTTGATTACATGAAAGTCTGGCTCTAAACCTTGGTAAAGTGCCCAAAAGCAAAAGCTATGACCTGAATTGGCATTATCTGTCTGTGCAAGAAATTAGTAGCTAGTTAACAAAGTGATTGTGAAATTCTGACTGCTGGCAATATGTCTCTTAAAGGTTTAAAGGGCTCTTAAAGGTTTTAATAGCTGCAGTTTCATAATTAAATTCATATCAATAATTAAAATATCCACTGTACTAATACAATCACAATTGTTTACCATGTTACCATGATATTTACCTAAATACTAAGTTACTATTCATTCCTTAGCTGTCAAACAAGTGCAGTGAAAAACAATCCACTGAATATTTTCAATTTTTTTTTTAAAGTTGGACAGATTTTTGATTGGAAGAGATGGAAAAACAATTCTGCTCTTCATCACGATGAAAATAATTAATTCATGTTTTAGTATAATTGAATTTTAGCAGTTGTAATTATTGTACATTAATAACAAGTTTTAACATCTGTGTTTTCAGTGATACTGTATAAATGTAGCAAAGACTAAAAAATTAGGTTATACCTAGTGCAAACTTTTTCAGCAAGGATCATATTATAATTAGGAAGTCCCAGTGAAGCTGGAAGAACATTCCATAAATACCTACCTGTGAAACAGCACACATTTGTTCCCCTTCTAAATAAATAAATGACAAATGAAAAATTTTATATTATATCTATAATTCTCATGTTATTTTTAGAATTCATGATATGATTTTGTAAAATGCATAAACTAATTTATTTTATAACATAAATCAGTAAGATATTTATGAACATGATTGTATTTTTTTAAAAAAATCGATTTTCTAAGAAAACATTATGGAACTGTGACATTAAATGATATTAATTTCCAGTAATCCCATTAGACACATATGGAAAAGACACAAACCATAGACAACTGACCAGATGCAAAAGATTTGCCAACACCATTACATATTAATTTTCAATTTTTCAAAACTTTCTTACAGATGACTTATCGTCGGTAGAGCCTCCCTCTCCTATCAGCCAGCAAGTAAGAGCAGCCTTCTTAAGAAAATCACCATACTCCCACTTGCATCTACTTGAGTTTGAGTAGATGGTCTTTGAGGTCCTTGAAACTGGGCAGATAGTGTCAGTGGTGACTGCACTGACCACACCAGGCAGGAGGATTGCAGATTTAGCAAGGCAGAGTAGAAATAAAGGTCTGCGATTGCTCACCTCATGCTTGCTCGTGGCAGAAATTGGTAGAGTGACTCTTCAGCAGGGTGACCACTGAAGCTGATGGCTGACAATGACCTGTAGCTCAGAAAGACAGTTGAGGAGGTAGCATTGATGTCCTTCTCCCCACTTCCTGAGGGGGTTGGAGCATGCTGAAGTCTCCTCTGAGGGACAGCTGATGCTGCAAGTACAGCTCATCCACCATGGGCTGCGCTCAACAGCTGAGGAGTCGTAGCTCACAGATTACAGGAAAGAGCCTTTCCAGAAATGAATGCGTGTTCCTGCAACCACATTCAAAATTAATTTGTTAAAATCTACTCTGAAAAAAACTGAATGATACCTTTCTATTTGTTGTTGGTCCTGCTTCCTCTCTTTAGGGACTCCTGATCTAACTTCACGTTGCTCAACTACCAAGGTCGGTCGACACAGCAATATATGTCATTGTCATTTAAACAGGTCAGAACGTGGACTGAAGGCTCCAACTTTTGTAATAAGTCTCAACTAATGAGTGATTATTTTGCTGACAGCCACTCTGGGTCACCAGCCAGGAATGATGAACCTTTGTGGTCAATCTGATATTGATTTGGGCAGTTGTATTTGCCTTCACGGTCAAAACAGGTTTGGAAAATGTATTAAGCAGGAACTAAAAAGCATTAATCTGTTCCTCGACAGGCATTCCTATGTGTTTAGGTAGATTCAGATTAAGGGTTTTGGCACAAATGAATGAAAAAGCGAGCGCAGAAAAATTCAGTTTAATGACTGAGTTCTCTTGGGTAATCATCCAGCACTTACAATATATGCCGGGTTTGGCAACAGGACGTAATGCTGCAAACAAGATACTTTAATATAAACTTAGTTGTATCACTTTTTCCTGTTTACTAAGGTTCTGGCCTTAAGATAACTCAAATAATTGTACTTGAGACAATTGCTTATGATGAGCCAACTCTGTTGAAATAAAGAGCTTTTGAAATTTCCACTTGCTTTCCCTAGGGATTTCTGTTGTAAAAATGGATTATGACTCTAAGAAAACTTGGTATAGCAGGAGCTTTAAAGCCAAGAAAAATTATGGGTTTTTTGGTAAAATAACAATTTGGAAAGGAATTATGGAAGAGGCAGTTATATTACAAATATTCACTGTATGTCCAGGATAACCAATTGCATTGTTTTACAGTATGGATTTTAGTTAGTCATAAAACCTGTATTTTTGTTGAGATGCAAACTGAGATCTGTCTTAAATCTTTGTTTTCACATTTTTCTTGCTTAAAATGTGTTGAAATGTCCCATGTTAGGATCTCAGCCAAAAGAAACCTAAAGGAGTTTTATAACTTTTTTTCAAAATCCTCCCATTAATAAATTTTACTTTTAGTGGAGTTACCAACCCTTTGCTATATAAAATAAAATACTAAATGCCTACAGATTATAAACATGTTTGAGTATTTGATCCCAGTTCCTTTGCGATTACTGGAGTGGAAAATTTCTACTTTGTCACAACCTGTCATCCTTTGATGTCAGAATTTTCTGCTACTGTAACAATGACTGAAACAAAGTTGAGAAATCCTCACTGAATGCCATCAGCATCCAAGAAAGGTAAAAAACCTGACAACGAAAAATGCTATTCTTCCTAGCCACAGAAATGGGCTCTTACTAACTCATCTCTTTCTAATTGTGAACTATATCTGTGACAGTTCCAGTGAGGATTTGTTGGACTGATCCTAGAGAAAGTACATTGTGATCTTCTAGACCCTGCACTCTTTCCTGACTTCTGAAATCCAGAGTCTTAGTGTAACACTGTGGCTGAAATGATTTAACACTCCTTCCACTCTTAGTGCTACACCTCACATGTATGGACCGACTCCAAACCTACCAAAAAGTCGCTCTCTGCAGCACAGGTCATTTTATCGCAGGAAGCATAATTTTAATTTTATGTATTACCACTGTCGTGTATTTCATGTTTGGTATTATAGTTATGCTTTGTATGTTATTTGTTTCCTTTCTGGAGCTCACAAAAAACTGGTCATTACAATTGACAGTTTCTCTGCAAGACTCCATTCTTGTAATATTTTTCTGTTACTATGGGTATGTTTGTTATGGTAGATGCAAAAATCCACTGATGGAATGTTGAATGTGAAACTGGGTACTTAAAATCCCCTGTGCCTGTGAGGGGAAAAAAAAGGCTCTTCTTTATTAATAACTGTTTAAACTTTTTATTATATAAAGTGGTCTAACAAAGGCATATTTTTCAAAAGAAGAGATTGTAGTTTTGGACTCTTACCAATTTTTTTTGGAGAAAGAGACTAATGAAGAATATGTTTCCAAAACACTGGCACTATGAAGCCTTGAAACAATTGTAGATTTAAAATACTCCTTTTCCTTCTGTCTTCCACTTGCTCTTTTGCTGAACAAGCCAGTTTTAACTTCTCAAGACGTTTCAGAAAGCACTACAAAGAATCTAACCTCATTAGCTGCAACCTCATCAGAAAGCTGTAAATAGGTGATTATGGTTCCAAATCAGTTTTGAAAGGGTAATAAAGTACAGCTTCTTCCATTTTATCTGTTCTGGATGGACTTGACACACTGCACTACAACTTATATCAGGCTGTGCTGGGTAGTTAGACAATGACTCATATTGTAGCCTACTAGGTGAAATAATGAAGTCTGTCATCTCTATTTTAGTGATCTCTGCTTTGGTAGTACTGCAGAGAATATTTTAAATATATATCAAAAATATACTAAAAGGGGAAAACACCATAAAGATAGAATTTGTAACACAGTTGATAACCTGGCAAGATCAGGTAGCAATAGGTCTGGTGCGGGCCCTTTGTAAAAGCCCTCTTCCTGCCAGAGAAAACAGTGCTGGCAGAAGCAGAAAAACCTCGGATCACCACCCCAGGTAGGATGTGTGTCCTCCTGAGAGGGGTCTGCTCTTGCAATCTGGTGCTGGGCTCTCCAGGAAATACATTCTTTTAGTGTCTGTGCTCTGATAATGGGCTTACCAACATGTAACCTGCAATTATGTGATGCAGTTTTACTCTCTTGCTTGTTTTGGCTACCAGAAACGGCATTTTCCTTCTCAAACATTTTATGTAACTCTTATGTTACTATACACTAGCCTACTCATTGATTTTTAATTGCAGCTGAAGCTATTAATTAGTGGCAGCAAGTGAACCCTGTAATGGAGCTCAGAAGTTACTTGAATATTGACCAGTTACCTAAATTGGTTTGAAATGGTTCACAGTGAAGCTGGCAGTTAATTTGTTTTTATTTTTTATGGACTGGGGAAGCTGTAGTGAAATCTAGGTACTTCAGGTGGCTGCCCCATGTGCAACTGTGGAAAAACCTCTGGGCTTCCTGATGCAGTCTCAGCCCCAGATCTCAATCAGCTCCTCCCAGACCCATCTTCTGGACACCAACCCTACAAGGCATGTGCCTAAGGAATAAACCTTCACAGGCTTGAGAACAAATAATCCTCCCCCCTGGAGGGCATCTGGAGTCCAGGTGGGAAAGGACTACGAAGCTGAAAGATAAATTTTCTTCTAATCCACTTCAGTCCGACTCTGAGGAAAGTCTGATGTGCCAGGGTGGGTGTGATAATGTGTCTGAGGCCGTCACCATAACCAGACCTACTCTGAATACTTCATAGTTCAAAACAGATTCTGGCTCTTTTTCAGGCATTCTGCAACTGTGGAAGACTGCTACCTGCTTAGGATGCTTTACAGAGTACTCACAGTACCCCAGACACATCTTGGTTTTTCTTTTGTTGTCATGGATCTCAAATACACACTCCAATTAGTGATCTGCACATAATGCTTGTGTGCACCCACATTTTCCTCTCTTAAATGTGACTGTAGACATTTTCAAAGCTAAGAGTTCTAAACCAAGTGAGAGGTGCACATACAAGAGACTCTAGCTGAGTCCTAAAAATGATAATGGTATTTTATACAATAATAAGAGAACAGAAATTCACCCTGGGAGTTTTCTGCTATGAGTACCACAAAAGCGGAACAGATGTTTTTGTCAAAAAAGTAGGCTCAGGAAAAGTATGATCTTGTATTTTAGATTTGACCAAAAGTGTTGTTTAACCACACTTGTGCTTGTGTAAATATGGAACAATTTGCTAAAAACTGATGTAGTAGTCCTGGCATAATTTCATGCAAGATATAGATAATTTTCAGTTGCAATCAACTGCACATGCTTGTTTAAGTGCAGCTATCTCAAGCAGCATAATTTTTCTTGAGATGTGATGTTTTTTCTTAACCTTCTCACCTGTTTTCCAGTGTGATACTATGTTTAAAAATTAATTAAGTCACTGGTAAAATTTACTGTTGTTTCTTTTCAATCTAAATACAGTAAATTTCCCCAAATTTGGAAAAAAATCAAACCAAACCAAACCAAAAGCGAACCAGTGCAGCAAGGTTATACTAGTGTAAGAATGAATCTTATGCCACAGCTTCATGTCTGAGAAGAACTCAAGTCACATCATTTGATCCAGATGTGGGTCTAAAACATCCTCAATCCAGACTCAGGAAACACTAAAATTTAAGACTGTTTCCACAGTGTTTACTTGGCCAAGTCATACATGTGTTATTTTCTATTCCTGGTTTCCTTATTAAATGGAAACCTTAATGTATCATTTTGTTATTTATGGTCTACCATAAAAACTACAGGATATACAACCTGAAGAGTTAAAACTAAGGAAGTTAAAGCTTAGCATTTGGCTTTCCTGACTATGCATGAACGTTGCTTTATTTGTGTTAGCTCACATGTATTTTCTTACATAAATTTACTTGCTTTATGGAAATTGTAAGAGCCGCAAGCCTGCTTTTGGCTCTCTCAGAGCTGTTAGTCTGTTACCTCCTTGCTCTTTAGAAATGATTTCATGTCTGTTTACGGCACGTCCCAGATGTGAATTCTGACCAAACGGTTAAATAAACAGTGATTATTCTATTTGACTAGTACGAAATCTACTATGAGGACAAGGCGAAGGCAATTATTCAGTTTAAACCATTGCTTGCTTTAAATCCCCGTTTCGATGCTGTAATAGACGGGACGGGACTTTTCCGCGCAAACCTGTTCCGCATGTATTGCTCCGTCCCTGAACTGCGCTGGGCAGCTCCGGACGCGCTGGAGAAGGAGAGCTGTGCGCTCCCTCTGCCGGCATCAGGATCGGCTCCTGCTGCTCCCGGGGGGATCAGCGGCTCAGGGAACCCCTCCTGCCCCCGCCTGCTTACACCTCCCCTCGGGCTCTGGCCCTGGCCCGCGCCTCAGCCCTGCCGCTGTCATTCGGAAAAAAAACAGAGAAAAAGAGAGCGAAAGGTGAAGCTAGGAAGGAGGAAGGAAGGAAGGAANGAGGAAGGGGAAGAGAAGGAGAGGGAGGAAGGGACAGAGGAAGAGAGAGAAAGAGAAAAGGAAAAAAGAAAAGGAAGGGAAGAAGGAAGGAAATAGAAACACAAAAAGAGATGAAAGAAAAAAAGAGAAAAAAGAAAAAGGAAGAGAAAGAAAAAAAGAGAAAAAAGAAAAAGGAAGAAAAAGAAAAAAAGAGAAAAAAGAAAAAGGAAGAGAAAGAAAACCTTGCTAGTGCAAAGCGAGGTGTAGGGGTGGAAATAAATAGCTGGTGGGAGAAATGAGGCAGCAAGATTGCTTTTTCTGACAGCAGTTTATGGTTAGATCAGTTTAGTGGTAACATCAAGCTGCATCCTTAGATAAGAACAGGACAGTGTAACTTTAGCTGCATGTTAAACTTACAAAAAGGGTGAAAAGTTACTTGTCAGAAGGAAACTAACAATGTGCAGGGAAATGCTAATTTCCAGTTACTAAAAGAATCACTAGCAGTAATTCAAATATAGATATGAGATATATACTTGAGAGTGCTAGAAAAGAACAGTATCTTCAGTGTCCTTGACTGGAGTTGACTTTTGTGTGACCAAACTGCAAATGAAATGTCTGCTTTAGATATCAAGTCATTTAATTTATTCATTCCTGGTATAACTCCAAAACATATTATTTATCAGAGAACATCTTCCATTTTGCTATTCTACTGCATTCCTCTCTTCAAGCACTAAAACAATGTGGATGGAACCAGAAAACCCTAAAGCAAGGGGCTAGAAACTGCAAGAAAAAATAGCCCTGAAAAAAATATTCATGCTTCTAAACTAGGCTGAGTTTTGGTAGGACTGCTTGTTTATGCCTCCATCCTGATAGACCCAGATAGACATTCTTGGATGATGGGTACAGTTCTAACATGCAGAGTTAACTAAATTAGTATGTTCTACCCTCTCCGTGACTCTGTTTCTTTCCTCATCACTCTCCTTGCTTTTTCTCTTTTGCTTGGGGAAAACCAAGAGATTTACCCTTCCTGTCTGGATCTATTGTCGTTTTTCTCTTTCCTGGCTCACCTTGTTTCTCTCCCTTAGTGCCTCTCTTTTGCAGCTAGCTGTCATTTCTCTCTTTGGGATAATTGCTAAACTGATATTAAAATTAGCAAGGTGTTTCCAAAGCAGATTGTGGACCATAGCAAGGATAAAATGCAGGCTTTCAGGAATGAAATCAAGTACTGTGCAAAACAGACATAAATTATAGCACTGTTACACTGCTACTTATGTTATACAGTGATTTATGTTGTTTTTCTGGTTTCATGTTCTGTCCAATGTAATGCAAAACATATTGCTGAAAATTACCTATTTTGCTGTTATTTCAAGCAGGCCTAAGATTTGTATTCACTTACTGCTCATAGAGTTACATTTTATGTCAGTGCTGCAGAAATGGAAAAAAGACCTTTTGGAGGACAGCTCTATTGTGAGCTTTGCTAGGTTTTTTTTTCTGGGACTCTTCTAATTTACATACCTTACAGGTGTGCCTAAAAATCAGTGTAGTGATCAGATACCTAAATCAGATACCTAAATGTACCTGACTGGGGGCAAAAAATTATGCTCAGTCTAGTCTAAACAGGAAAGGGAAAAGTTAGGAGGAATCAACCAGAGGAAATGCATAAAATATGAATGGATTTGCCTATTATTTGTGACCTCTTACAGAAATAAGGATGCTTTTATTTATTTAGTATAGGATTAGCTTAAACTGAAATAAAAATATCGTTCCCCTGAATGTGAGAGTTTAAAGGAAAAAAAATCTTAATGCACCTGCACCTTAAATTAATAACTTTAACTGATTTGCCCTATATTTCCTAAGAATACTTGTCTAGAAAAGATCTTTGTGATGCTCAGTGCACATATTACTTATACAAATTATTCTCAAATTTCCATGACTTCTGAATTATTAACTAAACTATAATTAGTGTTGCACAGGAGTCACTGGAGTATGTCTTGATTCTTTATGCCAGCTTGGGAAATTATGTGGGAGAATGAGGAAAGAAGTGAATGTTTTATATATTAAACTTTTCCTGGCAGTTGTCTTTTGCCCAGGCTGGCTCATAGCAAGTAAACAATGTATTTTATTAGTATCCAACAGGTATCGTTCAGTTCACAGTGTTCATCTTCCCAAAAAAACTTGCCTACAGGCCTGGGTTAGCGAGGCTGTCAACAGTGCTCTCTTCTGTTCCCATTTTGGAGGTTCAGTCCTTATTTAGGTCTATGCTTGCATTGCAAGCACAGAAAAGCCTCTACAACTTAGAATAGACTCTAACATCTCAAGTCTAGTAAATTTAGAGGGCTAAATCCATATCTGATTTAAAATACTTCTGTGAAAATGTACCAGGATTGTATTAGACATGGAAATTAATAATTTCCCTTAAATCTGTATAAGTGTGGGCGTAGGTGTATGTCTACACACACACATAAAATATATGTTAGAAGTTATATGAGATCTGTTTGCTAAATATTTGTTGGTTGCTTTTGCTTAAGCTATATGAATGAGAATTGCATTTAAATTGTTTTTTAAAAATACCTCTGACACTACATCACTTATGGCAAAGTTAAAGGTAGCAAGGAACCATCAGAGGAGCTGTATTCTCTGCACCCTTGCCTTTGTTTTACTAGGTTTCAATGCTTGCCTAGTCTTAATTGTTTCCTATACTCAAAGCTTGCAACACATTAAGAAGTTACCTCCTCCCTGTAATCTAAACAATGAGCAATTACATACCTTATGCTCTAACCCAAATAAATCAAAGTTTCTTAGAGATTATGTTCTACAAAAACTTGTGCATGTTGCCTCAGCATTTCCTCTCCACTCTCAAATATATATAAATCTAAACTCTGTGAATGGCTTGGCTTGAGAATATGTTATTGCAGTGGGGGTTGTTTGTTTGTTTGTATTTCTGTTTTGGTCTGGTTTGGTTTTCTTTTGTTTTGCTCCAGATCAGTTTGGATTAAACTAAAAGAAAAAATGATCCACACGGCTTTTTTTTTGCAGCAACGTAATAACATTACATCTTCAGCAACACAGAAACTTTAAGGAGGATCTAAATTCCTTGACACTGGGTTATTTTCTTTTTGGCTAGTACAACATACAGAAATGATGTGAAAAAAGACCTTGTGTATAAATTTAATAATGAATTACGCAAGCTTTAAAGTAATACTTTAGGTATTGTCTCTGAAGTGTTTTGTGCTTCACTGAAAAATCTGCAAAAAGTGGCTTTCTGTAACAAGGTGCACTCTACAACCTTGTTTGCAGGAAGCTACAGCTATATCTCTTTATACCAGACATATACATTACTCTGGAAACTTATAGAGCTTTACATGAAGACAAAAGTGGAAAACAAGGTTCTAAGAAACTCAGTTTCACAAATGAAGTGATGAATAATAAAATAAATTTAAATAGAAGGGTATTGAAATATTTTTTAAAGTGCATTCAATCACCCTCCTTAATGCTTGGGTTAGAAGAGGAAGATTTGGTTTTTCTCAAGAACTAGTAGTTTGACTGTTGACCTACTCCACTTAATTCCATTCCACATTCCAGAAGGTAATGATAAATGTAATTGGAAAATAATTAGAAATTCTAGATTGGTTTTGTGGGATATCTGATCTGCTGCTTAATTCAACCTAAGGTACATTCAAATGTTTAAAATCTGAATATCTTTTACTCTTTCACATATTAAGGAGCTGACAGAGCATCCATAAAAATTGTCTGCTGCGTAGAGATAACAAAGGTAATTTCATACATGTTTGCAGCACTTCTGATGGAACAGAAGTTTCTTTCTTTTGGAAGAAAGAGAGGCATAAGCAGCAATGCTTTAACTACTTTGTTTCATACTGGATTTACTGCAAACAACAGTCACATTATCTCCTGTTTCAAGTCTTAACTTTCATGGGGATATGCAATGTTTCTAATTTATAAAAGTAGACTTTTGAATGCATTTGGCTTAGGTGTATACAAGGAAGAAGAAGGGGCCAGAATGACATCCTGTGTAGGATGGTGCTAATGTGTGAGGAATCAAGCTACACCAACCTCTCTTCCACAACCAGCTGATGACCCATCATGCCAATATTCCACACTTAACTATCCTGCAGCTATGATTCAGAAACAGGAAGTAAGTCTTGGCAGGGCCAGAACATGTTATGCCATGAACTCTATGAAATACAGACATGTTTACATCCTGAACACACTCAGGTCTGAATGATGAACACTCTCCTCTGCTGGCCTTCCTAGTAGTTTTCCTAATATTGTCCAGACACTAGTATTTTGTGCCAAATCAGCAAAACATTAATTTAGCCTCCACTCCACAGCAATCTCATTACAGCAGATTTAATAAAAATTTAAATAATAAAAGTACTGCTAACTACCACTGATATGCCTCCTCATACACATAAAGGGTTTTTTTCCACGGTTTAATACCTCAGATATGGCTCTGTATATAATTCTTGCTCCCAAGTAGACAGAGCACAGATTTATGCCAGCTTGCAGGAAAGAAGCTATCTTATAAACAGCTGGACAAGTGTTATAAAAGCAAGTTGTATGACCACAAGACAAAATATCTTCTCTAGCCTGAGTGACGAAGAAAGATTTTATTTTTGTAGGACTATATTTTTTGCCTGCAAAAAAGACTCAAGTAGGAACTGTACTTCTGGAAACCATTTTAGCCAATAGTTCAGCTGAATGTTATTGGGGCAATCAACAAACCATGTAATTTCCCACAATAATAGTTGGCTGTTTTCTGAACTGTAGATATTCATGGTGTGTTCATGAATCTTTGAAAAATAGATCTCTGCAGTGACAAATGAAGTTATGTCAAAATAACCATAGCATATGGTAAAGTTTCAGTATTTCTAGATTAATTTCCATTTTATATTTGTTCTATGAGAAGAAATTATAGTTTGAACAGCTGTGCTAAAATACTGAGAAATAATTTTTGATGGAAAATTGACAGCAATTCTGAAGTGGATATCAGGTCTAACACATGAATTAAATAAAAATAATAGCTGGACTGAAAATTGCATTGGACCACAATTCAGTTTGTCTTTGAAGCAATCCTATGTATTGCTTCTTTGATTTCTACAAAATCTTTTGGTTGGTATAGTTACAGAATAGGAATTTTATGCATGCCTCCAACAACATAGAAACAGATACTAATGAGTTTTTTCTACATTCACAACGAACTGATCTTCAGACTCTGGGTCCTAAAACTCCTTGTGTCTTATCTTTGCAGTTCCAAGCTTTCTACATGAAATGCTCCTATTTCCTTTATTTCCAGAGTTAACTGCTGGGCATTGCCTGCAGTCAGTTGGTTCGTTTTGTTGATTTTTTTTCAATTCTGCAGGTTTTTTTCTAAGATCCATTGCCCTAAAGCTTCTTAACTTTCATCCCTAGAGCAAGATAGAAGTGGCCTTCCCTTTCTTCATGTATTGGTATTCAGACACCACTGACCCGATCAAGTGTAGAAGCACCAGATACTGAGGAAGTCAACATGACTTCCATGGTTGCCAACATGACATCAACAGGAGTTTCAGCAGTACCATAAACTTTTACAGTCAGATTTCTTGTGTGAGGTTCTTAAAATCTTTCTGTTTACAATGTCAGTGGAGGCTTTTCTGTTTGATGAATAGGGTGTAAAAATGCTTTCCACATGAGGGTATGCACTGTTACAATAGGCAGTCAAAAGATGCCTTTCTTATGCCATTATTTCAACACTGAAATACTTAGCCAGGCTCCACCCATGGTACATGGTATGTGTCTTCACAGTCTCAAGTTCGGCAGTAATTCATCCTGTGCAGACAACGCACCCTTCTGGTCATGGAGAGGATTTTTAAGTGAAGAACATTTCCTATTAACAATATTTGGATAAGCCCATAAACTAAACCTGAGTAGCTTCTTGAGAAAGCAAATGTAACTTTGATTCAGCTGTACAAGTGTTTGCTATAATAGTGAATGATTACCTAAATAAGCTGAACCACACGGGCCTGTCTCCTGACTGTGTCTCAGAGGTCAATGTTTAGAGACCTGGATCTGAGGAGGTTCTTTTTCCTGTTACTCCCTGCCTCCATTGTAACCTGTGTATACTGTTGGCGTGAGATTATATTCACCACAAAGTACTCTGCAGTGCCAGTTTTGTTGAGTGTGCAGTGATCTAAAGGAGTCAAGGAAGCAAGGTAAGAGGCAGTAATGCTAGACTCATTGCTGGCAAGTGAAGACAAGGAAGATTTTGGGCTTTGTTCATTCATGTGCACATGATCCAGTGGTTGGTGAACTCATTCATAGGAGTGAAAGTAACAATTTCAATCTTGTGTTGCAAGTCCCAATTTCTGAATGACTATTAGGAGACAAATCACATTTAAAAAAAAAAAAAAAAGAAGTGTACTTTTCCTGTCAGGATATTATAAAGAAAAAATGAAACTTGGCTTATGGGACAATTTTTTGAGTGTTTTAATATGGTACATCATTTTTTCAGTGGCAGAGCCCTGCTTCTGTGAAATGAGTACTTACAGTTGATAGCACTGGCTATGTACTGTGTATTTCTTCAGCCCTGCATAATTCCTATACTCTGGAAGGTATAAAAATCAATCTGAGTTCAAGTTCTAAGCAAGAAAGTCTCATTAAATAGTTGCATGAAAACTACTACTGTTAGCTAATTTTATGTAAACAAACTTATACCACAAGCATTTTTGCCTTGCCTTCCTCACAAACTATTAAAGGAACCCAAACTCCCAACTTCACTCTCTAAGAAAATGCTGACACCTTTTGGTCTGGATTTTTATTAACTTTACATCTCTTAATGATTACTTTCCCCTCATCTTTCTAGCCACAGAAGAACCTACAGGATGCTAAGTTTATGTCTACTTTAAAAACCTCTCCAAATACCATAGCATCCCTTATGGCAAGCAACATCTCATGTCACTGCCTGTGACCACTAGACAACAAAGAAAGCACAGAAATGTCCCTGCTGAGGCACTCAAGTCCTTGAGATTACATTTTAAAAATAGTTTAATGCAGGGTACAAGAACTAGGAGCGTCAGAGTTGTTGAATGAAAAGCTAGACAAAAAGCGTTCAGAAATAACACTTCTGAAAGCTATGGAATATTTCATTTATGGGAGATTTTTTTCCTGCTGCTTTATGGAGACAACATTGACTAAGCACATGAACTGAAGTTATTGGAAGTATTGTAACTATTTACTGTGTGAATAGGCTTAGAGGATAATCAGCTATATGTTCAGGATGTAAATTAGAAGTTTTGGAAAACTGACTGTGAGTTCAAGAGCTGGATGTCATGTTCATGTGGATAGAACCTAAATGATGTGAACAGGCAAAGATGTAAAGGAAAAGAAGTATGGATCAAACAACGGACTTGACACGAATGATATTTGGTGTGCCTTTTTCCTCCATACTCCAGCGGCTCTTCCATACTGTTTTGCTTCCTACAGCAAGCCGACAAGAAACAGACATTTTCTTCCCTCAAATGGCAGATGGAATGAGGCAATGAATATCTGCTGCTGTGACTTTCTTCTCACTGTTTGAAATGGGCCTGCTCTATATTTTCATTGCATAGTGTCCTGCAAAATGTGAGATTTTCTATTGATAAATTCAATGTCTATAGAAAATTATTAGGGTGTAGAGGTTCCAAATAAAGAACATTAGCTGTTAACTATAAGCTCAATTATATACAGCTAAAATGAAAAAAACCCAAACCCAAGTACAGAAAACTGCAATAAAAACCCCCAGCCAACCAACCAACCAACCAACCAAAATACCCCCCATTACATGCTGGAAGTAAAGACTTAGGACCATATCTAAAAAATATAAAATGGCATTGTATCTTTACAACAGGTACCATGTTCTCTTTGTGTATGTGTATCTAATCTGTCTGTGCTCAAACTTGGGACTCAAGATCACATACAAACTAGAACACTTTGACTATACACACAATCTAGATTTTTATCTTGTGTTTTGTCTCTTTTGGTGGTCAAGTCCAACTAAATTTCCAGTCAAGGAAACTGTTTTGAGAAGAGGGCAAGCAGACTGATTCATATTCAGATTTTTTGCCAGGACATGGCTGGGCTTGCCAGGACAAGGGAGACTGCTGTGTGCCACGGCAGCTGTCTCCATGCCATAGTGCCACCACCTTCTTCTTCCTCCTCCTCCTCCTGCCTGCAAGTGGACCACAGGCAGCCACACCGCAGGAGGAGAAGCACCTCACGCCTCTCACTGCCAAGGCACAAGAGATGATGGAGACACCAGCTTCTCCTGCCTTCTGTGAGCAGGCAACAGCAGCAGAGACAGAGAGTGAGGCAGCTGCCCTGCACTGCCCCTGCTGCCGCCCCAGCCCCTTGCCAAGCCAGCTGGACATCCATACCCTCAGTGGGCAGCGGGCAGGGGCAACAGGGGCAGCAGGCCTGGCAGCACCGGAGACCAAGGGGGCCTTGTCCAAGGAGGAGGAAGACTGGCAAGTCTACAGCTCCTAAGACCTGTTCTGAGTGGAACACATAAGAGAAAAAAGCTGGAGTTCTACAGATAGGGATGCTCCCTATGTCCCTCACAGGTGAGGCATGGGCAGAACGCTGGGACCTTCAACCATGCACAGCCACAGCGCATGGCCCAGCCCTACACATCAGAACACATTACACTTGGGGAAAGACCCTGACCTTGCATCTGTTTTTGTTCCCTGGACACAACCTGCTGCCCACAGAACAGTGGGACCTAGCCCAAAGCACGCATGTGGCAATGGCAGCAACATCCACAGCAGCAAGGGCAGAGAGTGAGGCAGCTGCCCCGCACTGCCCCTGCTGCCCCCGGCCCCTCACCAGGCCAGCTGGACACCCGTGCAACAGCAGGCAGAGCTGGCAGTAGGGGCAGTCCTGGCAGCACTGGAGACCAAAGCAGGGGTCTTGGACAAGAGGGAGAAACAGTGTGAAAATAACAGACGCCCAGGGCTCTTACAAAGGGAAGAAAAAAGTGGCCAACCACTGTCCCCTGGAGAAGAAAACAACAACAAAGAGCTGCTGTAGGAGAACTGGAAACACATCAACATCCACACTACCTTGTACATCAAGCCCTTGTACCTGGAGGGAGGTGACTGTCCCACTATATTCTGTGTTGGTGTCACACCCCAAGCTGGACCCAGGACTCGAGGTGGGGCTGCACCTGTCCCTAGAAGTAGATGTAGATGTGGCACTTAGGGTCATGATTTAGAGATGGACTTCACAGGGTTAGGTTAATCACTGGACTTGATTATCTTAGAGGTCTTTTGCAACCTTAAAGATTCTGTGATTCTATAATAGCTGATTAGGTGGAGAACAGGCATGTGGCATAAAATTTCAGCTGGCAGAAAAGGGACAAAACTACTGAGAACCAGAAGGCAAATGGCATGTTAGAAGCAACAGAAGCAACTTAAGAACAAACTCATCAGTTCCAGACTTAGACATTTTGTTATTATTTCCCATTCACAAAGATGTTGTTTATTTTCTAAAAAAAATATTTTCCATTTAGTGATCACATATATTTGTTATGAATAAAGAACCAAGGAGAAACTGCTGCATTTAAAACCAGTCTCAAACTCCAGTTAGTTTCAAATCATATTCGTGATTCATTTGTGGATTCTTACACACGAATTTGTAACTGTTTGGTGTCTCATAAATCCCTTTTATTACCCTGTATGGTATGGTTACCAATGAGAAGATGGATATTGCCTTAAGTGGAATCTGATGAAAAGTGGGGTGACTTCTTGCATTCATATCACTGCTGTTCAGTGTGAAAGTTATAGACGATTGTGAACTCGAGGATGATAGAGGAAGCACAGGTCAAAATCAAAACAACAGCACATTTCTGCATCTGCATAATAGATGCAAATATTCACCCTGTTAGGTTATATATAGAAAAAGAAGTGTTTCTTTTGAAATATGAACCATGTGTTTTTAGCCCGTTACATATTCACTCTAAGGTTGTGAAGAAGCCAGAAAGAACCACTGCACTAAACCATGCAAGGTAGAGAGAAGAACTGAGGGGAATTTCATTCAGAAAAACAACTAAGCAAAGCTTTAAAATTACATCTCGTTTAGTACAATTCATACAATTTACTTTCTTTGTTCACCATCACAACAGTGACTATCTTGTTTGTGATGATTCTTGTCCAGCTGAAGCTGGCTCTTTAATACAGAGTAAGCCTGTGAAGCCTGGATATTATCTTGTTTTCTTGTTGTTAATTTGATATATTTGAAATCCCTTACCCTCAAAATGAACATGCCCGAATATATAGTAGGCATATGAATAAAAATCTATGGGAACTGTAATGAAAGAGAGGTCACATTTCTGTCAGGATTTCTTCAAGTTATTCAGGAATAGAATCACTGAGATTCATTATTTGTGAATATACAATGTAATGATTAAATTAGGGATCTCCTGGGATCCTTAGTTTGGGATGTTTCCCATGGAGACATCCCAAACAGCCTCAAGGCTAACTTTTACCCATGGAACCATTCTGTATTTTATTTTCAACAAGCAAATGAAGAGCAAGATCCTGAAGGAGTAGAAAGTCAGCTACTGCTTTTGTACAGCTTACAATTTTGTATGGCTCTGGTCCTTTTGGAAACCTCTGCATACTGCTATGCAATTTTCAAATACAATGTGAATAATTTCACATTCTGCTTATCACCTTGTCTTCATACATGTCAGGACTTTTCTAATTGAATATTTCAGATAGGCTTTCTTATCTTAGTTTTTCACTTACATCTTCTATTATATTGCAAACCACAAAAATTATGAATTATGTGCAAAGATTAATTTTAAAAAGCCCATATATATTCAGCATTATCTTTATTTTGTCTCAAGCATCAGAAACTAAGTGAAATTGAGGGGATGCCAACATAAGTCAAGCAGCCTCATACTGAAATATGTTGCGCTGGGGTGTCCTTGGGGTCTCATGCAGAAATACTAGCTTGTATCCAGCAGTGGTATAGCTATGTTATACAGTGTTCCAACTGAGCTAATCATCCCAGGAGGAATGCCATAATGATGTGACAAAAATATTTATGATTCTGGAGTTAGCTCAGGCATCTCTTCATCATGCTGCTTTGTAATATGTAGACATAACCTTCGAAGCTCATGATATGCAGGAAGTCAGATTAGATAGGTGACCTGGAGGCCAGCTTGGGCCCTCAGTTCTATTAATCTATCTACATATCAGAACAAACCATAAACATATTAGAGGAAGCAGTAAAATAGCTCCATTAAACACCACATTAAGGGAACAAATTTCTACACAAGCCCGGGGGAAAAAAAAAAGAAATATAAGAAAAGGCAAGACATTCAAAGTTTTGTGTTTAGATAAGGTCAGAAAAAGAGGAAAAAGACTTCACAATAACATGTCTGTTTCTTCTACGGTTTATAGGGAGAGTGAGTCAATTAAACCAGGGAAAATGCTGCTGTGAGGAAAGGGAAAGAAAACCCAGAATTTTTTCAGAACAATTGCACTTTCCTAGGCTTTGTTGCAGCATGTGTTCTGTTCTACTGTTCTACTGTATTCCATATGATACCTTATCACCCCAATATTTGAACACCTTCCAATAATGCTTTAAGCAACATAAGTAACATCTGCCATATGTTCATTCTCACATCTTGTCCTCAGTGGCAGATGTACAAGAAATGCTGTGTCTAGAGTTCATTTCAGTAATAGATTAATGTTGCTGCGTGTTTATAGTATAGGCAAAAAATAAATGCTGAAGAAATTACTTTAGAGCAGAAGGTATTAAGCTAGTTCTTCATTTGTAGGTAAAGCATTGTAAGCCATTGGATCAGCTCCTGAAAATGCCTGTTGCTTCACAAAGAGTCTTTAGCCTTTCTCTAGTAAGTGCCATTGCCTCAGGAGCAGGAATTTATTAAAGGAAGGCTAGAACTTTAGGTGATAATGCTAATATACTGGTTTGGGGTTATTGAACTCTTTCAAATTTGATGAGTTGTTATCTTTACTGTAGAGAATGGGATGCAGGTTTGAGTCGTTTACAGTAGCCAGTATTACTAGAAGGACAATCTGAAATGTTTTATACCACTTAGTGTTTCCTAGGCACTTAATGCTTCATGTTGAACTGAAAGGTGATGAGAGTTTGAATAATTTAGGCTAAAGCATCATCTGCCAGTATGTGACAGAATTTGGACAGTGACACTCCAGAAAGCACAGACACTTACATTGTGTAAGTTTTTCATCAAAAAGGAATATAGGAGTAGTCCCAAACCCTGGACTGAATTGACCAGTTTTGGGTACAAATACCTTCAGACAAATAAGAATTTAAATTTTACCAAGTCTTGTCTTTGCCAGAGCATTGGCCAAGACCAGCAGTCATTCATCTAGTAGCTCATCTAAGTCACTACACTACCAAGGATCAGTCATGATAAATATTCCTTTCCCTGTTTAATGTACTGTTCTGCTATTGAATATCGCTATTTTTACTTTCCTTTTATAATAGTTTTGTGCAAGCAGGAAAGCATATGCATGCAGTTTGTTTTCAGAGCTTACTGTATTTTTGTCTGAACATTTTTTTTTTTGTGCAGACAGAAGTACCTGTGCTAGTAATAGTTTCTGCTTGATGTGGATAAGCATCTCTTTGAAGCCACCTACGTAGGCAGACAGGCTGTCTTCAAGAACCTGGCTGTATGAAACTGTATGCTTCCCTAAAATTAAGTATAGAACAATTCCCAGCCCTTCTTTTCTCTTGCCCTTCAAAAATAAATGGTTCTTTATTTAGCTGTGACTGGGGTTTTTTTTGTTTTTCCTCCTTTTTTTTTTTTTTTTTAAATTTGGTTTCAATCCCTTATTTTCCCCTTTTTTTTGA